>OY728139.1:496110136-496580136 GCA_963277665.1 Viscum album | reverse complement strand
TTATCAATTTAAAAAAGTAAATTATTATAGACATTTTTTACTTCAATTTAATTTTTGGAAACGATCTGGGGTCAAAGCCCCTATATTAGAAAATAAAATCCAGTATAGAAAATAGAAAGGATGGGGTCAAACAGTGATATATTTACCTCATCATTCAAAGACATGAACCATAATGAGAATCAGAAAGTGATATTTTTCATAACCTCGACCTGAAAGAAGAGGCTCACATTGTGATGAGCCCCCCAATTAATCTGACCACATCCACGACCTCTTCCCTTAGGATGCCTACCTCGTCTCCAAGTCTTCACATGTTTCCAAGCACTATATAAGCTACTTGAATCATCAATTTCATCCTCCCCATCATCATTGACATTTTCCTTCTCCCTAGAGTTCTCTTTCTAAACATATTTTGAATCATCCTCCTTGGAGGATTTCTGAGGACCCATGGTTTGACCTACATTCTACCCCTAAAGGGAATTATCTTTCCTTGAGTCAAGAGGGACAAAACCAATGTTCCCATCCTCATGAATATCTAGTGATGAAAATGTGTTGGAAATTGAAACCAAGATGAGCACATTACCTTGGACTGAAAAATCATCCTTTTATATGCTCAAACTTTCATCTTTCTTTATAGAGTCATTATTGAAAACCATGTCATCAAATTTTCTGGAGAGTTCAGATTTTTCATCCTTAGAATATGAGGCATGATCCTTCCATCATGGTGTTCCCAAAAAATAACTCTTAAAAGTTAAACTCACCTTCATTTTCATTTTTCCTTTGAATCTACTAACTTCCAATAGCTTTTCTTCTTTCTAAACTTATTGATAAACATATTCTTAGGATTATAGTTCCAAATCATCCTAGTCATCCTCATCATTTTCCTGAGGAGGTTCATCATCTGTCCAACTACCATGTGCCTTTTCAAAATTTAGATCTAGCTCAGATAACCATTTGGATCTTGAAAAAACTTGTCTTGAATTCACATCATTCTGTATTCTAGATAAAAAAATTTGTAACCTTGCAGATCCTTCTTCCAGACAATAAGTTTGTTATAAACCTTGTTCCAAAAGATGTTTTTTAGAACCATCACTTATCTTACCAACCACCCATGCTACATCAGACTAAGCTGGATCCCCACCATCCAACACCTTTATCTCAACATTTTTGTGATCCCCTACTCCTATGAACATTTACTCTCACTAAAGGATTTCCCATGTCATTGTTATTGTTCTTATTGAGAATTATTCCCATTAATAATAGGAACATTGGATTTTTCCTCTTCCATAGGATAAATGTGAGAAATTATCTACCCAAGTTCAAAATCATTATCTATATCAGTATTTCATCCTTTATCTTTATCCATCTTATTATCCCTTCTACGCTTGTTCACATCATTCCCCTTTAATGGAAAAAAAGAGCAAACTATATTCTTGGTTTAGTTATCCCAAGTGTGCATAATGCATTGGTAGTTCACACAAAATGGTGGCTTTCTTTAAAATTCAATTTGAATAGTTAAATTATCATTTAAAGTAGAGAAGCCCACCTTATTAATCAAAGTGGATAAAAAATTAAACTTCCATAAGGCCACTAGAATAATACCCAAAGTGACCCGATTAAATGGCCATATCTATTTTTATGGGAATCCCAACCATGGAAGCAATATACAAAAATGTGTGGATGCCACATAATCCAATTTAAACTAGTTATTTTAATTCATATTTGAGCTCTAGAGTTCCTAAGATTGAAAGGATTAGACCGATAATCACATTCATGAATACTAAGTGTACCTAGTTTCCATGTGATAGAACCATATCCCAATCACGTCACTTCAATTCTTTAGAGGGAAAGATAATATGGAAGAGACCCCTACCAATCGGTATTCAAGTCCAATTTGAAAAACCCCATGTTGTTGAGATTCACCAAATGAGATCGTACAACCCCCACAGCTTACTACCAACAGGAAAAACCATCTGATCTATGATATAAAACTTTCATAGATTAAACCATTCAAGAATAACAACCTGATTAGCAACTCAGTAGGTCATAGACCCCTTTCTAACAATCTGAACGAGACCTTCCTCCTCGAGAGAATAAAAATGCTATCAATTAACATCTTACATAACTAAGATTCCTCCACGTGAAGATGAAGAATCATTCACACCCACTTTTGTGGGAACCTGCAAAAGTAAATCACCCCTTCCAAAAGATCAAGACTAATTTCATGAGGAAAATCCATACGTGGGGGTTTCCCCCAAATGTAATTTTTAATATTTATTCATTTTTAAATTAATATATATTCAGCATTAAATTATTCTTAATTTATATAATTAATAATATTAATTATTATTTTTAATACTTTTCCAATTTATTTATTTAAAAAATATTCATTTTTATCATTTATTCATTTAATATTATTTATTCATTAATAATATTAATTATTTTTTAGTATCTTTTTTTAATTTATTCATTTTAATTTGTATTTTTTTTAATAATTTTTAGTTTATTTATTTTTTAATATTTATTTATATATTCGTATAAATTAATATTTAGTTTTTTTAATAAGTTTTTAATTTACATAATTAATATTTATTCATTTTAATTCTAATATTTTTTATTTAACTATAAAATTATTATTTAATCATTTTTAATTATCAATTTAATGTTAATATTTTTATTTAAATCTAATTTTTATAATGTTTTTATTTTTATTTTAATATTTATTCTTTTTTAGTATTTTTAAAATATTTATTATTTATATTATTTATTCATTTTAAATATTTTTGATAGAGAAACTGATATTTCAAGATATGGTCATTCAACAAGAGTCCGTATGGAAATAGATCTTTATTCAGCCCTTGTTGAATATTTTATTCTTCTTAATGCTGACAAGGGGATAGAATTATCTATTGAGTTTCAGAAGTGACTTGCATTCAGTAAGAAGTGAAATTATATCGGGCACCTAGATACTAGTTGTCGAAGAAACATTTTTTCTTTCAATAGTAGGATTCCTAGACACTCTATGGAGCACTACAAATTCAAAATTCCAATGAATAACAACTTGAATCGTGAAGGTAGTGTTGGATTTCCAAGGAATTATGTTGTGAAATATGGTTTTAGGGGTGTTTTTATTGGTAGAAATATTCAACCACAGGGAAAGGTTGAATCATCATTTCATAGAGAAGGAACTTCATATAGGGCTATAATTGAGGATTCAGGACATTATCTCAGACCGGTCCCCTCCTTAAAGGTTGACACACTTGCCATGGTAGTTGGATTTTTTACTAGGGAGAGAAAGAATAAGAAGTGTGTTTAAGGTGATGCCTCTGTATACATGCAAGGAAAAAAGGGATTTTAGAGATTTTTATAATCAAATGGGTGATAAATCATTAAAGGTTGTTGATCCTACTAATCAGCCTTAGGTTAAGGCTCATGTTTATGTGAGAACAGTTCAAAAATAAAAAGTCTCCTTGAGGACTGATGTTGTTATCCAAGGAATGTAACCTTATAAATAATATCTTGAGGATATGAGAACACAATTTGACTATTGGAATTATGGATATGAAGATGATTTTGAATCGTTTGATATTCAAGAGAAAATTTAACTCGGTTCTAGAAATAGAAAGGGAATGAGACCTCTCATTATCATGGGTTCTTTTCATATCAACTTAAAACAAAAGTTGAGGGAGGATCCTAAGATTAATGATAATAAATCTACTTATACATACTTAAATCATGATTCCTCTATGATAGAAAAACTTATAAAATTTATTGACATTATTACTCCTATTACTATAGGATCTAAAAAAAAGAAATTCTTAAGGTAGTGGACTCTAGTTGTCCAAATCCCATGAAGGATGGTGTATAAGGATCAACTTCAGTTATGTGACCAACACCAGGTCTTTCCCTAGTTGGGATGAACTTGGGTCTTTAAGGGGTTGTTCAACATGAATCTTCTCCTTTTCCTAGGATTGAGATTGAATCCTCATTCTTGAGTGTGGGAATAGTGGAAACATTTATAGATGAAATTGTGCTTTTTGTTAAAGATGATGATCAAGGAATTATTATCCCAATTGATTTCAGGTTTTTGAATACAATTGATGATGCTCCTAGTCCTACTTCTAATACAACCACAATTGAATATTGTGTTTCAATGAAAATTATGGAGGCTCCAAGATAGATACTAGGAGAAACCAAGAGGCTATTGTTTTTACCCCCAATGTTTCCCAGGATGCTCACAATGCTAGGGGTAAATAAATGGGAGATCTAGATACACATTAGGGTGCCTTGTACCCCATCTTATTCTATATAATGAACCCAATTAATACACCTAAGTTTGATATACTCTCTCTCGAAATATTTTAGAAGGATGACTCTAGAAATTGGAGGATATCTTTATCCCTTATGAATACATCTAGATGTAAAAAACACTCAGACCATTTGGTGAATCGTACTCTGTAAAAAAATTATGACAGAGGATGTTAATATATAAGATGATCCAAAGATTTTCTCCACAGAGACTATAGATCTTTTGAACTCTAATATAAACCCATATTTGTATAGGGATTCATCAAAGGTTGAAATGAAAATTCATTAAGACTTGGAGGTGCAAAATGACTCATTTGGGGATGCTTCCCCAAAGTAGGGAATGACTAGAGATAAAGTCACTAAAGAAGGATGTCAAGAGCCTCTCAATATGGCTGAAACTATACGGGAGTAATATGAAACTATCCCAAATAAGAAAAAATATGCATTATACTTGGATGATCAAACTACTCCATAGAATGCTCTAAAACAATGGAGGAGAGGTCGACACCCAACACGTTAGGGTGGTTCCTCGAATAGAGGATGTGGACATAAAAAGATATAAATGTTTTTGGATATTATTTTTTGCTGGCGATGCATGTGCCACATTTATTGAACTTTAAAGTCCATATAAATTTTCGTGTGTCTGTGTTTGTATTAATAAATCTTCTAAGTCCATGGATTTGGGGATTCAAAATCCATGGTTCAAGACATATTTAATATTAAGTATTCATTTTTAATATTTTTAAAATTTATTATTTTTTAATATTTATCCATTTGTATCAAAAATTAAATTTTTTAATTTTTAATATTAATTTTTATATAATTAGTAATGTAGTGTTATTTTTAAATTTTATTATAATTTTTTATTTTTAACTTTTGTTTATCAGAACTTAATTTATCGTTAATCAATCTTTATTTTTATCACTATTTATACATTAGCGCTAATGAAAATATAATTTATCCATTCCTTTTATTTTAACACTCATAAAGGAATATTTTATTAATGTTTTTTAACTAGAACTATTAAATCCATTCCCCTCTTTTAAAATAACACTAATAAAGATCATCCCTCACTCATTTCATTTTATCTCTCATGAAATCCAAACTCTATTTTTTCCTCCTTCAAATTGTTTGGATGAATCAACGCTCAAAAACCAAATTTATGTTATTTGTTAATTGTTTTTAATTGATCTTGCATAGTTTTTCGTGATTTTTGGTTGTTATTCCCAATTTTTCAATGTTTTATAACTTGTTAGAAATTTTCTAAGGCTGGTAGGCCAGCCTACAGTCGAGCAAAGGTGATCTCCCCTATCAATTCCCTCATGAGAATCCTTTTGTTATTCCTTTTTCTTTTTTTGTTTTACAAGAATTCCCCCCCCCCCACATGTAGATATTATTTCATTTTACGAACTAATTCAAAGTTATCCAAGGGGTGGATGAGGTTACTCCAGGGATCAATCGTCATCCTTGTAATGTTTTGAGCTCATTTTTAGAATTCTATTCACTCTAGATGAACAAATTAAATTTCCATTTTATTTCATTAATTCAAAAATAAAAAACAATGTATAAGTATATAAAAATAAAAAATCTATAATAGTAATAATTAAAATTGGAATATTCTTATGTGTGTTAACCAGAGATCATAAATAGTGATATTAAGTTAGGGTTTTTTCATATAATATTGGATTTGTGGTTTTTGAGTAGGACACTAGCTTGAATCTACCTTTTTTGGTCTAGATTATGTTCTTGAAATCCAAGATGATTTCATCCATTTACAAATGGTTATAGAGGAATAAATTAAGTGTTACAAATTAATATGAATTGAAATACATGATTAATATGATCAATAATTAATGAATATTTACCAAAATCATGTATTTAAATAGTATAATAAATTAACTAAATAATAAATTTATTACAATGCTTATTTTAAATCAAAAGACTCAAAATATCATAGTTATTGTTTTAATTTGACCAATAATGAATACATAAAATTCAAAATCTATATTATAATTTTCTTCATTATACTATCACATTAGGAAAAAATTCTATAATTTTAGTGTTAAATCACATTTATAAAGTTTTCACATCAAAACCCATTTCATGAAAAATAATTCTATAATGTTACAACTAATTTTTTGTGTCATTTTATTTATACAATTAATTAAATCAGTAGTGTTGTACAAAATTCATATCAAATTACTCAATTAAACGCCATTGAGTTCATGAAGTTACCTACTTCAAAATAGTAAAACAATATGCATTGAGAGAGAAGACTTAATTCCTTTCAATTCATAGGATTTATTATACATAAATATTCTTCATTGTATTATAAAACGTGGTATTTATAACTATTTTTTATATAGTTTATATATGTATGCATTATAATTTATAGTATTTTTTTAAATAGATCGAGCACTGATTGAAACAACAGAGATTTTCATAATCGTTATGAAAATTTCAATCGAAGGAAAAGCTATGGAAAATAAAAAGAAACATCAAATCTTCATAATGGATATGGAAAAAGTAACTCAATGAAAATAGAATAAAAGAAATAGAATACAAGAAATAACACAATTTATATCACCAATATGGTGATCTTCCCATTATATTATTCACACATATATATAGGATGGAATTACAAAGGGTAAAGAAACCCATTAATGTTAGACATTATCAAGGGTTTGTGAAATTATGAGTCCTTATAAATATAGACATTATGGAATCCATAAATTATCATTCATAACACTCATCAATGGGTGTCAAATTATCATGGAATATTATATAACCTTCACTAATAAAACTCATGGAAAAAATAAGTGAAGTCAAAAGTAGTTTCATATCATACTACCTCATTAAAAATGTTCTCAGGAAAACCCAATGAAGTGAAAAAGAGTGAAACATTCCTAACTCTCCTTGATTAGATCATTCAATTGTTTCTCCAAGACAATAATTATTTAATTACTTCTTTGATACATGGGAGGAAGACCATAAATCAAAATTAAGTGTCTTGTTGAAAAAATTAACTCATGGGTAAGGTTAATAATTACCATTAATTATAAATATCCATAATACTATTTAACACTCCCTTGCATATTAATTATGATGTGTGGTTTCCTCATTAAAAACCTCATCAAGAAAAAATATTCGGGGGGGATTTGATTAGGGAAAATAATTATAATCAACATCAATTTCCCATGGTGTTTCCTAATTAAAACCCTTACTAAGAAAACCTAATCATAAAAACTTGAATAAGGGAAAAAGAGTACAATAATTAAACATTCCACTCATAAAGTCATAATAGACATTTTATTCTTAACATCCTAATTTTATATATAAAATTCTAAAAGGTTGAGGTTGGTAATGCCTTTGTGAATAAATATATAATATTATCAGAAGACCTTATTTTTTGGATATTAGTCCAACTATTATTCTAAAGATTATGAGTGAAAATTAATTTTGGTTATATATTTTTTGACTTATCTACTTTAATATACCCACTATTTAATTATTCTATACAAGTATAATTACATTCATATAATAAAGTGGGAATATTATCATACATATCTAATCCACAATTAATTTTAATATGATGAATAATCAATTTGATCCAAATGTATTTTTTACACGTTTCATGAATCATAATCAACTCAACAAGATTGGAGTCAGTCACACAAATGGTTTGTTTTGTATAACACCAAGAAATGGAAGTTCCACCATATGTAAATAAATATCCAGAATAAGATATTTATTTATATGGATTAGATAAGTTTCTACAATCATCATAACTAACTAATTTTTTTCTTTAACTTTTAGAATAAAATAATCCTCAATACTTAGATCCTTAAAGGTATATTAATATATGTATGATACCGATCCAATGTCAGTGAGTAAGAGAACAACTATACCTTGAAATAAATTAGTAGAAAATTATATATATATAATTTTATTATTTTCAAGATGTATTAGTTCTCCAATGAAAATCTGGTATGATACTTCATGACCAACAAGTTCTTCATTACCCTCTAATATTTTAAAAATATATTTTTATCTCTCTCAAGAGATCATATAGCATTTTGTTTACATAATGGGTGTGATTTTTCTATATTAAATATTTGTAGGAAATTTTCAGTATATCATGATTGATGAATAAAAATTCTCTCTCAATTATTTTTAATTTCTAATCCAAGTTTGAACATTTTTCTTTCAAAGTATTTCATTTAAAATTTGACCTTTATATATTCAACTACCTTAGAAATTTCGTTATGGGTTCTAATAACATTCAAATCATCATCATATACTGTAATGATCAAAAATTCAGATCCATTCCAATTTATGAAGACACATAGAGAAATTAAATCATTTTTATAGCCTTCGTTCATCATATATTAACTCAAACAATTAAACCCCATATGCCCTAATAGCATAAATCCATATAATGATTTATTAGGCATAACTAAATAAAGATATTGAGAACTATGATATTTCTCCATCATTTTTAATCCTCCAAAAATTTTCATATAACCATCATTATCAATATTACCAAAAAGGTATGTATTAACAATATCCATCAGGCATAGTTCATGTTTCTTGTGTATAACAAACATCATGAGGTATATAATGGTTATCATATCCATTAAAGAATATTATATTTTATCATAATATATCTTGGGTATTTGTGAGAATCCTTGTGCAACAAGTCATTATTTATATATTATAAATTGATTGTTTTCATTTATATTTATTATAAATACCCATTTATAACACAAAGGTTAAATCCCTTCAGGTGTTTGACCTAAATACCTTATGTTTAGAAAGTGAGTCTAATTTAAATTGAATCTCATATTTCTATTTATCCCTTTTTGCTCTATCATGTCATTCATTAACCTTTTTTTTAATCCCCACCAACAATTTCTAGTTCCACATTAAATAAAAATGTGACATAAAAAATAGCCTCTACTCAGTTTTGATATCTTCTAATTTTAGCAAGGCTTATTGAAATTTCCTCTTGATCAGGATCAGGTACATCTGGTACATTTATTTCTTAAATAATTTCATGATCAAGTGAATTTACATTATCCTTGGATTAATTTATTTCAACCAACATTGGTCATGTCCCTTTACTTTGATGGTAATTTTTTTATCTTAAACTGATTGGTATCTCATGCTTCAAGTGGGGATTAGAAGTATTGTTGATAACACCATCATATTTTAATTCTTGGAAATTTATTCTTAAGGAAGTATTTTTAGTGGGTATATATGATTTAGTGAACCATTTTTAATCATTTATTTTATATGGGAATTGATTTTTTAAATTTTAAAAATTTATAATATTTTGAACTATAAGTTCATTCATATTTTTTACAAGTATCAAAATGTAATAATTAATTCATTTTCCATGACATTTCTTTTAATTTCAATTGATTTCCCCTTTTACTGTTAGTGTAATATTTTCATCAAATTAGAAATCATTAAATCTATATGTGAATATATTTCTTGTTATTGTCTCAATATTCTTAATAATATAGGGAGAGTCAAATCCAACGCCAATTCCCAATAATCTTTGGGTCTCATATTTTTTCATTGTGGTGGTGTTACAGGCACATATATAGAAAAACCAAATATTCTTAAATGTTATATATTTATTTCATGTCCACAAGATAATTCTAGATAGGAATATTAATGATATATTTATGGAATAATTTTAATTAGTGTTATGGTATACAAAATTTCATATCCACATGCTAAACTAGGCAATTTAGTTTTCATAAGTAGTGGTCTAGTGATAATTTCTATCTAATTCATAAATAATTTAGCTAGACTATTTTGAGTGTGAACATGAGATAAATGATATTCAACACATATTCCCAGTGACATGAAATAATCATTAAAATCATTTGATGAATATTCATTAGTATTATCGGGCCTGTTATTCTTGATTGAATAATATGGGAATTGTGCCCTTAACCTTATTATTTGGGAAAGATATTTCTCAAATACCAGGTTGTGAGTTGATAATAAAAAAACATGAGACCATATAGTTGATTCATTGATCATGATCATAAAATATCTTAATGGTTCTCATGGTGGATGAATCAGGACACATATTTCATGATGAATTCGTTAAAATAACATAAGGGATTCAGTCTTTATTTTCAATGGTGATGTTCTTATGATCAATTTTCCTTGAGAGAAAGTATCACATGAGAAATCATTAGGTTTAAGAACCCTTTTAACAAACAAGGGATTTCCATGGGTGTATTTAATGATTTTCCCCATCATTATTGGTCCGGGGAGTCCTAAACAGTTATGCCATAAATGAATATTTCGTGTTTGGTAAATGTTTAGTTTATTTTATTTGTCTCAATTATACAAATATTATCATAGAAAAATCCTAAGGGAAGCCTTGGTTGTTTTTCTGAAATCAACCTATGATCATTATTAATGATTATTATATATAGGTGTTAAGCACCTTATTTATCTATAGTCTTTATGTAATATTTATTCTCATGAATATTCTTAAAACATAACAAATTTCAATGAATCTTAAGAGATAAAAATTATTAGTTATTAGTATATGTATTCCACTGAGTAGGCATATTTTTTTCCCTTCTATAGTCCTCAATTAATTTCACACTACCGTTTAATATACTTATATGATGACTTCCCATTTTAAGTTTGATGAGATATTTATCAAATTAAAAAGTTATGTTTTTCATGGAGATTTCAATGAGTCAAATTTCTTCATCATGGGGATTAATCCCAATGAATCATTTCAAAGAATTTATTTTTATTAAAAATAAATAATACTTGCTTATAAGAAATAAAAGAAAACATGAAACATTCATCAAAAAATATAAAAAACACATCTCCATCATGAGCATTTACACATTATCAATATAACAACCCTACTCTTTATTACACACTTAAACATGATTTATTAAATAATATTTAACTTAAGAAAACTATGAGGATCGATAGGTATAGTGTCTTGGGAAATTAGGAAAATTACACAACAAGTTGAAACATAAAATACAACATCTATATTGAAAAATTATTTTACATGACCACAAGATTCCTTCATAATTAGTATTGTATGGGATAACCCGAGGACATACATAAAAAAGTGTGATCTATAAATCTCATTAAGGGAGTAAACAAGGCATAACATGAATAATAAAATAAATGTTAGGCAATAGGCATTTCAATGAAGCATAAGAGAAACATGAAAATAAATGCATGATATAGTGTGATTATCATAACATGGATATGTGGAAACAACATTTAACATGATGGTATCATGAGCCAAGTCTCATTGCACATAGATCGTGAGTAAACCCTCATTGCACATAGATCGTGAGTAAACCCTAATTGCACTTGAATTAGAATGAGTAAAACCTCATTGCACTTGAATTATCATAATACTAATCTTTACCCAATGCATTGGAGTTTTATCAGGGTGCACCCTTCTTAATCATTTCATTTCATGCAAAAGTGTGCCACATAGATCATAAAACCTAGATTCATTAAACATCATAATTTATTCCATGAATAAGATATGTGGAATACATAAATGTAAGTCCTCAATAAACAAGTACATGTGCCTAAAGGTGAATACCCTTCATAGATAAATGGGTATGATATTCACTTACACGATGATTTTGGCATGGAAATTTTGGTGTAACTTCAGCAGCATAACGACATCAAATATAAATCATAAAAATTGGTTGATGAGAGACAAAGGGGTATCTCATCATTTATACGTGAAATAGATAGTAAGGGGGTTATATAATATAATATAACAGCATACTAGAGAATCTCATCTAGAAGATAACCCCCTGACCATTTATTAAAATAAAAGAAAATGACATTAGTCAAGTACCACAAGCTAAAAAATACAATTACATATCATAAAAACCATACCCATCTCTGCATCCCTGGTGGAAAGCTTCATCTGCAGTAGTTGATTCCCATTATAAGCTTTCATAATGCTTTTGAACCTTAGAATACCTCCTTCGCAGATTCATCTGTTTCAAGGATAAGAGATTAGTGTTTCCAACATATGTAATGGAATTTATATGCATGACATAAAAGAATTGTTTGAATGTAAATGAGGAGAGAGAAATCCCTTATGGAATTTTGACATGGTAACGGGTATACATGGGAAGAATTAATGAGAGATAAAGGGGTATATCATTATTCAAAAATAACGAGGGAATTATAGGGGGTGATAAATCATACCCCAATATTTTTAATTGAAAATAATAGGGCATAACAACATAAGGAAACTTGGACATGAATAAGGAATGAAGGAAAGTAAGGATCCCTTACTTGGATGTGTGATCTCAAAGGCTTGGGAGAGGATTTAGAGAGTCTTATTGGGAGATTGGGGAACCTTGGGAGGATTATAGAGAGAGTATGGAGGATTAGGGAAGTTCTCCAATGGTTTTGAGTGAATATAAGTGGGATCTTGGGTGGGTTTATATAGGAAAGGAGAGAGAATTCTTTATTATTTAGGTTTTGGACACTACACATTAAACTAATCGAAACCACAAACCATACCATGGATTTTTCCCTTGGTTTTTTCCAAAGTAGATTTAAAAACATTATTTTATAAGTCTAATGGCCTAACTTATTAAAATATTTGGCTTAATTATGTGGATGTGAGTCACACTCTCAAGGAAATCATTTTAAAAAGTTAAAATGTTTTATTAGTCTTGGAGGGTCCACTAAGGCACCATAAAATTAATAAAACCAATCTAAAATCACATATTTTAATGTTAAAACATATATATTACTAATATATCTTTTATATTATTTTATTACATCACTATTAGGTCATTATGATGTCATAAAACACATTATATATTTAAATGGTATTTAATTTTTACACAAAAAATTGATTGTCTCAGAAAATTATGAATAATTCATCATTAGATAATTTTGACATCTTGAATCCAAAAATAATATTAATTTTATCTAAATAATTTTCTATATATTTTAATTTTTACTTTTGAAAAAAAAACTGACATTTATCGAAAATTTATGGGTTTTGACAAAAACCGCTTTCAAATCTTAATAAAAATTACAATTATATTCATAAAAAAATATATGATAATTTATTTTTAATAAAAACTAATTTAGTAATAATATTTTATTAAAATATTATTTAATTAAAAAATCTAATAATTCATCAAAATATATTTCTAAATTTAATATGAACTAAAAATACTATTTGTGCTTTGAAAACCATTTACCAAGTATCAATAATAAAATGAATGTATTTTATTTATATAAAAATAATAAATGTAATCATAGTGCTAGGGTCTTGTTACATAACCCCTTATAACACCCACATAATACCTAAGGTAAAGGTGTTCAATGGTGACAAACTCTTGGGGCAACTTAGATATCATCTCTCGGGTGGTAATCTCTATTAACTTCCACTTCTCCTAAGGTGATTCCGTTCAAGTATAACGTGTTGAAGCTCATATTAGGATTGGTCAAGAGTGAAGCCCAGTGATGCTACCTCCTTTCCGAGCTCCAAAAAAAGGGTTTTGTGTGGAGAAATTCTATCGGATGAGGTCATGGCTTCCTTTGCCTGAGTAAATTGGATTTGTTAAAGCCCTATATTTATACTAGTCATGTGATCACTATTAAACAACTATAATAGCAAAGGTAAAATTTCTTAATGATATTTTAAAATCAAAAAACATAAAACCAAGTAACTTAATATGTTTTGTATAACCATTTTACATAATAATACATTTAATTAGATCAATTGGAATTTTCATTAATAAAATTTTGGGTCACTATAATCAATATGCTAAATACCTTTAAGGTTTATAAAATAATTGATGATGTTGTAGTTTAAAATTTCATTATTATGTTTCAAGGATTGTTTGGAAATATTTTATTCAACGCTTTCCTTTTTTCCTTTGATTTATTGTTGACAAAGATCAATAAGGAATTTCAGTGTATAATAGGTATGTAACCAATGCCCCTTCATACCACTCTAAATTTTTTTTCATCATTATTTAATTTCGTTGGTTGTGGTTATTATTTATTTTACCAATTATTCTATTTCACTTTCCTATTTTCATTTGGTGTATGAACACCTTGAGTATATGATTTTACTTGTCCTCATCTCTATTAATTATTTCCACAAACTTGATTATAATAAGTTACATTTTATTTAAGGAATGGAGTTTTATTAGTATGTCTAGATTCATGATTTCTCATCAAGATTTAATTTTTTATTCCACAATAATAAAAACTTAAAGTAACTCATAATATTCTATAAATCCCCTATCACACTATTTTTGTTTCATAATGATGTTTAAGTCATGAAAGTAGAGTATTATTTTTCTAGCATATAAATGTCAGTGATATTATCTTCACGTAATTTTAATTTTGATATTATTTTAAACATGGTGGAGCTATATTCACTGAATGATTTAAATTATTGGAATCTAAGACGACTCTAATTATACCTTACTCCTATAAAATTACTAGCCAAAGGTGATTATAACACTCCTTGAGGTATTTCCGTAACACCAGAGGATCCTTTACTATCAGTTACTCCTTATTCAAATCTTTATAGAGGTGGTGATGAATAAACATTAGAGCTAAGGCACAGTCTTGAGTAGAAGCAAGATTTATATCTATAATCATATCACTAAGTCCTTATACATAAAGATACATCTCAACATCCAAAATACATGATAGTTACTTATTTCTAAAAATATCAAGATGGAGAAAACTATTATTTGCAATATTGACTATGAAAAAATATACTAATTTTACTAACCTTTTATCCCTTATAGAAAAATTAGGTTGATAATTTTTTTATACATATCGAGAAATGGTTAAAACAACAAATATTTACATAATCGGTATGAAAACATTGATTGAAGGTGAAGCAATGGTTAACATAAAGAAATGTAGAATATTTGTAATGGTGATGGTGAAAGTAATTAAATGAAATGTTAAAAAATAAATTTAAGAAATGAAAGAACATGATGTTTATCTCTAAAAGGGTGATCTTCCCATTATATTATTCACACATATATATAATGTTGAATTATAAAGGGTAATGAAACCAATTAATGATAGAAATTATAAATGGTTTGTGAAATGATTTTTCCTTATAAATATAGAGATTATGATATCTATAAATTATATTTCATAGCATAATTATATTTTTTAAATTTATACTTTATATAATTTACATATGTAAAAAATGATACATTACATGAATACCATCTATGTATTTATTTATTTATTTATAAAATATGTTTATTTTTGAACCAAATAAGATGGATATGAATCGAAAATGGATGGATTTCAATCATATGATAAAAGAGTATGAATATGGGGTCAAAGAGTTCTTCAAATCTACATCATAACATATATGAGCATTCTTAAATCATTTTTCTATATTTACAGTGTTGTTAGTCAAGATGATTTTCTATAGAGGAGTTGGAATAACACTTTATCTAGCAAAAAATATATAAAATTTATAAATGATAGGATAAAAAAGGGGAAGAATTAAATGTATCTAGATACTAGTTTGAAATTATGTTTTATGGATCATCTGATATGATTACATCTATAAAAGATAATGGAGATAACATTGTGGTTTATGGACCATCTAATATGATTTGAAGTTTAAATTATTAGTGAGATCATGTTAAGGAAATAAAAATGGAAGTTTATGATAAACTTTGTGATTTTCCAAATCTATTTGAGATATTAAATATATTTTAAAAGATACCATTATATATTGGTTATACTAAATATAAAACATTTTCAATCATAATTATGTTATATAATTTAAAATATGGAAACAAATATAGTGAAACCAGATTTACAAAAAATAATTCTCTCTTGAATGATGTTCTACTATATGATAATGAGATTACTTATTGAATGTATAACACTAAATGAATTTTGTGTCCATTTTGTATCAATTTTCATTGGAAAGGATTATAATTCCATCAGAACACTTCTTGTGAAAAAACATCTCATGGATACCAAGGTGAAGGTAAACCCCCTCCCACAGAAGATATATGCACTAATGACAAACCAAGAAATAAGGAATGATTTCATTGGTCATTGTAGGGAGGAATCAATTTAGTTACATTGAAATTGGTAATATTTAATTTTACATTACATGTATTAATAAATTTGATTCATAATTCTTAATTTATGAAATAGTAAAGGAGTACTAAAAATAGATTTCATGCATCACAACCAATGTGCCTCAATCATAAAGAAAGGATGGGGTATGATTCACTTGAAAAAATGGTATGTATTTTAAATCTATAGTAATAATTTTATTTTATATGTAAAAAAACGTAATTATATTCATTTTCTTATGTAAAAATTGTTTAATCAGAATCTAATCCACTTACTTCCCAAGTCATGTGTTGCGGAAGGAGGATCATGTAAATAAAAAGGTACAAATAGTTATAAAATGCACAAAGAGTATAGGAATCATCTATAGGTATGACATAATAGAAATTTATTTAGATTTTAATAAATATTACATAACAATGAATACTTATTTTATTATATTTTTAATCCTATTTAGACACAAAAACCATCATCAGTTGTGCCCAACAAAAAACTACTTTTAGTCCCTAGAAGTAGACAGAACAATATGGTTGTGTCAGTGGTGTATGTTTCATTGTGCCACCTTGAACATATTTTGATAAATCAAAGAGATCAGGGGATATAGATAAGAAAATAGATGTCACTAAAGAAAAAATAAATGCTATAAAAGAAAATTTTTATTACTATTCTATCTTATTAGAAAATTATATGAAAAGGGAACAAGGAGAAGAAACAACACAACATCAACCACTACATGAAGAGACACCCCCCTAAATTTGATGTTATCAATTACCCTCAAAGGCCTAACTTACCTAAGGTGATCGATTTTGTCATAAATATATAAGCTAAATCTAAATTTGAAAATATTGATTCCATTACTGTTGGACTCCTCATGTTTTAATCATGTTTTAATGATCACAAATCCTATACATCCTATAAATCTTGTTAATCCTATTTAATCAGTCTAAAATAATTTGCATGTGTAGAGATGGTTGGTTTATTTATGCTTTAAATAAACCTACCCAAGATCTTAACTGCTATAAATCATGTTTGATTATTGTAAACTATAATTAATTCATTTTATAATGATTTATTTTATAAATTATTAAGTCTAATTCATTCGGTGAATATTACTTCTTAAGTATGTATACAAATATTTGGTTAAGTCTGAGAAACTGTGAGTCTACCAACGATTTGGGTTTTCTGGCAAAGGACCCAGACACTGTGACCCAAAAACCGTGACCCAGACATCGTGACCCAAACACCATGACCCAAACACTATGACCTAGAAAACGTGACCAAACACCATGACCAAACACTGTGAGCCAGACACCGTGACCCCGACACCGTAACCAGTTTTAGATCTCATGAAGTATGTGACACTGGTTCCTTGCTAACACACCGTTTGAAGTTTGGAAAAAGACCATAAATTGTGATCCTAACACTGCATTTGTTCTATTGGTTTCTGATCTCAATATACAAACATTTCATGGTGACGTTGCTTCCAAGTGACACCATTTTTAGACAGACTATGACACCGTTATTTAATCTATTTTTTCATTTTCAATTTAATTTCTAATGGTCATATTTGAGTATTTTAAATTCAATGACATAATTAATATTTATTTGTAGACATGTCACTTAATAGTACGAGGTGCAAGGTATAAGATACTTGCATCCTGTCTGCTCTAACATATGCACTGCAAGTATAAAAAGAAAAGTGTGGCCCTAAAATAAGTGACGAGCATAAGTGTGTAGTTGAAGCGCGAGCATTCTTGAAAAGTGGACTAATACATTCAACAAGATACATCTGAAGAACACACGAACCATTATCGAATAAAAAATCTGGAATAACATAGATCAAACCAAAATCATATTCATAATACCAACTCCATGAAGAAAATGAGCTGGATCTAATTGGAAACCAGAGTACTAGACTTATGATACTCTATTTCTCGCAAGAGGACTCGATACTAGCATCTTTTTCATCCTAGAAGTCCAGAACTGCATGGAATAACACTTAGAGCACTTCTAACCTTATCTCTTCATCTTTGCTCTGCTGTGTATTGTTTTTAGATTTCGAGTAGTGTGTGTTTTGCATTAAAAACAAACATTGTATCATGCATTAAACTGAATGATACAAGATATCCTTCATCTCATATCTTTTTACACTTTTTTACTCCCACAGATAAGTGTGGAGAAGGTCCTTGTGTGACCTGATAGTTTTTAACCATGAAGAACTGTGTAAGAGGTTGTGTGACCTGGATAGTCTTGTGCACTATTGTTTACCCTGATTCAGGGTGTGGATCAAGTATATTAATATAAACTTTTTGGTGGAAGGTGATCACCAAGTGGAGTGGATTAGGTCTCAGCTTGATACTGAACCACTTGTATTATCCACTATGTTGTTTGATTTATTCTTTCTCTGTTTAACTGAATAATCTAGAAATCACTAGATTTAATTTGATAGTTAATCTTGGATAGAAGTTATAATTATTTTTCCTTACTAAAATATCTTCAAAAGTAATATCAATAACTCATTCTGATATTACTAAGAATTAATCAATCTTCTAAGAGGTTATTTGAACAGTCAAAATTTTATAACTGTATTACCAAGATTGACGGAGCTGTATTTATTTTTATTGGGAAAACTTTTTTTAAGAAAACTTTTTAACAGAAATTTTTATAGATACTCAATTCACCCCCATCTTGAGTAATCTACTCCGACCAACATTTGGTATCAAATGAGTTTATTAAAACTCTATTGTTTAAACTATTAAACTGTGATTTTAGTTGTACATTAAAGATCTATTAATTTCTATTAATTTTAAATTTATATCTCTTTAAAATTATTTTTTTATTATGGATAATAGACTGGATAGTGCTGCAACAAATAGACCACCATTCTTTAATGAAACTAATTATGAATAATGGAAAATTAAAAAGAAAATGCATTTATAAAGTATGGGTTTTGAAATATGATCTTCCATTATAGATGAGTATAAGATTCCTGCTACTGATAGAATTACTTGGGATGATCCAACCAAGACTTCATATAATAACAATTGCAAATCCATGAGTGCTTTATATTTTCCTTTAGGATATGAGGAATTTAACAAAATTTCTGCATGTAAAACTACCCATGAAATTTGGGATAATTTTTCGGTTTCACATGAAGGGACTTATAGTGTGAAAGGAATGAGACATAATAATTATACAATTAAATATGATAACTTTCAAATGAATCCTGATGAGCCTATTTCGTACATGTATCTCAAGTTCAATGAAATTATCAAAACTATGATTTATCTTGGAAGAGAAGTTACTGCCAAAGAACAAATCATGAGGATTCTCATATGCCTACTTGATAGATGGAGAGGAACCTATGTCTCTATTAGAGGGTCATGTGACATCAGAAAATTACCTTTCAAATAACTCATTGGGAAACTAATGATGTAGAAAGTGGAGTTGAAAGTCAATAAGGAAGAGGAGGATGAACCCAAAAGAAAATATTTTTCATTTAAGACCACCACCTCTAAACATAAAGAAAAGGGGAAATTTGAAGTTTCTATAGAAAGTTACAACAGTGAAAAATCGTCATCTGATAGTGATGAGGAGGTGGCTCAATTAGCCAGAAGTTTTAAGAAATTTTAAAAGCAAAAGAAATTTTTCAAATAGCCTAACTTCAAATGAGGATATGATCAAAAGGGAAGCTGGAAGAATGATTGGAAAAGAAGTGACAAGTTGGATGAGATAGTATACTATGAATGTAAGCAAAGGGGACATATAAAGGCATATTTTCCCAAGATCAAGTATAAAAACAAATATGAGGAAAAAGATAGAAATGATAAAAACTCAATGAAAGAAACTTGGAGTGCTTCTAAGGATAGTTCAAGTGACTCAGAGTCTTCACATGATGAACAGGACAACAAAGCTATATATGTGTTTCATGAAAAACACATCTAAGGAAAATTGTTTAAATATATCCTGTAAAATCTTATGGTACTTGGAGAGTGGGTGTTTAAGATAGATGACATGATACTATTCATTTTTTAAGAACTTAATAAAAATTTATGGTGGATATGTCACTTTTGTTGAAAATTCTAAAGGAAAAATCATTGGCCTTGGGAAAATCGGTAACTCTAACTCAGTTTTAATTTCCAAAGTAATTTTTATTGATGGATTAAAATATAATATACTTAGTATTTCATAACTATGTGATGATGGATTTCATGTTAAATTTGAGAATGATTCTTGCAATGTTTTTAATTCTAAAAATGAATTAGTGTTTTCTTCATTGAGAAATGAAAATGTATACTCTGTTTACATAGATTCTTTAGTTTCTAAAAATGATTCATTTTTAAGTGTATTTCACAAAGAGTCTTTTATTTTCCATATAAGACTAAGACACTATAATACTCACTCCATTATAATGATAACAAGAAAAAGTTTAATCAAAGACCTACCTAAACATGAGTTTACAAATGATAAAGTGTGTAATCCTTGTCAAAAGGGAAAGCAACGCAAAATTTCCTTGAAACCAAAGAAAAGTGTCAACATGTCAACCTCTCGAACTAGTTCACATAGATTTTTTTCAACCATCTATAGTTTATAGTTTAAATAGAAAGCACTATATTTATGTTCTTATATATGACTTTTCTAGATATACTTGGAATTTATTTTTGGGTCACAAAAGTGAAGCCTGCTCTCATTTCACCAAATATGCAAAAAATATAGAAAATATTAGTGGACTTAGAATTAAATCCTTAAGAAGTGATCATGGTCGTGATTTTGAAAATCAAGAGTTTAAATCCTTTTTCTCACAAAATGGATATAGTCATAATTTCCATGCCCCTAGAACACCTTAACAAAATGGAGTTTTAAAAATAAGAA
This sequence comes from Viscum album, assembly GCA_963277665.1. NCBI lineage: Eukaryota > Viridiplantae > Streptophyta > Magnoliopsida > Santalales > Viscaceae > Viscum > Viscum album. Next base: position 496,558,821 of record OY728139.1, on the reverse strand, counting down.
ATAGAACTTTTCAAAAGATTGCTAGAACCATGCTTAGTGAATATGACTTACCTATCTATTTCTGGGATGAAGCAGTAAATACATCATGCTATATCATTAATAGAGTGTTGATTAGAACTATTCTTAAAGGAACTCCGTAAGAGATTTGGAACAATAGAAAACACAAAGTAAGCTACTTAAAAGTTTTTTGTTGTTAATTTTATATCCTTAATACTGAGGAAAATCTTGAAAAGTTCACATCCAAGAGTGATTAAGGAATTTTTAAAGGATATTCAATCTCTAGTAAAGCCTATAGAGTGTTTAACAAAAGAACTAAATATGAGGAAGAATCTGTCTATGTCAAGTTTGATGAGATAGATCCACATGTGACTAATACTACTCTAGAGAACCTATAGGATGATATGTAAAATCTGGACATTAATGTTAAATCCTATAACCGTCCTGTAAATAAATCTCTGAAAACTTACAATTCTAAAAATTCTCCGGATTCAAGTCAGAATGAACCCGAACCTACTAATGAACCTAAAATCACTAGTTCCACTTTTTCTAGAGCTGTTAGAACCCTTAAGAACCATCCTTTAGATACTGTTGTAGGAGATTTAGATAAAGGAACTCAAACTAGAGATTCTCTTAGAAATCGGGTTGAAAATCAAGTTTTCTTATCAAAACTTGAAACTAAAAACATTAATGATGTTATCAATGATAAATTTTTGGTGATGGTTATGCAAGAAGAACTTAATAAGTTTCAAAGGAAAAAAGTTTGGAAACTTGTTGGCAGACCTAAAGACACATTTACCATAGGCACTAAGTGGGTTTTTAGAAATAAGGTAGATGAAGCTGGTAATATAGTTAGAAAAAAGGCTAGATTAGTTGCACAATGATATATTTAAGAAGAAGTAATTGACTATGTGGAGACCTTTGTACCAGTAGCTAGACCTGAAGCCATCAGAATCCTGCTTGCTTAGCTGCCCATCTGAATTTCAAACTATATCAAATGGATGTTAAGAGTGCATTCCTAAATGGGTATATATTTGAGGATGTATTTGTTGAAAACCCCCTGTTTTCAAAAATCCTCACTTTCCAAATAATGTTTTCAAATTATCAAAATCTTTGTATTGTTTAAAAACAAGTTTCAAGATCTTGGTATGATAGATTATGTACTTTTCTTATTTACAAAGGATTTACCAAAGGTATAGTTGATCCTAACCTTTTATAAAATGAATTTCCAATGATGTTTTATATGTTCAAGTCTATGTAGATGATATTATTTTTAGATCTTCAAAAAATTCTTTATGTATTGAGTTCTCTAAAATAATGCAAAATGAATTTGAAATGAGTTTAATGGGTGAACTAAAATTCATTCTTGGATTTCAAATCTTTCAAAATAAAGATGGTATTATTTTAAATCAAATCAAATATACTATATATCTTCTAAAATTTTTGGTCTTGGATAGCACTAAAAGTAGTGACACTCCAATGAGTACTACTTGTATTTTGGATCTTGATAAAGATGGAAAATCTATTGATCAATCCACTTACAGAGGAATGATTAGAAGCTTACTCTACTTAACTGCAAGATGACCTGATATTATATTTAATGTATTTATGTGTGCTCGTTTTCTAGAAAACCCTGAGTAATATCATTTAAATGTTGTTAAAAGGATTTTCAAATACCTCGAACATACACCCAATCTAGGACTGTTATATCCCAGAGGACAATCACTAGAGTTAGTTAGTTATTCTGATGCTGATTTTAGTGGTTATAAATTAGATATAAAGATCACCTCTAGAACATGTCACCTTTTAGAAATGTCTCTGGTATCATGGTGTAGTAAGAAATAAAACTTTGTTGCATTATCTACTACCGAAGATAAATACATAGTTGCTGGTAGTTGTTATGCACAAATATTTTGGATGAAACACACATTACTATATTATGGATATCAATTCATGAATTTAACTATAAATTGTGACAATACAAGTGCTATTAATGTCTCAAAAAATCCAATTTCACACTCTAGGACAAAACATATTGATGTAAGACATTGATTTTTGAGAGACCATTATCAAAAAGGTGATATCACTTTGGAATTCATTGGAATTGAATATCAGTTAGCTAATATATTCACCAAAACATTAAATTTTGAAAGAATAGATTGCATCATACATGAATTGGGAATGATAAATCTTAAGTAGAATGTGTACTATTTCATAGATTATTATTTCATAGTTTATGGTTTCATGAGTCATTGTCTTAGAAGTACTATCTCACTCTCATAGTTCTGAATGTTATGGTCTTAAATTTATTGTCTCATGTTTACAGTCTCACAGTTACTGTCTCTTGGTTTCCATTTTTCACTTACTATTTCAAACAATATGGTCACACTATTTTGAAGTCACACATTAGAGATGACACTGTGAAAACCTATTACGGTCTCACCGTAAAAAACTATTATGGTCTCACCATGAATGTCTATTCTGGTCACACCATGATAACACTTTTTTGTTCTATTAATATATTATTACCCGTATCACTGTAATTGATTATTTTATTTATTTTCTTTCCCATGATTTTGAATTTGTGATGATTTATATCCCTAAATGATAAAAATTTAATATCCTTTACTCTTTTCTTCACTCGAGCTCTCTTCTCTCAGACTATAAATCCTTCATCCCTTCATCTCTCTCTCTCTCTCTATCTATCTCGAACCATCGATTGAATGCCCAAAATGAAATTTCTGTCATCATCAACTCCTAAGAAGTGATTAAATAAGAAAATTAAAAGAGCACCGAAGATATCACCCAAAGGTCCTTTGAATATGAATCTTGTAGATAGAATACTGTTACCAGAAAAGGAAATATGACCTAAGTGGTTACTATCAAGTAAGTATTTATTATTGAAAGTATTGAAAGAGTAGGGATGGCTAGTCTAGTTCAAAAAATTGAAAAGTTCGATTTACCCAAAGATAGTTTCCCAGTTCTATCAGTTCGTTCAATTCTCTTTCAATATAAAAGATTATTTTATTATAATAAGCTGGATCAATGGCCAAATATATACCTTTTCTTTGAGGTTATAGGTTTCTTTCCTAGGGATACCTCATGAAGGAATTTTTTAGGAATATTGTAGAGGTCATACTCCTCCCAGTGATATCTTTGTTTTCTAAGAAGACATGGTAAGCTTGACTAGCAATAAAACAAAGAGAAGAGTTATTTCTGTTGAGCAAGATAGTGAAACTGGATTATTGTTTAAGTTTATTCAGAATCTGATTAGTCCAAGAAAATTTTATTTTTCTACCCTCAAGTATCATGATGTATTTTTCATATATATTATGAAGAATGGAAATAAGATTAACCTATTCAAGTATGTTATACTTCATATGTGTGAGTTGATAAAGACAACCTCAAATTCAACCTCCTTGTTCTACTCAAGGTTAATCTCTTATATTCTATATGCTAAAGGGATGGTTGGACCAAATTAAGAAGTTATTAAGGACTGTGAATTCTTTATCTCAAAGGTTACAATCAAAAGAATAAAAATTAGTTGGAATTTGTGGAAAAATTCATGGGTAGAGGATAATGAAAGGTTGTATGAAAAGTTTAATCCGGTTGAGCATTCTTCAAGACCTAAGGACATATCAGATCCTGGTTTGGTACCAGATGAAATTGTTGACTATACTGTTGAAGAAGAAGAAGAGGACGTTGTTGCACCTATGGGAGATACTGTCTTAGATAAGGACGATAGTGGACTTGTTCATCAAGACATAGTTGACAAGGAAGCACTTTTTTCTAAAGAAACTTTTAATTTGGTAGAAGAACCTGCTTCTAGAGAAGAGTCTATTGTTAATGTAAGTGAAAAGGGCTATTCTGGAAGAGCATCTAGTAGAAGAACTTTCTATTGAGAAAGATTATTCTTTTGAGTAACACTTAGAGGAATAAGATGACACTAAGATTATTCTATCTACTAAGGAAAGAATGGAGCAAGGTTTTCAGTTGGCTAGAAAAGAAATGGGTGAGGATATTGGGGATGAAATCTTGGAAACGGATCAAAGAATTGAATCTCTTAGTCCTATGAGAGATACACTTGTTTAGGGGGAGTAGCACCCTAGTCTAGAAAGTGTTGAAATTCTTAATCTAGTTGATCAAAGCACTGTGGATACATGGTAAAAGTTCCCTAGATACTTTGATGAGAATGATACCCAGGAAGCCTCAGTTAAATGTATAGACCTATCTAATGTATTTCAATTGAAATAATTCTCTTATCTTGAGGTAATCTCTGCAAAGGAACCTGAGCCTATCTCAACTCAGGTTCTTGAACCTTCACAAGAACCTTCTAATTTTGTGATTTATAATGATCTGAAAGAATTTGGATATACTTTATTGGCTGTAGTTGAAAGGATCATGAACACCCAACATGATCCTATGACAAAATTGAGTGAAAGAGAGGATTCCCTGCTATTATAAAAGATTATATGGAAGATTCAGTCAAAATGCTTCATGAAATTCAAGAGGTCAAAATTGAGAACAAACAGCTAAGTGGTGAAGTGAAGTCTCTCAGATCTATGGTTGAAGGTATGCAGAAATTGTTGAAATCAGGACTAGATCTTGTTTCTCTTCTGGTTAAGGATGTTAGTGGTCAAATTCCACAGAAATTTGCCTCTATGATTCAACCAAACCTAAATTCATTAGCTGAAAAGGTGGCTAAGAGAAACAAGAAGATATTTTAAGAAAAGCTTGAGCTTGTTATTGTTCTCAACAAATTGACTGATGAATACAAGGGTTGTCTACACAAAGTTCTAAATCAGATCAAGTCCCTCTCAAAAGTTGTTGCAACCTCTAAAACCTCTGGCCAGTCATCTCAAACCTTTGATAGTGATCATATCAAAATTGTTGTTAAGGAGGAACTTCAATCCATGCTAAGTGTCCTTGAAAAGGAGAGTCTATCTATGGTTGTCAAAAATAGCGACAGATTCATTGATTTGGTAAGGATTCATTCAAAGATTGAAAATGATGCTCATGAAGAAATTAATAAGAAGGTGGATTTCTTATTCAATGGGATTTTCTCTATGCATGATATGACAAACCATTTCAAGTACCTTGCAGAGAATTTGAAAATTCCTCTTGTCACTCAAGCTTTCAAAACTCAAGTTCAAAAGATGAGAGATTTCACTCCTTTGTTGGAAAAGTTCATGGAGAACAAAGATGATTTTGAGAAAGTGATGCAGTATGGTGGTGAGATTATTGCTGAATTCATCAAGTTATTGAGGTTTTATCTTCATGTGCAGAGCACTGCTATTATGTCTCCTGTAGTTGCACCCTTGCGGCCAAGTTTGCCTCCTTCCTCATCCACTGCCTCTGCCTCTACCTCTATGTTTGTTTCTCAAGCTCTGAGTCAGATCAGACATGTTATCCTTAACCAACAATTACCTCGATCTTCCACCAAACCTACCTTGGCACCCTCTATTTTTGAAGGTCTCCCTCTCCCTTCTCTAACATTTGATTCACTCCATTCTTTAACTTCTACCTCTGCTCTTGTGGCTTATCCTGATGTTGCTTCCAAGGGAAAAGAGAATACAACTAGTAATGAAGAAAAGAGAACACTATCTTTTGATAGGAATCTTCTGTATTTTTTGTTCCATACTTATTTTAATATCATATATTTCTCCATCTAATGCACTGTGAACTCTTATTTTCTATTATCTTATTTACTTTTGTACTTTTTTTTATAATCCCAAAAGGGGGAGAATAGAACACTCAGAACAGAAATCATTTTGGATCATCAAAAAGGGTGATATTGTTTGAATCCACATGTTTTAATCATGTTTTAATGATCACAGATCCTATACATCATGTAAATCTTGTTAATACTATTTAATCTATCTCAAATCATGCGCATTTGTAGAGATTGTTGGTTTCTTTATTCTTTAAAAAAAACCTACCCAAGATCTTAATTGTTATAAATCATGTTTGATTATTGTAAACTAAATTTAATTTGTTTTATAATGATTTCTTTTATTAATGATAAAGTCTAATTAATTCATTGAATATTACTACTTAAGTCTATATACAGATATTTGTCTAAGTCTGAGAAACCATGGGTTTACCATCGGTTTTGGTTTTCTGGAAAAGGACCCAGACACAGTGACCAAAACAATGTGACCCAGACACCGTGACCCAGACACCGTGACCCAAACACCATGACCCAGACACCATGACTAGACACCGTGACCAGAAACCGTGACCCAAACACTGTGTCCCAAAGACCATGACCATACACTATGACCAGTTTCAGATCTCATGAATTCTTTGACACCAATCCCTTGCTAAGTCACCATTTGAAGTTTGGAAAAGGACCAGACATCGTGATCCTAACACCCCATTTATGCTACCGGTTCCTGATCGTAATAAAATTATTCCATCATTAATGTCTCACCACTAAAAGGAAAAGAATAAGACATCATTTTGTGGTGACACTATTTCTATGTGAAACTATTTCTAGACAGACTGTGACACCGTTCTTTAATCTGTTTTGTCGTTTTCAATTTAATTTCTAATGGTCATATTTGAGTCTTTTAAATGCACTGACATAATTAATATTTCTTTGTAGACATGTCACCTGACAATACGAGGTATGAGGTGTAGGATACATGCATCCTGTCGTCTCCAACACATGAACTCCAAGAATAAAAAGAAAAGTTTGTCCCTAAAATAAGTGACGAGCAGAAGTGTGTAGTTAAAGCGCGAGAATTCTTGAAAAGTGGACTGATATATGCAACAAGATACATATGAAGAACACACGAAGCATTCGCAAATAAAAAATCTGGAATACCACAGATCATAAGCAAATCATCTTCGTAAAACCAACTCCAAAAAGAACACGAGCTAGATCTAACTGGAAACCAGAGCACCAGACTTGTGATACTATGTTTCTTGCTAGAGGACTCTATACTTGTATCTGCTTCATTCTAGAAGTCCAGATCTGTATAGAACAACACTCAGATTATAACCTTATCTCATCATCTTTTCTCTATTGTGTATTTTTTTAGCCTTAGAGAAGTGTGTGTGTGTTGTATTAAAAACACACATTGTCTCCTACATTAAACTAAAGGATACAAGATATCCCTCCACTCATATCTTTTTACACTTGTCTACTCCAACAGATAAGGGTGGAAGAGGTCCTTGTGACTTGATATTTTTTACCCATGAAGAACTATGGAACAGGTCATGTGACCTAGATAGTTCTATGCACTGTTGTTTTCCCTGATCCAGGTTGTATATCAAGTTTGTTAATATAAACTAATTGGTGGTAGGAGATCACCAAGTGGAGTGGATTAGGTCTTGGCTTGAGACTGAACCACTTGTTTTATCTATTGTGTTTTTTGATTTAGTTTTTCTCTATTTTACTATATAATTTAGAAATCACTAGATTTAATTTGATAATTAATCCTAGATAGAAGTTATAATTGTTTTTCCTTATTAAAATAGCTTCAAAAGTAATATCAATAACTCATTCTGGTATTACTGAGAATTAATCAATCTTCTGAGAGGTTATTTAAACAGTCAAACTTTTATAATCGTATTACCTTGATTGAATGGGATGTATTTATTTTTATTGGGAAACCTTTTTTTAAGAAAACTTTTTAACAAAGTTTTTTATAGGTACTCATTTTACCCCCCCCCCCCCCATATTGAGTACTCTACTCCAACCAATACTTACTATACTAAAATTCCGCATAGAAAAATTGATTATAATTTATATCTATTATCACCCACCCATATATTTGTTTAAATTTGTATAGTGTTAAATCTCCAAAGATATATTCTACACAAAAAAACAACATCCAAAATATTTCCTGAGATAGGGATCCACATAGCTCTGGAATCAAGCACCAAGCTACCTATTCCCCTTAATGATATAGATGTTCACATAGTAGAAATTATTATTATAACTTTCATAGCATGGTCATCTAATATTGTAAAGTTAAATGAGGATAATGAGGTATGTATTTTACAATTTACTTTATATAAAAAATCCATAACAATTAATGAAAAAATGTTTAAACTCAGGTATGTTATTAAAGACATAGAAATAGAAAGGAAAAAACACTGAGTCAAAATAATCAAGAGGATCAAATAATAAATTGGTAATACCTTCCAAGAGTACCTCTACCCAACCAATTCCACTTTTGTATCTATTAAAAATACAAGTTCATGGAAATATGATGTTCAAAGATAAAAATGTGGCTTATATTAAATTTTAGGAACAAATGTATGGAGAGACCATTATTGACATAATTATTCTTCATAGTGTAAATGATATTATTAGGAATGAATGGTTGGGATCCTCATTTATAAATGTATACATGAGGTACATTTTCATAATTGTTTTCCAATAATTAATCTACTGTGTTAATTGATATTAAATATTTTTCATATTTTATACATGATTATATATCACTACTATATGATGGGAAACCCTATTGAAGAATGGTTTTGACTTGTTAGCCCTCATATCATTTCTACAGAATAATTTAAAATTAGAAAAGATGAAATTTTAGAAAATTCAGAGAAAGTTTTAGAAATTTTTTAATAAATAATAAAAAAATGATAGGTTATTTTTAGTACCTAAAACACAGAGGTAAAACCCTATAATCTAATCATATAAAATATATTTTCATTTATTCATTAATTTTTCCTTTTTTTAGGAAGTACTCTATGATCATTGTAGTCAATTTGGATAATCTAGAGATTTATTTTTTAGATCCAAATCTTGTATTTCGAATAAATCGACCATAAAGGATATCCTTTATTAATTTTTAATACACTACACTCAAAATTTTACAAATATAATTAAAATTATATGTTTTATATTATGTTTTAATGAGAAATTTATTATAATTGGGAAATTTTTACTTATCATCAAAATCATTGTATGGGGATAAAAAATCGCATAAGAAGCATATGAATTAATTATATTAGAAATTATAAGATTCTATGTAATAATATTTCACTATCAAAACATGTATACAAATATATTACTTATTTTTCTCAATTTTTTCATAGTGTGAAAAAAAAGTAAAGAAAATGATTATGGTTAGTAAATTTTTAAATTTATGAAAGGTATTTTATTCCATCAACAAACTAGAATCCACGAACATGTATTTCTGGAGGTAATTAAAATTTCATATTAAATATTTATTAATTAATTGTTTATTTATATTTTTCTAGTACTACTAGGATTTTTGACAGTCTACATATTTAAAAGAGGAAGTAGATTTGTTTAGATTTGAGTGAGAATATTACATGGTATTGGAATGTTTGAAAACATCACAGAGTGATAATTTCTCAATACTTATATAGTTAATTTTCTTATCATTTTATCTATTTCTTATTTAGTATGTTTTATTATCATGTTTTATGCTTCTTATTTATTTAATTTTCACAGAGATGATGAAGAGGTGTTTTTCAACATGTTTTTCTCCATGTATTTTGTGCCTTTGAAGATAAAAAAGGACTCTATATAGATTACATGGTCTTTCATGAAGGCTAAAATCATTTTAATGGAGAAGATACCTGAATTCTGAATATGAAATAACTAGTAAGAATTATGTAGTTTTACCAAGGGGAAATGTTATAATCCTTCAAAAAAGACATTGAACACTATATGGAGGCCTTTTGTGCTCTTTATAAGCATAAATTGGTTTGTTAAAAAATTGATAATGGCTTTAACAAGGATGAAGAACTAAGGTACTATTTACTATTCTCTCCATGGGGATTTTTGTTCTTTTTTTTATTTGTTTATGTTATGTAGTGATGTAATGAATTACCTTTTGGAATGAATTTGAAATTTAATAATAATCATCTACCATCAGTCATATATTTGATTTGTTTATTTTTTTCTAGAAACTTAATATAATTATTCTCATATAATAAAAATTAAATCAATTATATTTTAAACTCAATAAATTTGATGTTCTTCTATACTGATTTTTATTTTGTTCTGCCTCTAAGGTGGAATGTTTCGGGTGATGGGGAAATGGTCTGATGAGGATCATCACCCATCCCTTTTTCTAGAGATAGTTTCCTATAAAATTATCCATTCCTTTTTTTTACAAGTTTGAAATCATTATCCTTTCAAATAATTCTGGATTCACTCCATGGGGACTGGGCAATTCACCCCTTTCGCATTGCAAAAAAGATGCCATAGTCAGTCGGTCCCAGCGGGCAATTACGTGGGGTCATGTACTCAGACAATCAGTCCTCCTAGGATATAACTTCCTCGGATGGTCTCCAATGGGTTTATTCTTGGATCCAGAAACACACAATGGCCCTAGTATCCATGATTCATGGATATTATTTTCAAATGCAGGTGCTCGTCAATTGATGATTCAGTCAACGACACTTGAGGACTCCATTGGTCGAGAGGATGAGAATTCAGGATCATTGTACCCTTTTAGAGGAGGATTATTTCATATTCTAGGACTCTCTTATAGATTTAATTCTTGTTCAAATGTTCATGAATCCTTTTTTCATTCCTGAAGATTGTTTCCATGGGCTGCCCTTAGTTTTTAAGATCTTCATAGGCATGCATATATTTTTTGTTACAGAGGTACTACTGACTTGAGACATACAATAAGGTGCTCTAGAGTTTATTGTCATCTAGGGGGGGAAGGAAGGTGATTTGATGTTGGGATCATACACATAATATGGTTTTCCTATGTATCCTTGGGAGAGGAATTAGAACCCAAATTTTTTTGATTGGTTAGAGCTTACGCGTAGAGCTGCCCATTTGATAGACATAATTTGATGAACCCTTTTATATGGGAACCCTTTTGAGCTCAAGCCTTCTGTTAGGCATCCTATGTATCCTAGTTTGATTAGGAATCATATTTATCATAGTTCAAATTGTGTATATTTTGTGATCATCACAAGACTCTAAGCCCACATGAGTCATACTCGGTGTGAAAAACAAGAGGATATGAGATATCCAACCAACCACATGCTTTATATCATGTTGGTGGGAGAGGGACAAGCTATGTAGGAAGAGGTTGGTGAAATAATGGGTGAGGTTGCAGAGTGACGAAACTTTCAATGTGAAATGACATTGAAAATCATGTGGCTTGGCCTTGTAAATTTTGGGACTTACCTTTGTGGGAGGGCCCCAGAATACATTCTGGGAAAGGGAGGAGTTTCGCCCTCATCAAAGGAGAAGCAAACATAACTCCTTCAATTGATCACTATCCCTCATTGAATGGAAAAGCAAGTGATCGCCCTTAATACCTAGAATGGGGAGGTTCACATTGGAATCCCATGTTTGGACTCCGAGTTACCATGGGAATGTAGACCCACAGGCATTCTCGAATTCCAAACCATTGTGGGGAGATCCTTTGTGACTCCGTTGAACATGGGTATATAGACTCAAAGGGGCACACTAAAGCACCCTATGGTATGATAATATGAGTCTGGTGGCTTTGGAAGAGGATTTGGCCTGATGCTGGAGGACAGGTTCACAGAGGGATTATGGAGGACTAGATGGTAATGGAGGGGTGAGGTTGGAACCGGAGGAAATAATACCTGAAAATACCCCATTCTGCATACTGGTTTCTTATGCAGGATGGGGGAGGCTCTGCATACTATAGTGTTATGCTATCAGAGGGATCTTCCACATACCAATTTGGTATGCAGTCATGGATATCGACCACCACGTACCATAGTGGTATGCATCCCATCATGCTACTTTGGGTTCCATCCACGTACTGATGCAGTACGCAGCACCGGGTTCAGTTCACATAGCGATTCACTATGCGGAGCACCTTATTGATGGAGGGTCATGGGGATTATCATTCAAGAAGATTTCATTTTCAAGAAGTATGTGGTTCTCGGTTCACCAATTAGGTTTGAAGTTCTACTATTATCATTCAATTCCCCCATTTTATGATTTGTGGCTAGTTGTACCTGTGGAGAGCATGGTTTATAATTCGGGCATTGTCAATGAATCAAGAATGAAGCCAGAATCTTCTCTAAACTCTTTCTTCTAACCTCTGGGTTCCCTTCAAGATTTTTTCATCCATTCATTCTCAACTTATTTTGTGCTAATTTTATAGAGCATCAGGGCAATCGTATCTATGTGCATGTGGCACCATTTACAGAGGCCCATGTAGAGATATTCTGACCCGTAGAAGACTCGGTCAATTCAACGTTTGTGGATTCTATGGTTCATGATCATGGTTCATGGAACCTTACTAGTTCTCTTCTTCTATGAATTGATGAATTTACATGATGGAACACGGATGACCTTCACACGTATGAATCCTTCGACGATGTGGTTCACAGTGCGCCTTGTTTGTTTCCCATCTCTCTATAGGACAGTGGTTTGTGAATTGTTCCACGTACCTAGTGGTTCGTGAATCGTTATGCGTACCTATTGGTTAGAGATAACAGAGGTCTATGAACCTATCCTGGTGATGGTACATAGGCCAGTTGAAATTATTTGAAAACTTGAGTTCCTTCAAGTTTCTTCCGAAATTTTCAACTCAATTTGAGTCCATTCACATTGATAGACTTGTAGGAGAATTTTATTCCTTCTACAAAGTTATTCTGGGGGTATTTTCTTCCTTGTAATAATTTTTAGAACCCTATAAATGCACCCCATCGGAATGGGGTCCGTTCGAAATGAAAAGAGGAGTATTCTGATGTAGAAGCAGTCCTGAACTAAAATGGTTCATGGTAGAACAGATAGGCCCGGTAGGAGGGGACCACACCTATATATAGGGGAACATGTCATTTTTCTTTTACCGTTTCTCAAGGATAAAATTTGTCTCAACCTCCCATAGCTTCCTCTACATTTTCATACCATTCTCCTTACAAAACTCCTATTCATGAACCATTTTGTATGTGTCGTAAACCCAACATTTCTCCATATCTCTATATGTGTACTGAATTTTGGATTTAACGAACGACATTGTGTAATTTTAAAACTAAAATCCAGATTCCATGTAGGAGGATGCTACATGGCTTGTGTGTCATCATATCGGGCTTGATCTATTAAACCGAATTTTAAGAATTAATAATCTGGACTTAAACTTGAATATGAAACTTCTAATCATGAAATTAAAGAGGCCTAGGTTCATGGTATCCACCTCCCTTGAAACATTCTCTTTACTGGCCCATGATCAGTGGGCCAACACCTCATGGATGGTTCACATACCATGTATATACGTGGTGAAATGCATCTGTGTACCGTAGTTGTAGACATGGTTTTTCTTCTGTGTATTATGTAGTACGCGGGATGTGTCTACCACATACCATTTCCAGGAACAGTACATGGGGCCTTATGTGAACATATTTTGAATCCTTTATCCATTCTTCCATACCCTTTACCAACATTTTTTTAAATGGACTGAATTTTTGTCACCTTCTGGATCTTCCTGTGCAAGTTATAATGGTTGCTTCACAGGTAGCTACTAACATCACTGCTTCTTCTGAGGCTACTATTATTGACCCTCTTTATACTGCTAAGGAAAGATCAAAGAACATGGTGGATTTGTTTGATGACAAAATTCTGGTTGTTCCATTTCACCAATCTTTGGTGAATCTACATATGGTGGGATCACAGAAGTACCTGGTTTTAGACATGATTCCTTCTTATGGGTTTGATCTATTTTTTGACACAGTGATCCTGGTGCAAAATCTGACTGATTATCCTATCACCTGAAAAATTAATACCTCTATTCTGAAGGGTTTTATTTCTACCAAGTGGAGGTATCTTCAGAGAGATAATACCTTAGGGTCTTTTCTAAACTACGCACCTTGAACTTTAGAGGGAGTGTAGTGGAATCCCGACCATATGGCTCACTATTTCAAGAGCATTGCAAGGAAGGATACAATGAACGAGCAGCACAGTTGGTCATCTTGGCGGGACCTTCACCCTAGAGGCTCATTTGGCTTGGACTGGGGGTGGCCTTTTGGGTTTTCTAGAGTTGCGAAGAATTCCTAACCAAGCTACAAACTATGGGACTGTATGAGGCCACCTAGGTTTCTCAGACATACACCCATTGTCCTACTGCCCTTGTTTCACAGCACTTAAGCAGGTTGAGTCTAGATTCCAACACCATCCATTTGACCCACGGGGAAGTCGATATCAGTATTTGGGATATCCAACTAATTTTTGGAGTCCCTATCATCAGGTACATTTATAATGAATTTCTTCCTCCCTCTTCTTGAGATGATGAGGAAAGAACCCCCCCCCCTTTCCAAGAAACTCATTGTCCAAGGAAAGGCACTTCTAAAGGAAAGTGATCCCTATCTACAGTAGGATGTTTCTATTGATGACTAGTTTGGTTCTTTTGTTAAGAATATTGGTCTCAAGTCCAATCCACAGATACCCTAGGATTGTCCTACCAAAACCACCCAGAGGCGAGTGGGTACTTACTGGCCTACCTGGGAAGAGAAGAATTTTCAAAAATGGGGATGGGGGGTCATCCTTGATGTCGATCGATTATTTTGACTGGTGGCTTTCTTGGCCATGTTTCTGAGTGGGCGGATCCTACCAATGCGGGAATCTGGTTGTGTAAGAGCCTGAAATTTTATCATGGATGTTCATTTGTCCACTGAAAAATGTATCAATTTAGTTATCTTATTGTTGGACAAGATTTACTGCCTACTGGGTCAGATCAGTGAGGGGGTCCACTTTATTGGATGACTAGACCCTTCCAAATTCTTTGGCGCTCGATGGTTTCCCACATATGAGGATATTCCTTCATCAATTCCTTACCTATTCCACATTCCACCCTCCAACCATACCTTCATAGCAGCAGTGGGGGTTTTTTGGTGGCTTAGGATTCACAGGATAAGCAAGAGGAGAAAACTGAAAAGAAAAAGCATGAATTAATGGATTATATCAATGTTTATGAATGTTTCTCTTACCACCATTATGATTCCCCAACTCATACTATTACAAATAATGCATCTAAAGACTTCATAAACCGAGGTTACTTATTTTATCTATAAGAAGGCATCCTGGTTTCCTGTATCAGAGGGGAACATATTTGCAAGGGATATGAACCCTTCATATTTAGTCGACAATTCAACTGAATTCAGAATTTGTGTCCCCCTGCTCTCAACAGTGCTCTTCAGGAGGAACATCTAATGATAACTCATCAATTATGGATAATTTTCACCTAGGAGGACACCCAGAGCTAGTCTAGAATTCCAGATCCTGGGGAATTTGTGCCCTCCTTTACCAAAAACTATGTCGAGGTCTGGGTTAAATCATATCACGATGGCTAATTAGATGACCCGGTTCCCATCGTTACAACTTCGAAGGCATCCAATGTGAAGGTAAAGAAGAAGAAAAAAAGTGATTTGTTGAGAACTATCGACTGGGAAAAGTCCTCTAAAGGCCTCTTAGAACCCCCTCGAGAAAAGTTCTGAAATATGGGGTTGTAACCTCTTGGGCGCCTGAATAAGTTATTGGCGCTACTGCTAGTATTCCATCATCCATTCCATCCAAGGCTGATTTTCCAGTGGCCTAGTGGTAATCAGACCTTTTGAAAGGTCATACATCTACTCATGATCAGTCCCCTCATTATTTATGGAAACTCCTCTAGACTAGGGAAGTTTCCCTTACTGGCATTGGCTATGTGTCAACACCAACTAACCTTTCTTTTGATGATGATCCAAATAGGGTGAGTTGCTATCTTAAAGACCTTGAGACCCTCATCCATGCCCGAAGTGGTTGTTGTAAGTACTCACATTGGGTAATTTCCATGCTATGTCCAGAAACCATTGATGATGATGACGACGACATTGGATTACCTATTGCGGCTTCCATGGAAAAAGATTCTTACTTTCTCACATCACCTCATAAACATTCCTCTTATTGAGGTACTAGGTTTTCAGGGACACCCAGGAAATGTTTGTGCTTATTGAAACCTTCTCTGCTTCCTTTCACCAATCCTCCAGCGCTGGCCATCCTAATTATGGCTGCATTTCCAAATGCCTCAAGATTCTATGATGAATTGAGGGTGAGCACTTCAAATAAAGATATATGGAGTCTTCTTTAGAGGGAACACTTCATTATTTCGGGTTTTAGGGGATCCATTACTCCTACTGGTATTTCAATTGATGAAGAGCCTGAGGAGGTGGATAATTATTTGAATGAGATGGAAAAGTATCCCCATGCTCATGCATATAGGCATTACTGGTCAGATCATGTTGCATTGATGGTAGTACTCCCATGGCTAACGAGAGAGGTTTTATCTACAAACTCTAGCCTTAAATTATTTCAATGCATAGATGCTAAAGGTACCCACTCCACTTTTTATTTTGTAGGGGGCTACAGGATATTGGGAAACATATTTTTCCCTGATTTATTCTCCCAGAGGCACTGCAATTGGGGAGTGTGCCCCATCAATCGTAGGGGGTAATACCAAAGGATCCCACAGAGCCCAAGAAAATATTGAAGTGGTTATTACAGAACCTTCCAGGTCATTTCCTCCTCCATATTCTCTTGGTGATCTTATTCAGGATTCATCTCCCCGACAATCAAAGAAGCACAAGTAAACCTCTTAGTTGTCAAGGCGTATTCGAAGGGGGATCACAAGTAATTGTCTGTTCATCTGGTGATTGAACCAAGTACCCTTATATTGTTGACTCACCAGTACATATATTTACATTGATGTAGGGACTATTGGTTACCAGACAAAGACCACTTAGGCATCTATATCTCTTTTCCCTTTTAGGGTAGAGGAAGGGTCTTCATCTGTTGTGATTGACCGAAATAGGGAAATAGGGGTATCTGAAGAGACTGAGGGTACTATTGACCTTTCAGGTGTGCCTACTCCCACTAAAAAAATTTATTCCCCAATAATGGAAGGACATACATAAGTTGAGTTCTCACTTGATCGTGTTATGTCGACTCTCATAGAGAGAAATAGGGTGGTCTTTATAGAAGGGGCCAAGTCGAGTGGTGAGTACTAGGCCTTGCTGGATCTTGGAGGGGCTTCAAATATCTTGGAGCCAATAAATATCGATCGAGAGGCTTTTGCCCCTGTATAGGGAGTTACTTCAGAAACTAATATTCCTCCTTCTCATGGTGGATCTGGGGGAGTCACAATTGGGGAGGCTGATGTTCCACCCCCTGAAAAATTGGAGCGGGCTATAGTGCCCTTTTTTCCAGTTTTGAGAGGTGTTATGTTTCCTGCCTCCAATATTTCAACACCAGTATCCTTATCTATAATGACTATCCCTACAATCCTTATATTTACCAGAAACCTTTTGAGGGTCATCTTGATGGATACTATTTTGGCTGAGCATTGCCTTGGGTATTCAGTATTCCTGAGTAACCATAGAGTGCAACTAATGATTGAAGATGTAGCACCACCTATCTTAGATAGTGGTACAACTTTATGGGTGGGAGGTACTATTGTCTCCTCCCAATCCTTATAATCACAACCACAAGCCTTAGTAATAGCGAAAGACATCGCTGCTCTATCCTCAACTACAATTACTAGAGATGAGGCTATTGCGGGGTGGAACCGTGATGTAGCTATCGAATTAAGTCCCTCTATGGTAACATTCATTCTTGACTACATTTCATCATCAAGGAGTGATTCCAAAACCAATCAAGAAAGTATGGTCGATCTTTTTCCCTCTCAGAAAAAGGCATGAAGGAACATTTGGAGATTAATTTCCCAGACTCCATTAGATGAGATTCCAGTGAAATTTCCAAAGTTACACCACCAGTTTGTGGTCTTGGGTTTCATTGGATTTAACTATCATGAAATTTATGATATAGTAAGGTAGGTGTTTTCCACTCAGGAAGAAATTGGTGCGCTTGAATCTCAACTTTCCACGGTAGAGTCGACGAAATATCTTGCTGCTATATGGGAAATTATCATTAATGAAGCTAAAAATCATAATGGAACGGTTACAAAGTTGAAAAACAAACTCATGAAGAAATATTCTTTGATATAACAACTTGATTAGGAAGTGGAGCAACAAATCTAGAAACTGGATAGGCTCAAATAGGAGTGGGCATGGGCCATAACTGCTGTTGAGGAGGGGCGATGGAAAATGATAGAGGGAGAAAGGACCAGGCTCCAAGCCATGAGGGACGTGGAGTCACTATGACTGAGAACGAAGGCCGAGACTATGAATTTATTGAAGCATCATCAAGCTGTTGAGTAATCACATCAATTGTTGATGTAACTTTGTGACTCTGTTGATTATCTCTTATAATGTTCAGGTCTTTCTTACAAGGAGAGGATCTAGGATGTGTATGCCCACCATATATTTTTATGAGATATGATGGAACCAATTTTACTTTCAACACTTCTTCTTTTCCTTTTATTGTCATGTCAATTAGTTAATCATATAAATATCATTTTCATTATGTATTAATTTTAAACCATGATTTAAAACCAGTAAACTGAAATAATTGACTCGAGCTCTATTTTTGGCCTGATTCATGGGACTCAGCGAGTGTAGTTTGACTATTGCTGAGGTTTTATGGAATACCTCATAAACTTTTATTTCTTTTTCATTATTACTGTAATTGTTTCCTAATATTGTTTAACACAGTCTTAGTTGGAATAATTTGATGTTTTCTTAGGCTTCCCTTTGTGGGTTTTCGACCTAACAAACATTATGTCTCTTTTGATGGATCAATGTATTTATTAATGAACCAATACTTGAATTTTACCCAATGGTGTCTTCTGTAGATTTTCCCTCTGGCAAGTATGGCATCTTTTTCGCAGGTAGTTCATAGTCTGGACAATAAAACTCATTACTGATGTTTTAGGTCGAACAGTTTTGACTAAATTTAATGGGGTAGGGACCTAAATCGGGATCGTTAGCTGAGAATGTTCTAATATCCTTCAGACATGGATTAAGGATTTTTCTTGACCCTTAATTTGTGAACTTGGGACCTGCATGAGACTCAGAAGCCATTTTAGGCATACGGAAGTAGGAAAGGATTCTCCTAAGCAAAAAATTTCTTTTGATTGACCAACATTTTGTAGGAAACATATGCAAAGCCACTGGGGCATTATGTTCATAGTCAATAAAAGTTGTCTGCAGGAAACTTTTCTTCTATCTCCGATTTCCTGGTGGTGTTATGAAACATTTTGAATTTATTTTGATGTTGGGAGATGCAGTGGGTGGTTGGCATGAGTAGTGGTGTCTAAAAATATTAGGGATGTTCATATCGTCTTTGAGGGGGAAATTGTTCCTGCACAGTTCTTACTTGCATGAGGGAGAGCTAGTGAATGGTCATTTCAGTTAGAAATCTTTTTTATTCCAGGGGAATTTGGAAAGAGGAAGGTATGTTAGCCATTATCGAGAAGTTATAGAAATCCAAGGGTATAACAGGACATGAATGTCATTTGATCATATGAAATCTAGAAAGGACTCTCCTGGGAATGGATTTTCCTTTGATTGATGACCATTTTTCTGGAAAACAAATGCAGAGCCTCTGGGGCATGATGTGCATAGTCAAGAAAAGGTGTCTTCAAGACATTGGGCTTCCATCTTCGATGGCTATGGAAGATTATGGAGATTGGGAACTTTGTAACTACGGTATATAAACTTTTATAAAAGGTGCAACTAAACATGAAAAGGGTCATTTTAACTTATCTTCTTCGAGGGAAACCCAGAAATGAGTGGGGGAACTTATCTTTTGTATGAAGATCAACTTCATGCATATGGATGGGGTATCTTTATAAGCCTTAAAAGGTACAAGAGATGAATCAGGCCCACATGTTCTGATATATCCAGGATGTGTGTAGGGAGGAAAATCTAAACCATGGCTTTGACGTCCCTTGAATCAGGAGGGATGGAATGAGTCTTTGAAGTCATTGGGAATTCTAATATAGGAGAGGACTCTCCTGGGGATGAATTTTACTTTGATTGATGGCTTTTTTTGTGGGAAACATATACAGAGCCTCTGGGGCATGATGTACATAGTCAATCAAAGGTGTTCGCAGAACACTGGCCTTCCATCTCAGATGGCCTTGTAAGGTTATGTGGATTCAAGATCACTAAGAGAATGGAGTTTGGGGTAAGGTAGGAGTGTATCTAGACATATTGAGGAAATTTTTGTTGCAATTTACTCATCGAATCAGGTGTCCCTTTTGTAGATTTGACTCATACTTAGGGTGAGGCGTTTGTCCCTTACTTGGGGTACCCAGTAATTCAACATCTTATGGCTAGGATGTAGGGTTCCTCTCAGGGAAGGGAATTGTGACATGCCTTTTAGGGTCGTGCTTCTTGGACCAAATTTCTATAATTTTTTCCATAATTTCAAGGTCTATCTCTCACTAAGATCCCTAAGTTTGCGTGATCTATGCTCGGTGTGAGAAACATGGGATTATGAGGATTCTGAGTCATTACCTAGGAATAGAAAAATCAACATTAGAGGGCACTTTGGGATTAAACCATTATAATAAAGTTCAACGTCATGTAGTAAGGACGATTTTGTCCCCGTAGTTTAATGTCATGTGGTGAGGATATGATGTTCTGTAATTTAGAGTCATGTAGTGAGGAAAAATATGCTATCATAAAGGTTTTTAATAGTTTTGATTTAATCGCAATCAGGATGTTTTGGAGTTCCTTAGACGTGAGTGATGATATAAGGGGTAAACCATAGCCCTGGGGGAAACTTGAATTAGGAGGAATGACATGGGACTGTGAAGCCGTTCGGCATACTGAGATTTGAGAGGAATCTTTTAGGGATGAATTTTACTTTTATTGATGATTGTTTTTATGGGAAACATATGTTGAGACATTGGGGCATTATGTGTATAGCCAAAACAAATGTGTCCACTAGACACTGGCCTTCCATCTCATAAGGCCTTGAAGGATTATGGGGATTCAAGTTTTCCTAGGGTATGGAGTTTGAAAAATTGGAAAGATGTGCCTAGGAATGTAAATAATACCCAGACCATGATTAAATATGAAGTAGTGGAGCTTCCACATAGGTTTGACTCATATGTATAGGGGGAATCATGATCGTTTGACTTCTCATGAATGGGGGGCATGTGTGGGATCTTGTAACACTGAGGAGTGGGCCGCACATAACTCTTTAAGAATTTATCAGTTTATTGTCATGTGATTAGAACCTTTCACGGACTCCACATACAAGTCTAAACTACACATGGGGAAAGGGGCATTTTTTATGGTGGTGGCTGGTCTAAGATTCCAAATCTGGGCATCACTACATATCCTGCAAGGGCAGGAATCAAGCCGCACGTAGTTCTGAATGTTCCCTAAAAAATTTTACTTGATGTGTAAGGACAAGTGAGGGAATTTTTTTGTTTTATGATGATGGATGGGCCAATATTCCAAATCCGAGTGTCACTACATATCCTTTATGGGAAGGAATCAATCCATATGTAGTTCTGAACATTTTATACACCGATTTGGATCGGTCTATGTGTAGGGTAATTTTTGTTTAATGTGATATGGGTGCTGGTTCTACCATATATCCCTATAATTTGTTTGCATAAAGGAATCCTTACCACTGATCCTAATCTCACGTGAGTTATACTCGATGTGAGAAACAAGGGGTGGAGATAGGGTTTTCTTCACAAGTGTTAGGAGGTAGAGGATATGATGGAGGAATTTGTTTTGTGTGGGATGGGCCTAGAACAAGGATTGAGATGTCGCTACGTATCCTGTGAGGGCAAAAATCAATTCATACATAGTTCTGTGAGAGATCATGCAGTTTATTGTCATGCGATTAGGACGTTTTGTGCCATGTAGTTTAACATATTACAGCAAGAACATGATTCACAATATAATGTCATGTTTTAGGGACGAGTTCCTTACAGTTTAACGTCATGTGGAAAGGACAATGACACTTAGTTTAAGGTCTAAGATTTTGGACCATGACATCACTTTATTTCTACTCATAGTTTACGATCTTAGATTTTAGACCATAACTTCACTTTATTGCTACTCATAGTTTACGGTCTTAGAGTTTGGACCATGACTTCACTTTTTTGCTACTCATAGTTTAAGGTCTTAGAGTTTGGACCATGACTTAACTTTATTGCTACTCATAGTTTACGGTCTTAGAGTTTGGACCATGACTTAACTTTATTGCTTCTCATAGTTTAAGTTCTTAGAGTTTGGACCATGACTTCACTTTATTACTACTCAAAGTTTAAGGTATTAGAGTTTGGACCATGGCTTTAGTTTATTGCTACTCATATTTTAAGGTCTAATATTTTAGACCATGAATTCAATTTATTTCTACTCATAGTTTAAGGTCTTATAGTTTGGACCATGGATTCACTTTATTACTACTCATAGTTTAAGGTCTTAGAGTTTGGACCATGACCTTACTTTATTGCTACTCATAGTTTAAGGTCTTATAGTTTGGACCATGACTTCACTTTATTGCTACTCATATTTTAAGGTCTTAGAGTTTGGAACATGACATCACTTTATTGATACTCCTAGTTTAAGGTCTTAGAGTTTGGACAATGACTTCACTTTATTGATGCTCATATTTTAGGGTCTTAGAGTTTGGACCATGACTTCACTTTATTGCTACTCATAATTTAAGGTCTTAGAGTTTGGACCATGACTTCACTTTATTGCTACTCGTAGTTTAAGGTCTTAGAGTTTGAATCATGAATTGACTTTATTACTACTCATAGTTTAAGGTCTTAGAGTTTGGACTATGGCATGGGGGGATGCTACTACGTGTAGTAATTCTTCTAGAATTTCGCATTTGTGGTAGCCATGATGAGCTGTCGTCCATTGATATCAAGGCATATGATCCATTGGAATAGACCCTATGTATGACATATGGTTCTTCCCACTTTTCTTCAAGCTTTGGGGGATTATTCCTGGGTATCATTGAGGTTCTCAGGACTAACACCATTTCTCCTTCGAGGAATGATCAAAGACAAACCTTTTTGTTGAAGGCTCATGCAATCTGGTTTTGGTAGATTTCTAAAGGGTGTAGAGTGTGCAGCATTATTTCATCTAGATGCTCCAACTCATCAACCCGTCTCTGGGATTGCTCCTCCCTAGACAGTTAATCACAAACGGCCACACGAAGTGATGGCACTTGGATTTTGATAGGCAAAAAAACCTCTGCCCCATAAACTAGTGAGTACGGGGTTGTCAGGGTGGTGGTGTGGGTCGTGGTTTGGTAAGACCACAAAACATGAAGTAAATTGTATGTCCAAGGTTTTTTATCCTTATCATCCATATTTTGTAGTATGTTGGACAAAGTCTTATTGAAATCCTCTATCTACCCATTAGTCACTTCATGGTAGTGGGATGACCGATTGGATTTGATTCCATACTTCTTGTATATCTTTTCCAACTCAGCAAATTATAAGTTGGTTTCATTGTCTGTCAGTATTGTTTGGGGGAATCCAAATATGGTAATGATGGTGGCCTTCACAAAGCTAATGATGTTTTTCCCCGACTTCTTTAAGGGGTATGGCTTCATCCCATTTGGAAAATAAGTCAGTTGCTATGAGTATGAAATTAAATTGTCTGAATGTGGTGAGAGGATATGGTCCCACAACATCTGTCCCCTAGCAGGATAATGGCCAAGAGTACTTAGTTGTATGAAGTAACTCTGGGGGTCGATGTATGAAACTGGCATGAACTTGGAAGGAATGGTACTTCTTGGTGAATATGGCGCAATCTTGTATCATAGTGGTCTAGTAATACCCAAGCCTTTGAATTTGGTGAGAGATATTAGTTGATGATTGGTGCACTCAACAAGCTCTGGAGTGCACTTCTTTCATGACAAAAACAGTCTCTTCTCCATCAATGCACCTGAGAAGGACTTTGTTAAGGACTCCTTTGTAGAGAACCATTTCTTAGTTTACCCCATTGTACAATGAAAAATTGTCTGCCTATCTTCAGACCTGCTCCCTTCCAGCCCTATCTGGTGGAAGTTCCCCCTTCCGATGGTAATTTTCAATGGGAATCATCCAGTTGGTGGTGTGACCATAAGGCTTAGAAATAGGGCTAATTTCATTGATCTCCTCCGTATTACTCTAGATAAATGGAAAGATCATCCGGTGGTGGAAATGTTAAGGATTGTTTCATCCTGGTCTGGATCGGCCAAGGCTATGGATGCATTTTACAAAGCATCAGCTTGAGAATTTTGTGATCAAGTGACCTAGGTCAACATTGGTTTTGATGGAAATTCTTCCATCAGTTCTCAGACATAGTTCATCAAGGGGACCAATACTTATTTCTTAATGGCATAGTCACCACTGACCTGTTTGATGACTAGCCCCAAATCACCCTTTATTTTTAGGTTTTTGGCTTGCACATGAAGTTCCAATTCTAGGCCTACAATGAGGGCCTGATATTCTGCATCATTATTTGTACACACTTCAGAAAGTAGGAAAGAGTAAGGAAAGATAGTATTTTTTGGGGATATGAGTGTAATTCCTAAACCCCACTTTTTTTATCTTGGGATACTACATCATTTTCCCTATCGGCCTTTGAGAAGAAACATAGAAGTATATTTCTCATGTTTGGGGGTCCTCCTTGATGGAAAACACTTCTTTATATAGTAGTTCAGCATCCAACGGTGTTTCTTATTCTGAGGGGTGCTCGGCCAGGAAGTCTGCAAACACCTGGCCTTTGATGGCCTTCTAGGGCACATACCATATGTCAAACTATTATAGGATGACCACCCATCATGATAGACACTCATCTAGCATGGGAAGATTGAGGATATATTTGAGCAGGTTGTAGTGGGATACCAGTTGGGCCACATGGTGCTACAAGTAATTCCAAAGTTTATTAACCACAAAGATTAGGGCTATGTAGTTCTTTTCAATTTTTGAATACCATGTTTCAGCATAAATCATTGTTTGGTTGAGGTAATAGAGGTTGTTATCACTGTCGGAATCATTCTTCTACGTGAGGAAGGCTCCTAATGATTGTTCTAGGGTGGTTATGTACAAAATGAGCAGTCTCCCCTCAACTGGTGGCATCAGCATCAGTGGGATTAAGATATATCTTTTTAGATTGTCGAATGCTTCTTGGAAATAATTATCCCACTCATACGTAACTCCTTTATTCATAATCCTGGTTAAAGGAAATAATTTACCTTCTAGGTTGGCTATGAAGAACCAGATGTAGACGAGGTTCCCCTAGAGACCTCTCAACTCGGTGAGGTTGTGATGTGGGGACATTCCAAGGATGTATTTTGCCTTCTTAGGGTCGACTTTGATGCTGCGATGGCATATGGTGAAGCCGAGGAATTTTCCAGAGGTAACACCAAAGGCGCACTTTAGGGGATTCATCTTTAAACTATGTCACCACAATTTGTTGAAGAAAGTTTCAATATCGACTATGTGGTTTGAGAACTATCGTGATTTAACCACCAGATCTTTGACATAAGACTCGACGAATATTCCTAAGAAGGGCTTGAAGATACGATTCATGGAATGCTAATATGTGGCACTGACATTCTTTAGGTTAAAGGGAATCACCGTATAACAGAACACTCCCTAAGGGGACCTAAAACCAATAGCTTCTTCATCTCCTCAGGCCATCCGAATCTGGTTATATCCAGAATAACAATCCCTAAAAGAGAGAGCCTCATATCTGTTTGTTGCATCGATCAACAATTCTATGATCGGGACTAGGAAATCATCTTTTGGGAAATGTCGATTAAGGTCCCTAAAGTCAATGAAGATCCAAATATTTCCATTATTTTTTATAGGGACTATGTTTTTCATCTAGATTGGGTATTTAACCTCCCTTATGAAGTTATCTTTAATCAGCTTGTCAACTTCAACCTCTATTTTGGCAGCATGCATCGGGTGGGTCCTTCGGGATACCTTTTTGTAGCCCTGGTGGTCTTCTGGTAAGCCTAGATGATGAGTGGAGACCTCAGGATTGAGGCCTGGAATTTCTATGTAATTTCAAGAAAACAAATCTCATTTCTTATTTAGAAATAAGGTATATGATTCCTGCTCCTCGATAGGCTTATCCATACTAATCAGAGTGGGCCGCGGGTTTTTTTTCGGTGACCAGGTTTATCTCCCTAAGTTCATCGATTATGGTGGGAACACGTTCTTCGAATACAGGAGGGGTATCTTTGAGGTTTTATTCCTCTTCTTCTTCTTCATCATCTTCATCTTCTTATTCTTTTGATGGAGAGATGATTTTTTAGACGAACTCTCCAACTTTGTGAGAGATTTGTTTTTTCCTTAGTGAGTTAGGTGGGGGTAGTTTGAGGTCCCGTAGACGGGATGAGAGCATCTTTGATAGGTCTTTTCCTAACATCATGGGATTCGGCCCACATTCCCATGTATTTGGACTTGGTTTCCATAAAAGAAACCATGTATACGATTGATTTTGTATTCAAACTTGCACTTATGAATTCAACTTGGATGATGGTTAATACATACTCTTCCCATATCTACTAGAGGGGGTCAACGGGAGACATTTTTAATCAATTCGGGCAGCAATCCAATCAATGTTGTCTTCCAAAAGATGTTTTTCTTCCAATTCATAGAACCTTGCGTTGATATAATGTGATTAATAGGACTCAAATGGGGATTTATCAGCATGCAATTTCCCTTTTTTCCCATTAGTGCAATATTTGAGGCACCGATGGTATGATGATGGAAATGCAGTATGTTGATGCAGCCAATTCCTCCCTAACAGGACATTGAAGGTCTTACTTTTTCATACTACCAAGAACTTGGAATTTGACATAAGGTATCTAAGCTGAGTTTTAATATTGATTCATCCTAATAGTTTCTTCTTGCTTTTGTCATATCCTGGTAGAGTTGTAGTGCAGGGTGTTAAGTTTTCTTCATCGTAGCTCAGTCAACAAAACATCCACTATGGGAGGAGGTTAACTCAATATCTTTTGTCGATGAAGATTCTCCAGACATCAATTACATTTAAATTATCGGACACATATAAGGGTTTGATATTCCTTTGTATGATGGCGTCTTCATCCTTTTTGTGAAAGATATGACGGTGTGACATTCTTAAGGACTGGTCTCCATCTGATAGACTCCAACTACTGTTACTTTAGCCTTGAACTCTTGGGAATTTAGTAAGGCTTTGATGAGTTCCTCCCTAAGATCTAAATATAGACTTAACACATCCAGTATTGACAGCTTTGCTGGTAATAAAGTCAGATGCTTTAGAAAATCATATTTCTAATCTAAAGGTCAGTGCTTCCCAGCTCAGGGTTTCTCTTTCATAGACACTTTACGGGCTTAGGCTTTGGATGTAAATGGTTTTTCCTCCATGATAGGAGTTGGTGTTGTTGCGGTCTTTTATGAGTTTGGATGAATTGGTCCACCTGCATGCCTTGGACTATTTAATATTTGTTCTTCCCCTGATGGATATTCCAAGATAATTGGGCTTGGATTTCTTCTGAAAAGGGCGGAGGAGCATTCCATTTCTTTTTGTGTCTTCTGAAGGGTCCTTCTGCGAGTTTCCTCAATGTTAACGGTTTGATTTATGGCATGGTTGGGAATTTGACTTCTATCACAATCATGCCTTCTAGGAAACCTATGGTCTCTACGACCTCTTCCTCCGGCTCTCCAGTTGGGCGCAGGGAATGAAGGTCCGTGGATATATTCTCCATCCAAGAAGGGTTCCATCAAGTGAATGACATTAATGGAGCTGAAGATCAGTTCTTGATCTGATGCTTTTTATGTATGATCATCTCCTTTTGATGGTTCTGTTTGGAGGGGCGGTGCCCGTTGTACCATTTGGAGGGACAGTCCCCGTTGTACCATTTGGAGAGGCGGTGACCATTTTACCATTTAGAGAGGTGACGCCCATTGTACCACATCTGTTGGCATGAAGTCTGAAAGTTTCAACAGTGACTTTGACTTTGGTGTTAGCTCATATTGTTGTTATTTCTTTCTTCCCTTCTGGCCTTTAGAGGACTATGGGGCCAAGGAGGATGGTTGTGTTGTATTGGGAGCATTTGGGGGCACACTTTGTTGTTTCAACTGTGCCTGGAGGATGCCATGAACTTTTTTGATGATCTTCTGGGTCATCCAATTGTTAAACTTTTTCTCCTTATTATTGGAGATTGTTTTCCATTCCTCTTCCTCTCTTGGGTCTGAGGTGGAAACATATGACACCTATGCTGGTGGTGGGACCAACTTGACTTGCCCAGAATCCACCATCTTTTTAATATATCCTTGAAAATGAAGAATTTCAGGATGGTGTGTCCCAGTATCCAGGGATAGGGACAATAATTTGGATGATCATCAAGATCCACTTCATTGGATCGCTTTCTCTCTAGTACCCAGTGAAAATTACAATTCATAGTGGCTATGAAATAGTCGGTCACCTGGTCATCTTGGAACAAGTAAAATTTATTTCTTCGTTCTTCAAACTAATTTCTTTTAGCACCTCATATCTTATCTTGCTAAGGTGGGGGTGGTTGTTGGCGTATAGGGGGTCTCGTACAGTTTGGTGGGGGCCTCTCAACCGGAGCTCGTGTTGGGGGTGGATTAAGCATGACAGAAGTCGCTTCATCTTCTCTCATTCTTTTCCCAGGGGATGATGGGGCCACTCGGGACTTAATATTGGTCTGTTGCAAGGATTCTTCTATTATTTGGGTAATTGTAGAGAAATCTATAAACCCACTTTTATACTTCACTAGGATGAGCAGTGTTCGCAATTCATCTCGAAGGTTATCAAGTCACATGGAAAGCACCTCATCCTGAGGAGCGGCCAGTTTAGGTAATAAGTCAGGCCTTTCCATCTAGAAATGAAGTCTGAAAATCTTTAATTCTCTCACTTTTTTCAGTTCCTGAGATCACTGGTCATCTTCTTAGGCATTGTTGAACTAAACTGGAAGATAAACTATCACCGGAGGTCCTCCCAACATGTGATTGAGTTAGCTGGTAGGCTAGTATACCATACGAAAGTCAAGCCCTATAGGGTTCGTACAAATCACCTGAGTTTTACTTCTTCTTACTACTTCGGAGTGCCCATCATGTGGTCACAATAATAGGAATGGTGCATTAAATGTTGTTCTAGGTCCCCTTGAGCCATTGAATACTGGGAATATGGGGTTCACAAATTTTGGTGGTGGTAGAACATTACTTACCCAATAATGGTAGGATTTTTGATCTGGCTTTATCGGAGTGTGTCGCCCCTCCATGGAAACTAGTTGGGATATTAATTGCTCAACTATGTTCAAGATCTCTTGATGAATGTCCTATCGGGCTTGATCTTGAGCTGGTGCGGTAGTGGCCAAGACTGGATGTGCTGGTGCTAATGGAATATGGGGTGTATACCCATCCAGGGGTATCATTTTTGGGTTTACCTAAATATATCTTGGCTAACTTTCAAGAAGGGGGAAGTTTTAATGTCTTTCTAGGGCCGATTTTAAGTTGGTTTCCAGACCCGATGCTAGATTGAACGGGCATCCGAGCTTGGATTTATTCACCGGGATGAGTGCTTGTGGCAAAGGCACATCTTTTGGGAGCACCTACTAATGTTCCATGGGGGAATACATCTGGTGAGATAGCTCCCTCAATGTAGCTCGGCATTAATTTTCCTGAGATCTTTCATTTCTTCCTCCTTCTTGGTGAACCTTTCCTCGAGAGTGAGGGATGCATTTCTAGGGGGAGGAGAAGGCGGGTCATATAATACGTTGGATTTATTCTCTTCCTTGTTGGGGTTTTTTATGGGAGGTAATGTCAGATTAATTGAGGGGGAGACCATATTTAGGACCATTCTATGGTTCCGGGTATGCACACCATCAGGCTCAGTGTGGGATGCATCTAGGAGGGAACTATATTCCCTTGCTTCCTCTACCTCTGTATTATTTCTTGTGATATCTATGGGGTTGGTTTTTACCATGTTCACTGATTAATACTACATTAGGGGTGTTGTACCTAGTGCCGAATGGTAGGAAATATTTCTCTATCCTTTGTTGGAGTTTCTCCTTCCATTCTGCAGTATTCTTTGGTTTTCTTAGAAAAGATTGACCCGAAGGGAGCCCTTGTATGATCTCAGAATACACCTCTGACTCAGAGGGTGCATACCACAAGAAGGGGTGGAATGGGTGACTCCTCTGTCCGTCGTTCTTCCTAGACGGTAGAAGATAGACTTCCTTTTTGTAGGGATTTGAGGTAAAAATACCCCCCGTAACTATGGGATGGGGTTGTTCCCTTTCTTCTGTTGATACGCTACGGCCTAAACTTTTTGGTCTTATAGAGGAATTTTGATTTAAAAATGCGCCCAGCCCTATGGGTTGGGGTTGTTCCTGCATCACAGCGGCAACTGATGCTATTTCCACCTATTCAGTTTCACGTACTTTTGCGTGGGTGTGAGCCGAGTATGGAATTGGGCATGCATGGATTCAATGGTCTTTTTAAGACATGAGCAATTCTTTCTGATTGGATTCCCTTAGGCGGGAAGCCTACTGGATATTCATGGTTTTCTAACTCATAAGTTTTTCGATGGCTTGATCTCTTCAGTCCTGATGCTTTTGAGACTTACTCTGAGCTGGTTTCTATTAAGTGTGCCATATTTTCTGATCAAGGGTTTCATTTGATTTTTTCCTTTGGGTGATGACATTGCACGATGTCATTTTCAATCGGGTTTTCTGGACAGGACAAGGGGTGAATTTTTGAGCTCTATATTCTCCCCATCCACGAATGTGAACTCCAGTCGGGGCACCTCCAATGAGGTGACGAAACTTATGCAGTGCATGGAGGAAATCCAATTCAAGGTTTTTATTTCACCTTTATGATTGTGGTTGTTGTGCCGATGGTAGGGCTTCCAGGTCGATTAGATGGAGAAGGTCCCCAAACGTGTTAATGTGGTCTACATACCCTTCGTAGGGCAGGAATTTTTCTTTCAAATGGCAAAGGGTTGTCCATATATTAAGGCAAATGTCTCACATGAATTCCCCAAACAACTCTCCTAGAACATCAATTTGAGAAGTGGTCATAGGAAAATACATCACCGGTATATTACCCTTAGCTAGTTGTCTTCTCACAAGCAACATATCATGTTGTTACTCTTCCATAAGCTCCTCTAATTGATATGCCCAGCTCGATTGCTTCTTAATAATTTTGTTCCATGCAATTGGGCAGGTGGGAGCCTTATTGATTTGAGGATGGCATAGGGGTGGCTCAAAAGATGAGTGTGACCCTGAGACATCCTCTAGTTGAGAAAGAATATCACTCGTTATAGACAGAGTGCTCGATGTGTCTGACTCCATATTTCCGAGTTCCTCAGCATAGGAGGGATTTCATGCATTTGTTCCGGAAAGGGTAGAACCTTTCTACCAGTATGAATTTTTCTTGTGGAGAGGACCTTCACAATTGGTGCTACAATGGAGAGGGATACTATTTAAACTTGATACCCGACCATTGGAAATATATTTATGGCGTATACCCTAGGGAGGACCTTCAGGGTGGGAGACAGCAAGGGGACACTACTGGAAAAGTTCCCTATACCCATAGTTTTAAACCGTGGGTATATCCCATGAAACCGTGGGTATAGGTTATACCCACGGTTTGATGAACCGTGGGCTCCCGAGGTGTCGGGATTGCCCTATACCCATGGTTTTACAAAAACCGTGGGTATATCCCACTGAAATTTCAACTTACCCATGGTTCACTAGAAACGTGGGTATAGATCTATGCCCACGATTTATAGAACCATGGGTATACATTTTTAAAGCAGAAATTAGATACCCAAGGTTAAGTAAACCATAGGTATAGAGGGTTCTACAACAGCATAATTACCCACGGTTTAAAACCTATGGGTATAGATTGTTCTGCAGTAGCATATTTACCCATGGTTCAAACCGGGTGTATATATTCTTTTCCCAGAAATAGCAGTTGCCCCACTGGACAGACCCCTAGCATCCCCTCCCTTCCTCCTTGGACAGACCCCCCCAGCACACCCCCCCTTCACATCCCCCACTCTCCCTTCTGGACAGAACCCCCTTGCATACCCCCCCCCCCCGACACCCCTGGACACCCCCCTGGACCCCCCCAGCCTACACCCCCATTCCCCCCCCCATTTCACCCCCAGTACCACCTACACCAAGAACCCTCTCACCCCTCCCTTGACACCCCCTTGTACCCCCAGTACCACCTGCACCCACCCCCCATCCCCCCCAGCACCCAGCCCCCCACTACCCCCTTCACCCAGATCCCCCTCCCCCCCCACCTTCACCCCCACTGTCCACCCCACCCCACCCCACCTGCACCCCCACTATCCACCCCCTCCCCCCACCTCCACCCCCAATACCCCCCCTATGGACACCCCCCCTACACCCCCAGCACCACCTACACCCATCCCTGCACCTAGGCCCCACATCCACCCCTACACCCAACCCCCCAGCCCCCTCATTACCCCCTACACCCAAGTGCCCCTCCCCCCACTACACCCCCACTGTCCACCCCCCCCCCCCCCTCACCTGCACCCCCACTGCCCCCCCCCCCATGCACCCAGCCCCCAGCCCCCCCCCCCACCACAACCACTACCCACTGCACCCAGGTCTCCCTCCCCCCCCACCTGCACCCCCACTCCCCCCCTCCTAGACACCCCCCTTTCACCCCCAGTACCACCTGCACCCAGCCCTAAACCCAGCCCCCCACTACCCCCTACACTCAGGTCCCCTCCACCCCACCTACACCCCCACTGGCCACCCCCCCCCCCCCCCACCTGCACCCCCACTGCCCCCCCCCCCCCCCTCCTCGATACCCCATGCACCCCCAGTACCACCAGCACCCTGCCCTGCACCCAGCCCCCCAGCCCCCCCCCCCCCCCCACTACCCCCTGCACCCAGTTCCCCCTCCCCCCACCTACACCCCACTGTCCCCACCCCCTCCTGAACCCCCACTCCTCCCCCCTCTTGGATACCCCCACTACACCCCCAGTACCACCTGCACCAAGCCCACCCAGCCCCCCCCCCCCCCCCCCGTGCACCCAGTCCCCCAGCCACCTCACTATCCCTTTACCCAAGTCCCCCTCCCCCACACTACACCCCCACTATCCACCACCCCCCCACCTGCACCCCCACCCCCCCCCCCATCCTGGACACCCCCTATGCACCCCCAGTACCACCTACACCCAGCCCTGCACCTAGCCCCCCCTCCCTGCACCAAGCCCCCCACCCATGAAACCACTGTGAAACAATTCCAACCAGAATGAAAAAACAATGGAACCACAATGCATTGCTTTCACCAGTTAAAACATAAGCAGAGCTGGCCAAAGTGTTCAATGAAGAAAAAAGTTCTTATCATAAAAGTCCTAAATAAATTTTTAATGACAAAGCATCACAATTTTTTATCTCTTATTGAAGCCAAAAAGAAGTCTGATAGAGGATTCAAAAAAATATAGCCTTCCTTCACTAGAGTGTGGTCAACCGGATTGGGCTACACCAATCCAACAATCTCCCTTGTTTCATCCCTTGATGAGGAGGTTAAGAGTGCCCATTTTTCTCTAAATATTGAGAGTGTGGATGTTCCTCATGGGTTCACAAATAAATTCTTTATGTTATATTGGGACATAGTTTGTGATGATCTTCTTAACACTTTGAGGGAGTTCTTTAACCATGCCTCAATGCCCTATGGAATCAACTCTAATTTTATTACCATGATCCCAAATAAGAAAAATGATGTGGATGTGAAGTATTTAAAACCTATTTTTATTGGGAATACATTTCCAAAAATCATTAGAAAAATTATTGTTATGAGGTTAGGTCCCATTGCTCGTGGGTTTATCTCTTCAAATTAGTTTGGTTGTATCCTCAGTAGGAATATACATAACTGCCTCTGAATGTGTTAGCATCATGAAATGAAAGGTTAAACATGGGAAATTTTCTTCAAAGCTTGATATCTCAAAGGAATTTGATATAATAAAGTGGAGTTTTATTTTTGAAATGCTCAAAAGGTATAAACACCCCCCTACACCCCCATGACCCCTGTAAATCCCCCTTGAACACCCCCATGCCCCCCTGGACAGCCCCATTGCACCCCCCTGGACAGCCCCCTTCCACCCCCACTGGACACCCCCTCCCCCCTAGACACCACCCATAGACACCCCTCTTGTACAGCCCCCCCTGGACACCCCCCCCCCCCTGACAGACCCTGGACAGCCCCTCCTAGACACCCCACCTGCACCCTCCTCCCTACCCTAAAGACCCCCCCAGACAGCCCTTGGACAACCCCCCTAGACATCCCCCCTAGACACCCCACCTACACCCTACCCTCTTCCCTACAGACCCCCCGAACCCCCCCCCCCCCCGAACAGCCCTAGGACACCCCCTAGATAGCCCCTCATAGAAACCCCACTTGCACCCTCCCCCTGCTCCTGATAGTTTTATTCATAGGAATACAATTTTTATTGATCCACCAAATAAACAAGTTACATTTAATCAGGATTTCTTTACAAAAGTATAGATTTTCATCACCAGTGATACCATTTGGAATCTGATGTATAGACCTGTAAATCTTGGCCAAGAAAACCCCCATTGGAGACATCGTGAAGACTAAACATTCCATTTAATAAGATATAATAATGATATCAAAACATTCACTTTGATGGTGGTTAATAAAAACCTGTGTAAAATAGGGGTAACAACATGCCTTAGAAAACAAAAATGTTGGGAGTCGGACAACCTGGAAATCCCAGAGGTGAACCTGTCCAGTTTTCGAACTAGATGTTTATGTTTCCTCATTCCACAATCCACCGAGATAGCTTCTTGAGAACCAAAATGTTCCAATGCAACTCCTTCTACATCCATGAGACTTCCCCCCTGGATCCTCAAGGTCAGATCAATACTTTGACAGATATGAAATTGCCCCATAGAGAAAGAACTTCAAGAACCTCCCAAGAAAACTTATCTTATATAATGTGTATTGATCTCTCAACACTTCATAAGTTGATACCACCATCAACCACTAGTCTTTCCATCATCATCCACACAGCCCTTGGAAAATCTTCCCTCCCCGTGATAATACAATATGAAAGAAGTCATTATCTTTTCAATATTCCCCAAACCCACTTTTTAAGCCATTAGAAATGATAAAAAATGAATCTTAATGGATCTAAGGATGAAATTAACCATCATAATTCATCCACTGAAGGATAAAAATCAGTTCTGGGGGATGGTGCGGTGGCTGGTGCGGGCTAGAGTGGCAGGTACAGGTGGGAAGGCAGGCGGCAGGGGGATGGAAGGGGGGCTGGTGTGGGCTGGAACTGGTGGTTGGGGATGTTTTTCAGGTGGCATAGGGCTTCCATGAGTGTTTTGTAGGAGGCTAGGGGTGGGGTATGGTGTGGTGGCTGGTGTGGTAGCTGGTGTGGGATGGATTGCAAGTGTCCATGGCATTACTGCGGTGTGACCGCGGCGTAACGACGGCGTGACGGCGGTGTGACCGCGGCGTGACCGCGGTGTGACTGTGGCTTGACTATGGGGTGATCGTGGTGTGTTGGCCCAGTCCAACGACATCTATGGGGTATCATCTTCTATCCAGTAGTGAAGGTAGCGGGAGGAGGTGAGGTAACATTCCGGTCGTCGCCTTGCCAGCAGAAATTGTGATTAGTCAGTCTCAACATTGATCAAAAGACTCATGGAATACTAACACAGAGCTGATCATCCATCAGATTCCCCATTGTTGTAGAAAGATCCAACTACACTATATGAGGTGTGTGTTGTTTACTATTCTCACACAGAAAAAAAAGATAATGTAGAAGCATTTTCTCTACAAGGGTCAAAACACTCATCAGATCATCGGGATCATAAAAATATCAAACTCTGAATGACACTTTTCCAAATTAAAATATCATTATAAAATTATTATCATGTC
Source organism: Viscum album (assembly GCA_963277665.1). Classification (NCBI taxonomy): domain Eukaryota; kingdom Viridiplantae; phylum Streptophyta; class Magnoliopsida; order Santalales; family Viscaceae; genus Viscum; species Viscum album. Next base: position 496,523,002 of record OY728139.1, on the reverse strand, counting down.
ATATTATTATCCAACATTTTCTATGATGTCCCTTGAGCACTTAGATGGTCCTTATAGAATACAAGTAGCAAGCTTCACCCTTATCTCCAATGATATCAATATGTGACTAAATATTTTCATGAGAGACTCAATCCAGAGATTTGCTACCTAAGGGTCTCCCTCCCCATTAAATATGGGTGGGTAATGTATCTAAAACTCTATCTATGTATCATATATAGAATTATTATTGGACTAAAAAATGATGTGGGGTGTCGCCTTAGAGCAGGGCCAAATCACGACATTACTACAGAATGATCGCGGTGTGACCGCGGCGTGACTGCGGCGTGACTGCGACATGACAGCGGCGTGACCACGGCGTGTTCACCTGGTCCATTAACATCCATGGGGCATGATATTCCATCCAAGAGAGAAGGGAGCGGGAGGAGGCAGGGTAACATTCCAGCTATCACCTCGCCGACAGAAATTGTGATTCATCAGTCTCAACATTGATCACAAGACTCATGGAATAATATCATAGAGCTGATCATCCATCATATTCCCCATTTTTGTAGAAATATCCAACTACACTATATGAGGGGTGTGTTGTTTACTCTTATCCCATAGAAAAAAAAGATAATGTCTAATCATTTTATCTACAAGGGTCAAAACATTCATCAGATCATCAGGATCATAAAAATATCAAACTTTGAAGGACACGTTTCCAAATACAAATAACATTATAAAAGTATTCTCAAGTATTATTATTGTCCAAAATTTACTGTGATGTCCCTCGAGAACTTAAATGGTCCTTGTAGAATACAAGTTGCAAGATTCACCCTCATCTCCAATGTTTTCTACTGGTAACTAAATATTTTCATGAGAGACTCAATCAAGAGATATGCTACCTGAGGGCATCCCTCTCCATTATCTATGGGTGGGTAATGTATCTAAAACTTTATCTAGGTATTATACATCACATTATGATAGGATTTCGAACCACCGAGGGGTTTCGTCCTCGACCAGGGCCAAATCACGGCATTACTGCGGCGTGACCAGCGCGTGACCATGGCTTGACCGCGGCTTGACCGAGGCATAACCACAGTGTGACTGTGGCATGACCATGCCATTACTACGGAGTGACCGTGGTGTGTTGGCCCATTCTGGTGACATTCGTGGGGCAGCATCTTCTAGCCAGAAGTGAAGGGAGTTGGAGGAGGCGGGTCAACATTCCAACTGTCACCGCACCGAAAGAAATTGTGATTAGTCAGTCTCAAAATTGATCATAAGACTCATGGAATACTATCATAGAGCTATTCATCCATCAGATTCCCCATTTTTGTAGAAATCTTCAACTACACTATACGAGGTGTGTGTTGTTTACTGTTCCCACACAGGAAAAAAAGATAATGTTGACTCATTTTCTCTACTAGGGTCAAAACACTCATTAAATCCTCAAGATCATAAAAATATCAAACTCCGAAGGACAAGGACAAGTACAAAATATAAATCCATACATAAATGGTTTCATCAACTATGTTGAGAAAGTTAATTAATAATATTTTAGTAGAAAATATTTTATTCTCATTTTCATCAATCATGTTATTTATTTTCATATGCAATTAATGAATCCCTAGAATGGAAAAATCAGGATAGGACTCCACTCTTATAGAACATGGAACCAAGTGGTCATGCCATGAATTGGGGAGGACTAGTGATCATATTGAGTTTTTAAGTATTATTGAAATTTTATTCTACTTACCAATGTCTATACTAGATATCAAAATTTTGATTACTCTTTACACAGGTTCCAAATAAATCCTATGTATTTGTCCTTCACATTATAGAAACCGGTCTTATGTTATAAAAATCAGACTCTTGATTCGGAATTGTGGTATGATTATGATATATATTTTTTATTTGTTGTTTTTAAAAGTGGTACTAGGTAGTTGAAACTACCGATTGAGAGTCAAATTATGCAGGTGTGTTACTTGTCAATGGTATATGCATTTCTTGGAACTCTAATAATAAAACTTCAATCACCTTGAGAACAATAGAATTTGAGTATGTTTTAACATCTCAGGATGAAACACAAATCTTATGGGAGAATTCATATATGTAAAAAATTTGATGTGCATTGAGGCTAGACAAACACCCAAAACGGTGTTATGATGAAGCTTATGGTGGGGAGAACCATAAGCCTGAAAGGTGTTAAACAATGAAACCATCAATGTTTTTAGATATATAGGCTCAGTTAAACACACAAAGGGGTGTCCAAGAGGCCAGGAAAACACCTGAAATTGGTTTCACCATAAGGTAAGGTCACAATGGACATGATAGAACAAATCAACTATTTAATATGTTATAAAGGGATCGTCGGAAGGTGGTAGTGAGCGGCACAATGATGCAACATATGAAGGGAAATGAAACGACGGAAAAGAATCATACACCCTAAACAAACCAATTACAAATTCATTCACTTCACCTAAAAATGGAAATTTCATTTATGATATTCAAAGGTTGAAAAAGAAAGTGTCATAGTCAAGACATATGCCTACTCGGGCAATGTCATTTGATCTAAATGAGTATGATAATCCAATTTATATTATTCAAAGAAAACAAAAACTAACATGCCACGGAACCAACACCAACAAGAGACATATGGAAAACTCAAACCAAAATATAAACATGATACAAATTACCATCACTATTCTTTGGTTAAGAAGACAGCACACACCTGTTGGAGGGGTTTTATTATAAAATCATGGAATTTCTTTATCACAGAATTCATTTAATTATATTTAACATTTATTCTAAAACTCATTCTGCATAAGTCAAATGAAATAAGTTAAGAAACTAGATCAACATAACTATAACTGTGAGTTTTCAGAGATAGGGCACCTCCGTTGGAGGGGTTTTATTATAAAAACATGACTTTATTTATCAAATTAAATAATTATATTAAAGAACATTTATTCAAGATATGAAATTAAATATAATTAAGCATAATTAAGCAAGAAGATAAATTTAATTTAAATCATTCTTGAATTAAATAGGCTAGGAGAGGGACCCTACATCAAGGTGGAACCAATCCATCCACTTCAGCTCTTGGAGATTTCTAACTAAAAGCTTCTTCTCCCCCACTGGGTATACACACCTTCACACACATGCAAGGACATCTAGCCCCTATGCACACACCCGAATGGCCGTGAGCATGTGCAACGATATCCTTGCTCATATGCTTATATGCATATACCAATCCCCACTCACCTATGTGTGCATATATATATATATATGGGCACACCTAGCCCCATATGTGCATAATCACTTCCATGGGTGACTATACACGTAATAGGGGAACCCACATACATATACATACTTATGCACATGAAGGCGAGTCACCCTTGAATTGGAGACTTGAAACCAATGAGCTGGGATCAATGCACTACAGAAAGGATATTAGGAACCTTAAAGCAAATGAAGGACGCTAAATAACTAGTGAGAAACCAACCAACGGCATTAAATACTTACCTCGATTGGAATCAGAGAACTGAATCCACCCAAACCAACAAGAAACAATCTAAATTCCTAACAAAATCATAATATGGAGTAAAAAACACCGAAAACCCCAAATACATGAGGTGCGAGACAAGTAGTAACCATAAAATCTTACCTCGGATCAAAGACGGCAGACTGAATCAATCTAAACCCCTTCTAGCCCCTTCACAGAATATAACAAATATTTTTCCATAGAAAGAAGTAAAAGACCAAATTGGCCAATGCGATAAAGAAAATAAAATAAAAACTAAACTAAAACATACCTGTGACTATGCATGTCACTGCCCAACATATAGGAACCACAACACCCAGTGGGTCAAATCATGTTCCTGCAACAATGGGGAAACAAATCCATGTTTCAAAATAATAATATAAAATAGTATATTCCTATTAATTAACAATTAATCTTCCTATTAATGTCATATAAATAGTTTGACTCAAGTTTCAACATAGTTTGATTTTGTTCAATACATGTTTGTTTGGGAAATTTTCATTAGATTTAGTTTTTCTTGTTTTTTGTATTTTATTTGACAATTTCATTCATTTGGGTTCTAGTCGATCATGAAATTAGTCTTATTCATGCAATTCATACATAATATATATTTTTAATGGGCACATAAATCAGAAAAAGCCCCAAATTAAATTGGGTCAAACAAATAGGGCAGAATAAACCAACCTCAAATCCCCTTGGACACCCCACCCCCACCCCCATGGACACCCCCACCCCCTGGACACCCCCCCAATCCCCTGGATAGCCCCAATACCCCCTGGACATGACCCCACCACCCGAACACCCCCCACACCCCTAGACACCCCCACCCCCATGGACAACCCACACCCACATGGACACCCCCACCCACCTGGACAACCCCAACCCCCTTGGACAGCCCCCAACCCCCTGGACATCCCCCACCCCCTGGAAACCACTCTGCCCCTAGAACACCCCCCACCCCCAGAACACCCCCTCCCCCATAGACAGCCCCCACCCCCTAAACACCCCCACCCCTGGACACCCCCCATGGACAGTCGCCCCCCCTGGATAGCCCCCCACCCCCAACCCCTTGGACATCCCCCCAACCCCCTTGGACAGCTCCCCCAACACCCCAGACACCCCCCACCACCCACCTAGACACCGTCCACCCACCCACCTCGATGCCCCCACCCACCCACCTGAACACCCCCTATCCCTTGGATAGTCCCCCAACCATCTGGACTGCCCCCACCACCTGGACACCACCCCACCCCCTAAACACCCCCACCCCTAGACATCCCCCCCACTGGACATCCCCTACCCCCTTAGACATCCCCCAACCCCCTGGATAGCCCCCCACCTCCCTGGACACCCCCACCCCCTGGACAGCCCCCACCCCCTCAACATAAACATGTTTAGAATGTGAGAAATAAGAAAGCACAATGAAAATCAGACAGTGTTGAGATACAAATAAAAGCTCTTCAGTAGAAAAAGGCCTAAATCAATGCTATAACTTATAAGTTGATATATCCATATTATTAACATACTTGTTGATATAAAACGACACTCTAATCGAAATTTCACATAACATGCACTTCACATATATATTTTTTTCAAGGAAAATAATTTTGCAAAATGAATCCTTCATGTTGTGTTGTTATTCTATTGAAAAAGTCAATATGGAGAAAATACGAAAATACATTCTTGTTAATCACATCCCTAAAAAAGTTTCAACACATTTCCCATGAGTTAATGCCATATTTATAGGGAACATTTCATTTAAATAACACTTTATAATTTAATAAATTATGGTTTCCCATTCAACTGTATGTGAATCCAAAAAGAACAACCCATTTATCCACAAAACAATTTCCCTTAACATGCATCATGTACATATTAAAATAGTATGAATTAGATAAAGTTTTCATTTTCAAATTATAACACTCCATTCACATGACAACAACATCCACAAAGCATCATAGGTATGAATAATTCTACACATAAAATATTCTTAACATTTTTATGAGATCCAAATGATTTCACATCGAATATGATATTCTTTATGAAACTAAAAACACATCATAACCTAAATCACAAAGAAATAATGTTCTTATGGTATCTTATAGGTGAACTTACAATGATTTATATCTAAAAACGCTACAATTATAATTATTTTTATGTTTTGAGAAAACCAAAATCAATCATATATCCCAGATGAATGAAAAAATATTAAATGATACAAATAGAATCAACAAAACTCAAACTAAACAATGAATCAATTAATCATACCAGAAAAAGATTTGGGACTTACTACCAAAGAATACCGGAAATATAAAAGGGGATGCTCGACCAATGGGGATCATCAATCTAGGCGGGATGCCCGACCACCAGAGGGGATGCTCAACCTTCTCGACCTAGGGGGGATTCACATCGGGTGAGGGAAAGCTCTACCTGGGGGGGATTAGCGTTCGGTCAGGAAAATATCAACCTAGGGGGGGATGTTAGACCTTAGAGGGGATTCTCTATTAGTGGAGGATGGGGAGGGGGATGCGTGAGAGACAATGAGTGATGAGAAGCAAGGGGCTAGTGGCAAGGGGGAGTTCGAATGGGAGGAGGGGAGCGCGCAGTGAGCTACGAGTGGTGGTGAGGGGGAGTCGGGATGGGAGCAGTGGCGAGGGGGAGTCGCAATGGGAGTGGCGGCGAGGGGGAGTTGCGATGGGAGTGGCAGTGAGGGGGAGTTAAGATGGAGAGTATAATTTCTCGATAGAGAAGTGGGGGTGTGATGCGAGGGGAAGTTGGGATGGGAGGAATGTCACATTTTAGGTAGGTTTATCCCAACGGTTCATAAGAACCATTGGCTATTGAGCCATTTTTTTCCAACGGTCCACTAAAACCATTGGTAAAACCAAATTATATTAATGTATACAAATAGTTTCATAGAACCATTTCTATAGCCTCTTTATTCCAATGGTTTTGAAAACTATTGGGAAATAACAGTTGGTATATGTGGGATTTCCACCAGTGATGTTATATAAAAAAATATACTTATTTTCATGATCTTTTAAGCTTCATGTATTTTCATGGATATTTATCCCATTTTTACCTTATGGTTAGAGTTTATTGAGACAATTTCATCATTTATCGGGATTGTTTTTTTATTAAACTTCCATTGATGAAATATTATGATTCATCTCCTACAAACACTAATGAGTTTTCTCTACAAGGGTCAAAACACTCATCCGATCATCAGGATCATAAAAATATCAAACTTTGAAGGACACTTTTCAAAATACAAATATCATTATAAAAGTATTCTCAAGTCTTCTTATTGTCCAAAATTTTTTATGATGTCCCTCAAGCACTTATATGGTCCTTGTAGAATACTAGTAGCAAGCTTCACCCTCATCTCCAATGTTGTCTACAGGTGACTGAATATTTTCATGAGAGACTCAATCAAGATATTTGATACATGAGGGCCTCCCTCCCCATTATCTATGGGTGGGTAATGTATCTAAAAATCTATCTAGGTAGCATACATAAAATTTTGACAGGACTGCGAACCATCGTGGCGTGTCGTCCTGGAGTAGGGCCAAATCACAGAATTATCGTGGCGGGACAGTGGCGGGACCGCGGCGTGACCGCGGCATGACCACGGTCAGTTGGCCCGGTCCAGCGACATCTATGAGGTAGCATATTCCGGCCAGGAGTGAAGGGAGCGGGAGGAGGGGGGGCAACATTCCGGCCATCGCCTTGCCGACAGAAATTGTGATTATTCAGTCTCAACATAGATCACAAGACTCATGGAATACTATCATAGAGTTGATCATCCATCATATTCCCCATTTTTAAATAAATATCTAACTACACTATATGAGGTGTGTTTTGTTTACTATTCTCACACAGAAAAAAAAGATAATGTTGAAGCATTTTCTCTACAAGGGTTAAAACACTCATCAGATCTTTGGGATCATAAAAATATCAAACTCGGAAGGACACTTTTCCAAATACAAATATCATTATAAAAGTATTATCAAGTCTTATTATTGTCCAACATTTAATATGATGTCACTTGAGCACTTAGATGGTCCTTTTAGAATACAAGTATTAAGCTTCACCCTCATCTTCAATGTTGTCTACAGGTGAATAACTATTTTCATGAGAGACTCAATCCAGAGATTTTCTACCTGAGGGCCTCCCTCCCCATTAACTATGGGTGGGTAATGTATTTGAAACTCTATCTAGGTATCATACATTGAATTCCAACGATACTGTGAACCGACGTGGGGTGTCGTCCTAGAGTAGGGCCAAATCATGGAATTACAGCGGCATGACCACAGTGTGACCATAGCTTGACTAAGGCTTGACCACGGTGTGATTATGGCGTAACCGCAGTGTGACCGAGGCGTGTTGGCCCCGTCCAGTGACATCGGCAGGCAGTATCTTCCAGCCAGGAGTGAAGGGAGTGGGAGGAGGCAGGGCAACATTCTGTTCATTGCCCCGCCAGCAGAAATTGTGATTAGTCAGTCTCAACATTGATCGCAAGACTCATGGAATACTATCACAGAGCTAATCATCACTATTATTTTGTTTAGAAGACAGCGCACCTTTGTTGGAGGGGTTTTATTATAAAATCATGGAATTTCTTTATCACACAATTCATTTAATTATATTTAACATTTATTCTAAAACTCATTCAGCACAAATCAAATGCAATAAGTTAAGCAACTAGATTAACATAACTATCACTTTGAGTTTTCGCAGATAGTGCACCTCCATTGGAGGGATTTTATTATAAAAACATGAATTTATTTATCAAATGAAACAATTATATTAAAGAACAGTTATTCAAGATATGAAAATCAATATAATTAAGCAGAATTAAGAAAGAAGCTAAATTTAATTTAAAGCATTCTTGAATTAAAGAGGCTAGGAGAGAGACCCTACCTTAAGGTGGAACCAAGCCATCCACTTCAGCTCTTGGAGCTTTCTAACTAAAATTTGCTGCACCCCACTGGGTATACGCACCTTCACACACATGCAAGGACACCTAACCCCTATGCACACACCTGCATGGCCATGAGCATGTGCAAGGGGATCCTTGCACATATTCTTATATGCATATACCAGTCTCCAATCACCTGCGTATGCGTATATATATATATATATGGACACACCTAGCCCCATACGTGCATAATAACTACCATGGGTGACTATACATGTAACGTGGGATAGCCCTCCCACCCCTTGAACACCCCCCACCCCCTGGACACCCCCACCCCCATGGACAGCCCCCCCCCCCCCCCCACCCCTGGATAGCCCCCCCAACCCCCTTGGACAGCTCCCCCAACCCCCTAGACACTCCCCACCACCCACCTGAACACCCCCAACCCCCTTAGATAGCCCCCCCCCCCCCCCCCCCACCCCCCTTGGACAGCCCCCACCCCGTCACCCCCCTCGACTCGCGAAAGTTAAAGTCTGGTGCACAGTACAGAAGATGATGTCAATTATACTATTGATATGTGTTTAGTGTCTCAAACAAGGGATTAATCACCCCCACAAACAACTAATTAAAACAGCAGCAGAAAATAAATAAAATTTTGGCATGACCCATCCGTATGTCAGACATCCATGCCGAAGGAAAAGAAAATAAACAGAAGAAACACAGTAAAAGCATACAAAAATGAAACACACTATCAATCCCTCAACTACTTCGATCTCCCTCCCTTGCAAAGAAACCCGTGTAGCTGCCTCCGGTTCCCTTCTAGCCACATTCACATAATATAAGTACCCACCATCCGTATAAAGTGGTAAAAGGCCTAAGTGGCCGATACGATAAAGAAAATAAAATAAAAACTCAACTACAACATACTTGTCTCCTCTTCCCCAGCACCAATGAGTGGGCTGCTCATGTCATTGCAGACAGAGCATCAGCAGGATTCTTCCCATATTTCCTAGATTTTTCACCCTTGTATTTCCCAGACATATGCATTATGAAAAGGTGTTTTTATAGGTAATGTTGATACAAACAGTTCCAATGTAAGAATTTCTATTCTAAGAACTAATAATATAAGCACTACTACTGTAATGTTGTTAGTATAAACATTGTTAGTGTGAATACTACTCTTGTAAGAAATTATAGTGTAATGTTGCTACTAATGAAGACAAATGTGTAAATATGTAAACTTTTCCCAGTGTAAACATTGTTGTTAGTATGGGATGCTTGTGTAAGCACTCCAAATATAAAGGTTACAGTAGAAGCCATGAAAATGTAATCAATGATACTTAACCATTTCTAGTATTATTCTAGTGATAATAATGTAAATATGGATTCGAACTTATTTTTGATGGTGTCAAATATTGGAATATTGGGATTGATCATTAATTTCCTTGCATTTAATACTGCTACTAAAAATAACAGAACCTGCATAATAGGATTGGGAAAATTATTAGATGTTTTATGTTATAGAAATTCAAATATTAAATAATATAGAGGTAATAACTACCTAATGTTTATTCTCTCATAAAAACGCACCTTAAACATCCATGTCATACAAGAACAATAATTAGGAGAATGATTTCTTTAAATGAAATATTAGTAGAGATAAAGATAAAATCATTCGTACTCACTGGCTTATAAGAATCATCGTCAAAGCTATCTGTATCTGCTTCATCATTGGACTTCTCTTTTGTTTCAATAAGACTTGATGGTTTACTTTTTATCACAATTACAAGTGATTTCTTAGGTAATATTTCCTACACAAAAACTTCAAATGCACAATTAGTGACCAGAATTGCAAAGATTATATAAAATATATCAAAATAAAAACCACTGGAACTATTTATATAATGAGAGATAATTAACAAGAACCCTCACATATTCATCATAATCACTTTAGATGAACCGGAGGAATCACTCTCAAAAACCTTGGCAGAAGAAAAAATGACTTTTTTAGAGAGTAGACTGCCCATTTAAAGTAGGAGAAGCTTTATCAGGAGGTTACTAAAATAGAACATAGTTTAATAATCATTAAAAAATAATGAAACAAAAAAAATGCAGATTTGTATTGGTTTTTTAGAATCATACCAAGCAATGAGAACCATAGATCACTCATATTAATAGTTAATAAATTCTCACTCATTCATAATCACCTTCAAAAGAGCTTGACGAATCAAAGTTGTTGTTGGGCTTCACTTTCTTATCAGAAGAAACAGTGATGTTTTTAGCACTAGTGTGGGATGTATTAGTTGAAATTGCAGGCTTGATAATAGTATCCTATAGAAATGCATTCAAGGCCAATTAATACACGAGAGCCTCATCCAGCCTTCCTTCATTATAGTAAGTAGCAACCAATGGAGTAAACAAAAGAAAATTTAGTTTTTGGACCCACGGATAGAAGCAGCAGAAGGAACATTGAAACCACTACAATTTGATTCAGTTTTTTGAAAAAATTTATAATATTATTGAAAGTAATACTACCTGGGGTAAAGACAATTTTATTCATCATTCTGTGAAAATTAAATCCATGGTCTTCTTTTCCTTTTCTAAGAAAATCTTGCATGACATAGTCATATATGTTGATATCAGCACACCCTTGTCTTCTTGTTGCCCTTCACATGTACAGAATATAATTAATATGATTTGAATACAAATTGAAAGGTGTTTAAATTGTATAAATAATTCATTTCCATAGTTTAAACTGGTTGTAGAGTTTATTATGCATACACATTCATTTGAATACAAATTGAAAGGTGTTTCTTTTATTGTGCTATGAGCAGTTTGAATGTAATAATCATTGTATTTTAAACAATATACGCACATAGATTACTAAATACAATCATAGATAGAAAACAACCATGATAATTCTTTGAAAACACATGTAAAAAACACAAATTAGTGAAACATACCTTCAGGCAAGACAAGATCCATGGAATCCCATACCTGCAACCCAACTGCAAATAAAATCATGAAACCAAACAAATTCAAAGCTTCAGTCATATATGAACTTATAACATTTCCATGAACACTGAGTTTCATAGACAAAAATACCAACCCCCCCCCCCCCCTGCACCCCCCTCCCCCCTCCCCCTACACCCATCCCCACCCCCCAACACCCAGCCCCCCTACACCCAACCCCACCCCCTGCACCCCAGCCCCCCCTCCCCCTGCACCCCCCAGCCCCACCCCCTTTACAGAGCCCCCTCGCCCCCTCCCTGCACCCACCCCCACCCCCCCCCCCTACACCCAACCATACCCTCCTTGCACCCAGCCTTACCCCCTACACCCATCCCCACCCCCATGCACCCATCCCCCCTGCACTCAACCCCCCTGCACCCTACCCCCCTGCACCCAGCCCCCCTGCACCCATCCCCCCCTGCACCCATCACCCCTCCCTGCACCCAGCCCCACCCCCCTGCACCCGGACCCACCCCCCATCCGTACACACATCCCCCCCCCCCGCACCCAGCCCCACCCACCAGCACCCGGCCCCCCCTACACCCAGCACACCCCCCCCAAGCACCAATCCCCACCCCCTGCACCCACCCCCCCTCCCCTCTGCACCCTTATTACAAAGCTTCCTATAAACCCAAAAAAATCTCTAGAATGTATCATATCATTCAGGGACTTGGGATCTCAAAAAACCCAACCATTTCAATCAATAGAACAACTTTCGATTTTACAAAATGTAAATTTTAGAAATAAAAACTGAGGAATATATTCCTTTTTTACCTCCATTAATTTAGACTTGTCAATTAAATAATTTATGGAAAAAGGAGAAAATAAATGGAATATAATGTCACTATATGGGGATATAATTTAGAGCTAAGTATTCTATGGTAGTAAGGGAATAGCTTACCTATATGCATGACTAAGGATTCTAATGTTAGCTTTATATAAATGCATGTGAAAATTTATGCAGAACTTTTCAGAAGAAAAAAATTAACCATTATCATCCATACAAAAATTCAATTCAAGTTCTTAAATTACATACATAAGTCTCCATACTAAGTAAAATGGAGGGATTGATATCCGCCCCCCATCACCAAAATCCCCATCCCCATGTCCATGCCAATCATCATCAACATCATCATTATTAGCAGCAACATCGTCAGCAGCCCCATCACCAAAAGCAGCATCAGTAACATCCTCACCACCCCAACAGCTCTATCGCCACCGCCTTCGTTACCACTACGACCCTCATTGGAATCACCCGATACATCATTTCAAGAATGCATTTATTCCATATATGATTCAAAAGTAGCAAAATCCAATGATTGAAGTGACTGACTCAAAACTGCCATGGCTTTCATGAAATGTTCGGTCATTAGCTTACTTCTTTCACGCTCCTCTAAAACTATTTTATTTTCCTCAGTTGCTTCAACATGAGAGATTTCTAGCTCCAAGGTCTGGGAGGCCTTTAGAGAATCCGATGATGACCAATACTTAGAGGGGACGATGTTTTTTCCCTGCTCGACATCGTACTCTCCCCGGTGCTCCTCACCCAATACCTAACTTAAATGATCATGTGATCCGAAGTTGTCATATTCCTTACCATCTAGGGCCTCCAAGGAAGACTGTTGAAACTATAAAAATATTAAATTATGAATTTATTATAAATATTTACAATATAAATAAAAAACTTTACAATTTTATCCTGTGTCTGTGCATTTACTGAACTTCCATCCTTTTTCTTTGTACTGGATCAAAATAATTTGGCACAAGGTACATGACCTTTGATGCCCAATTTATCTTGCTGCTAATGAGAAATGCACAAATCAAGATTAGTACCATATATGAGTAATGCACAAATCTGACCTATGTCTATTCAATAATATTTTCAGTAGAACATCCTGTATAACCTCGACAATACTCGGTTAAATTACTTGGTGCTTTTCATGATCGGTCCATTATAGTGCGCCTCAATGTGTGCAAATATGTAATTGAATCCTTATTCTATATGTTTTTCTCTGAAACTTCTAAAAAATTCCAATACAAGTAATAAGAGTTAAATTTTATATGTCAACCATTAAAGATTGAGATTACCTTAAACTTAGCATTCTTCCAATGTGAAATCATTTTTTCATATTGACTTTTTAGATAATCGGGGAATGTGGGTACCCCCCTCTAAGTTAGTAACAACCCTACTCTTCCAACCAACATAAAACTCATGCTTGTATGATCTCCAGAACTCCCCAACATCCATCAACCTTTCTTTATTAGCAGCTTCTCCGTCAGGAAAGTTAAACTGAATCTGAAATGAACATGTTATTTCATTTAAATACACCAATAATATAGATATGAATTTATATAATTTTCTAATCCATATTTTCTCCCATACTTTGTCCTTAATATATTTACTAATACGTCTCCATGTCACCAGTTCCTCCGGAATGATATCGTGATACTTGGCCAAAGTGTCCATGAAACTTCTACATTGCATTGTAGTTGGACCTACCATCAGATTTTTCAATTGTAATCCACCATTATCTATTTCTGGTGATTCCAAACTTCCTTCATCCGAGTGCTCCCACGGTCACCTAGAAGAATATCCCACTAAATAAGAAAAATAGGGGGGAAGAATAATTAAGTCATAGTACAACACGACAAAAATAAACTGATATAATTTGAAATAGTTATAATCAAAAAACCATATGCAGATTGCTCAATAGACTGTGATGGATCTATGGGTTGTCCTGACTCAGAATCCTCTGCAGGAAGTGTCTATTCTAGTGCATGCTCTGGGTGACCTTCATGCACTGGAGTGGAATATAATAGAACGGACTCATCAGATGCTGGCTGGACGGTAGGAATTTGAAGCGGTGTAGACACAGCAGCATATGGGTAGTAGGATGGGGGATACATCATCGAATATGGATTTGGTAAAGGTGGAAACATCTGTGGAGGAGGTGTATTCAAGGAATTTTAATAAGAAGGTAGCTGATATGATGATGGAGGCATGGATAAAAACATCCCCTAAGACTCAAGAGGATAGAAAGGTGTGGTGGAAGGGGTGTCAGATGGTAGGTCAGTGTGAAACTGGTATGACGGGTGCTCCGTCTAGGTCTAGGAGCATCCCCACTCATACCCATGCTAACTAGATTATGAGTCAAATATGGTGGAACTGAATGTCCCTAAAAAATTGATAAAGAATATTAACATGAAATTATATGTAATACAGAAAAATAACATTATAATTATAATACTCACTGATGGAAGCGAAGGCAACACACGCTCACACCCTAGTCGATTGGGATCAAATGGTCACTTTCTTCGACCATCTGTAGTATTTGGAATAATATACATAAGAATGAAATTTAAATTTTTTAGATGTAGTTTTTACAAATCATGCATACAACTTACATTTATCGGAAATTCATGAGAGGAACCAATTTGACTTCTTTTAATTGTACAAATTATTACAAGTAAATGATTAACACAGTTTTTAAAATTACATTATCAGGTTATAAATTTTTTAAAAACAATATTTAAACCAAGTTTTGTACATTTAAATAAATATGATTTAATGAAACGACACCAGAAAATACAAAAAACAAATATTTCATTCCAAAATGAAACATAATTAAAGTAATTATAGTAATACTAACCTGAGAAACTCATGTCAATATAAACTGAATGAATAGTGAACATATATGGTTGATTCTATATATTATCTACCACTACTTCATGTTCAACATCAACTCTCACAATGGGACAATTTGATTCAACAAATGAAATATTTTGTCCAACACCAATGGGGACATCAATGGTGGAAATTTCATCACCAGCATCATGAAAAATATATCTGGCGATTACGTCATTAATGACACCATAATTGGGTCCCAGATGATCTTTCACATAAAACACTTGTTTAGACATTGATGCCAAATTGTATGGTTCATCGGTACGCAGGCATCGACTCATATCAATAACTCTGAATCCATAGTCATCAATAAATGTACCATGACATCTCATTGAATAAAATTATTTACATTTCATCATAGTGACTCTACCTTGAGAGTAGTAATCCAATAACAATATTTTATCAATTAGCCCATAATAATACACATCTTCATATCGAGACCGACTATCAGATACACTAGAATAACAATACGTTGTAGCGGTTAAAATAATTCCATCATGTTGTGTTCTCATTTTGACCACTCGATCTGTTGTAAAAAAATTATACCCATTGATTATTAAAGATTTACATTCACAATCCAAAGAATTGGGACTAAAAGCCAAAGCTCTCAATTCTTGAGAAACAGAGTCAATAGGTACACTCAAAAATTAAAATATATATGAATAATACAATTAAATGGATATCTATCTTTTAAAATAATTAAATTAATTGTAATACCTTTGATTTGAAGCAGGAAACTCTAGGCTATGCAAATCCTCTCTCCTTCTCAAAGACAAAGATCGATGAAATCTACTTATAATTTGTTTATGTTCCCTATATAAAATGATAATAAAATTATAAGGTATATGTGAAATTTCATAATATGAGAAAACAAATAAATATCCAAATTAATTACTTGATATAGTCATCAAACAAACCAAAGTTAAACAAGATTGTGTGATGTGCCATCTCCTACTTTTCAAGGCTCAATGTAGCCAATGTATAAGACCCAATAATTCCTCCTATTTGGGGAAGAGATAGAAACGAGGGATCAATTTCCCCATACTGGTCATCTTCATTTCTCATTGGACAATTATGTCTTGTGGTGACATCAAACAAATACATTGAACAAAAATCCATACATTCTTGGGCCAGATAACCCCTCACAATCGAACCATTAGGATAATTCTTGTTTTGAACATATGATTTCATTGTGCACATATTTCTTTCAGTAGGATACATCCAATAAAAAGTAACTAGTCCTTCAAGAAGTGTTTTAGTTGGTAGATGAACTGTTAAATGCAACATGCAAGTGAAAAAGGATGGAGGAAAAATCTTTTCCATCTCATATAAAATTAATGGTTCCTCCTACTGCATTTGTATCAAGAATGACTTAGATAACCTTTAAGCACAAAGGTCTCTAAAAAATGGCACAATCTAATAATTTTCACCCTTAAATTGTTGGATAGAAAATTATGAATTTCTATTGGAATCAATTCATAAAGAAGTATGTGATAATCATGAGTTTTCAGAGATTTTAGTTTCACATCACTTATGTTGACTCATTTAGATATGTTTCTAGAATATCCATCGGGAACCTTGATATTCTCCAATACTGCCAAAAATTAATCTTTATCTGATGGTTTCATCACATAAGAAGCACAAGGAACTTTCCATTTGTTTTCACCGATACACACAGGATGTAGTTCTGGTCGAATACCCCAATCCAACAAGTCTTGAGGAGATCAGAAGTCATCTTTGGTCTTCCCCTTGATATTCAGAAGAATTGAAAGGAACATTTCACATATATTTTTCTCAACATGCATTATGTCTAAAAAATGATGTAACAAATTGGTATACCAATATGGAAATTCAAAAAAAAAATCTCTTTTTCCAATTGTAAGAGGTTTCAGTGTCAATATTCTTCCTCTTTTTAGATTTCAACTGACCTTTACATAATGAAAAACTAAAATATTTTAATTCATTAAGAACATCACTTCCTGACATACGTTGATGTGGTTGTTCAGTCTCAACGGCAATATCAAACCTCCAACGATTCATCCTGTATTGATGATCCATTGGAAAGAATCGTCGATGCCCCCTGAAACTGAAACTAAGACAATATTTAAGACTTCTCAATCATGTATTCTTCATTCAAATAAGACATGATAGTTTTCCCTCTGTGCTCCACCCAGACATCATTGAATAAGTATGGAAATCATTTATGGTCCATAGAAGGGCATCATGCATTTGAAACATATTCTTTAAAGAAACGTCGAATGTTCACACACCGAAATAACGAAGTTGTTTCAGCTCTATTATTAAAGGCTGCAAGTTGACATCTATATAATTATCGGGATCAAAAGGTCTAGATATCCTTATACTCAAGAAAGTGAATGGTTTTTTCATACACATCCACAGAGAAATATTATAAACATGAAAAAAAACTGGCCACGTGCTGTGAGAAGTAAGCATCTGACCAAACAGATTAAAACCATCACAGGATAGACCCAACCTGACATTATGCACCACATCTACAAAATCAGGATGTTGTGCATCAAATGTATGCCAAGATAATCCATATGAAGGATGAACCAAC
The DNA here is from genome assembly GCA_963277665.1 of Viscum album. Classification (NCBI taxonomy): domain Eukaryota; kingdom Viridiplantae; phylum Streptophyta; class Magnoliopsida; order Santalales; family Viscaceae; genus Viscum; species Viscum album. The sequence continues at coordinate 496,505,280 of OY728139.1, read as the reverse complement.
TCATCATTACCTTTAATTATCTCTACATCATTCCATCACATATTGGATGAGATTTCTATAGACATGAATAGATTTTGAAGTCTGGGAATCAATGGAAAGTGCCACATGACTTTCTATGACACATGAGAGGGTGTTCTATCAGCATTTTGTTTCCATTGAGATATAACACATTCTTTATAGTCATTAAGGACAATTGTTTCCTCCCAAAATAAACTACAGTCTTTCGAACAAGCATAAACTTTATTAATATCAAATCCAAGCTGCTTAATTAACTTACATCCCTTGTAATGATTTGAGGGAATATATTCCCTATCAGGAATAAAGTCATTCAAAAATTTAAGAATATAATCAATAGCGTTATTAGAAATTCCATACATGGTTTTCCCGTGATATAACCGCATTAAAAATTCCAACGTGGTCATTTTAGTACACTCATGATATACTAGAGTTCTAGCATCATCCAATAAATTTTTCAGTCTCTCGTAATCATCTTCAATATTTTCCTCTTGTGTATTGATATCATTGTCTTCTTTCACTGGCATACTATCTCTATCGAGATGATGGACAAATGGAAACCGATCGAATATCAAATTCTCCATGCCACTTCTTTCATTTTTTTCATGACCAGTAAAACATTGACTCGTCTCTCCATGGTGATACCAAACATAAAAGTTTGTTTGAAATCCAAATTTAATTATATGGTACCTAACTTATTCCCGGTTTAACCATGGTCTTCCAAGACTTTTATAGCATGGAAACTGTATAAAACCTCCATCTGAAGCATTGTCAAATGTAAAATCTAAAAAATTCTCCAAATTATTTTGAAACGCGGTTGAAATACTATCGGTATGATACATCCAGCTGTTATCCATTCTATAACAAGAAAAATAAAATTTATCTTCCAATCAAAAATTTAAACCATAATTAAAAAAGGGATATGTACTATAGAAAATAAAACTATTAGAACATAAAAACATAATAGTTAATTCACATTTTTATTTCAAGTGCCTTTATTTTTATAACCAATTTCAACCCTTTCAGTATCAGAGATAAAATTATTACCTCTATCCTATAAAGGTATGATCAATAAGGTAAACCATAATGGGCCAAGAAAGGTTTCATGTCTATGATAGAGTGGTATGTGTCATTATAGTTGAACTATGGGAGATATAAAAAATTGTGTCCTCCCTTAGTTATAACATAAAAAATAAACGTTTAACCTTAAAACACACCCTTAAACATGGGTTATTTCATTTAAAAAGCAAGGGAGAGATAAAAACATTCATCCATCATCATAAATATTTTAAACTAGCCCTATATACATGTAATTTAATATTTTCCATGGGTAAAATTATAATTCAAAGAGGGAAATTTTTTTAAAGAAAATCACTTCATCCCCAAGAATTAATGAAAATCATTTAGATAATTTATATAAAATAATCATGGGTATCAAATATTGGTATAAATATACTAGAAGACGAATTTAATAAACTAAATCACTTCATGAATTTTTTTAATAAAATAATTACCTAGAAACACCTACTGCATGCAAAGTGGAACAAGTCACAACAAGACTCTTAAAAAGGAAAAGGTAATTTTGGAAAAATAAATTAATTTAAAATCAATTTAAAAATAAAATACACATTATTAGATTAATATCGAACGCTAAATTTTACACACACTATGATTAGCGTCCTCATAAGAAATGATAATGAGGGAAATTTAAGTGAAATGATTAGGGGAATCTCTCTTGGGATTTAGGTAATGCCTTATGTATCAAATTTCATCGATTACTATTTTGGATTCTTACGATGTACCCTCATTTAATTTTGAATGATGAGTTAACTGGAATAGACTTGATCTATTTGGTTGGAATACCTCCATTGTAAGCTGTTGGTTATAATACTACCATTCTTCTAAATGTCATGAATGGTTCTTTGATTCTAGACTAGAATAATGGATTATGAAGAGTGGAAAGGCTCACCTATGAGTTTTATTGAGAGATAATTCTATATTTAGCATTCACATAACTTTTTTCAAGTAACTCGAATAATTGACAAGTCATAATTCAAAATCATATATCCTTTGTCATCATTTTAATTTAATTAATATTTATCCATTTATTATATTCAAATATTAACATGGTAAATCAACTAAATTAAATTAATAAGTAATGAATATCTTAAATAAAATAATAATAGTTTATAAACTTCTTTGAAATCTCAAATTCTCATTTTTATAATAATTTCATAAAACAAAAAATTATTAATCAAATAATTTCTTAATTCTCTAATATTTATTTTCTCATATTATTCCCCTTCATTCAACCATCAATTAAATATTTTTTTATTTTTAGGAAGACCAAATTTATGGGTTTGGTGTTAACCCACATAAAAAGATAAATCCAGACATGAAATTAAATTATATAGGGCATCATTAGACCTGTCTAAAAAAATTAAAATATTGGAGTCTCACGCCCTATATAATCTATATGTAATATAACTTACCCTATTTTTTTGATAATCTTTAATGAGGTCCTAAAATAAATAGACCATATTGTTCTATTTATAAAATCTTCCATGTTAATATTCCCTTCATTAAATACTCAAGGAAAAAAATTGATATTATTTCTTGATCCACTATTTTTATTCCTCATATGTATCAAATTATATCATTTGATTTTTTATTCAATCAATATCCTCTGGTGAAATTTTTATGGTCAATTTACCTATATATTCCTTAGAGTATATAATAAGATCCAAATTATATTTTAGATCAATTCCATCTTTTCATCTGTGGTCCAACTAAAAACCCTTAAATGTGTTTACTATAGTATAATGATTTCCCTTAGAGAAGATTTCGGGTTTAAGTTCTTTGTATGTTATTGTCTTAGACAATTGGAGTTAGGTAAACTTATATATTATCCTACCTACATATTCTCCCTTCATTCTTAGTTTGGATTTGATCTTCTAAGGCCACTGAATCTTCCTTAGGAACATCACTTAGAATAGGGTGTCTAGGCTCAAAGGGATTCTTTCTCCATCCCCTTAATACTAGTAAATATTCCCAATGATATTATTACTATAGGTTTTGGAAAAGATAATAATCCTTACACCTCCATAACTTCTTCCCTTATTTATACATTTTTTATCATTTGATGGTTTTTTTATTCAAATTACATTTCTTCTTCATAATAAAACAACATCAGTGAAGTGTTTTCATCACCTAAGTGAGCCTCGCGGGAAGGAAATCCTTTAATATATTGCTTCCCCACCCAAACTTGATCAAGAACTAAACCTTTTACCCTTTAATTTTACTTCTTCTTTCTGTATTCTACCACTTTCCATTATTCCTTATCATTATACAAATAGTCATCATATAATCCTTATGATTGTTTCCTAAGATAGAGGCCTCCTAACATGACATGACCCATCAAGGCACTTCCCAATCCATTAGTAAGTCATAAGTTTCACCTCATGCCTGATTATAATAATCTAGGGGATAGTTATTATAACTTATTAAGAATATATCATAATATGGGAATCCATATCCTATAAAACATGCAATATAAACATATCTTCAAAACACTAGTAGGATATACATAAATGATCAACTGAAAAATAAATATAACATACGTGAGAGAAAAAGTGAAAGAGAAACCCACAAGGTAAAAGTGATGAAAATACATAGTATTACCTTCATAAACAATCTTAGGGATAATACTAGTACCATAATCAAAACTAAACTAAATGAAATATAGGAGAGTTTTATATAGTCTTGATTAGATACATAATCTAGTTTCAATGGGTTTCTTCCTTGTCATTTCCAACTAATCCGCCTATAATAACACCCTGAATGCATCACCAAAATGCTTAAGAACTCTGAAATTCTTGGAATAGAGCTGAATTCTAGGGATCGAAATAAAGAAAATTCAAAAAGAATATATTTCAATGCATGAATCACCAGATTCCAACACATCATAAAATAATATGGAGGCTGAAAAGAATGAAAGATATGAGACCAAACAACCCCAAATTCCTCTTCATCCACTCATATAATAGAAAAATAGTGGGGCCTAATGCTCCCTAACATCACCTTTTTACTCTAAACCTCAATCTAGGTTCACTTGTTGATCAAACACATATGTTTAAGTCTATCATAAGCTTCATATTTAAAGCATGATAAGTTTAAGAGATGATATCTCAAAAAACCAACTCAACGGAAGAGATCTCAACCACTGGAAAAATAAGGAGAATAAATTTCATACCTAGATGCTAGAGCTGGGGGCAGGGAGGTGGAGGCCGGGATGGGATGTTGCCAAAGTTGGGGGAAGTTGAGGCGGAGGCCAAGGCTGGGAGGAGAGGGAGGTGAGAGGGGGGATGTCGCTGGAGCTGGGGGTAGGGAGGCAGAGGCCGAGACATTGAGGTTGAGGTGAAGGCTGGGAGGGAGGTTGGGAGAAGAGGAAGAGGTGGAGGAGGGGAGGAGTTGGCTAGGACGTGGAGGTCGGATGGCCAGGAAGTGGAGGTCGGCAAGGGGAGGAGAGGGACGAGTGGTGGATGTTGGATGGTCGGGAGGCGGTGGTCAGGGAGGAGAGGAGAGGGTCTAGATTTGGGAAATCAAGGAAGAATGCGATGGAAGGGTGAGATGGAAGCAAGGGTATAGAGGAGCATGATGGAATATTGGAGGATCATGATGGAAGAGGTAGTAGGAGCACGATGCATTCAGGGAATTGGGTATTAGTTTCCCACGGTTTTATTAAAACCATGGGAATATATAATAAAAAAAGAGATATACCCACGGTTTTCTAAACCATGGGGATAGATGTGTGGGGAAAGATCCCTTTTCCAATAGTGGGAGGACCTTGTTGCTACTTTATGTCATTGAGGGGAGGACCTTCACAGCAACTTCCATTGTGGGGATGGCCTTCACAATGGTCGTCATCATGGCGAGGACTACCATCATGACTTGATACCTGGATATAGGGAGAAGTTATGCAATGCACATATTGGGGAGGGCCTTCAGGATGTACCACAATGAGGAGAGTACCTTCTCATTGCTTAATGTTTCTATGGGGAGGGCCTTAAAAGAAACTACCATTACGGGGAGGGCCTTTTTAATGATTACTATCTTGGTGAGGCCTACCATCATGACTCAATGTTTGACTACATGGAGAAGCATATCTACTGGGTATACCCTAGGGAGGACCATTAGGGTGGATGACAACAAGGGGGGACCTTCTTGCTATCTGATCTTCAGGTCAATGGGAGGGATACCCCAACGTGCATCAGGAGATAGGATCTCGTGATCTATCATTCCTAGCCCATATATTGACCCTCATGGGTGCTCCGTGGAGGACCTTAAGATCTACCGGTAGTGACACTACAGGGAGGTCCTTCGCAACTAATACTTCTGATTCTATAATTTGGTAATAGACTGATAGGGTCTTGAGTCTTTATTTATATATGTTTGAGGGATTCAATAACCCTAGATTCCAGCAGAGCAGGATCATGTATGTTCTCTTCATTTTCTGGTTGCCTTTGGTGCCTTTCATTTTTGAGTTCTCTCTTGCGAATAATCGGGGCCATATGCTGTTTGTAATGGACTTCACATATGATTCCTTGTCTAGTTGGGTCTCGTGATGTCATTGGAATACACTGATGGGAATCTTGAGTTTTGGTAGGAATATATGTCTGCCCTAGAGCGTCCACCACGTTGGACCGGCATCTCCCAGTTGGAACGGGTATTTGTTCTCAATATAGTTGATCCTGTATCATGGGATATTTCCATCGACCCTCCTAGACTAGATCAAGGATGTATAACTAATCTATAGTGGCTAACTCATTTTGCGATTGAGTCATTCCATTTGAGGAAAATGGGTCATTGGCCTAGTTTCTCACCTTTTTCACCGATGTAATAATGTCTTTGCATGTTTAGATGATATGGTCTAAGGTCAACGTCTGATCTTCCATCATTTCAAGGATGTGCTGAGATACATTTTTGGACGGAACAGGTATGAAAGCTCATTTCTATGTCGAATTAGGATTTTGTTCCTACTATAGTCTTCCAGGAGTTTCCAGTAAATACTAGTGGTTCTCCGTGTCGGGATAGAGAAATAAGTCTGCAACCAGTTTTATTCTTCGGTTTCCATCATATTTTATTGGTGGTCCTCATACTCACGAGTGGGTATTTTCATATGCTTCTTTGTCGATGTGTTATTCTCATGGGCTTTGTATGCATCCACAAGAATTTGACTCTACTCATATTTTTCTGTCGCCTTATTTAGATGGCAGGCTTGATATGAATTAGCAGGTATTTGTGCTTGCGTGTAGCAGAGTGTCTCTCTATTTTCTTAAAGGATTTATAATGCGTTAGCAGGTATTTATGCCTATGTGTAGCTGAGTGCTACCCTATTTGGTTGATGGGTTATTGTGCACTGGAAAATATCTGCATCTACCTGTAGTTTTCTGCTATGTCTGCATGATAGGACCGAAGAGCACTAGAAGGACTATGCATGTGCTCGTATTGTGCCACCCTATTTATGAGGTGGGCTTGAGTAGTGGGGGAAGAGTCTTATGTCTACCCGTTTAATTCCACCACGTTAGTATGGTGGAGATGCTCCTCAGGAACTAGGGTGATAGCGTGTTCCTGATTTTATATTCACCTCCCTTGCTGAGAAGCCTGAGGGGCCTAAGTCTCCTGGACTTTTTCAGATGCCCTCGGCATAAGGTCCTCTTTAGCAGGAGGAGGCTTGGTAGTCCGGTGTCGGCAGTGATTCTCTTTGGAAGGGGCTCATGAGTAGGACCCATGTACAGTTGAGATGTAGTTGGAAGCATCAACTTCATCTGCCTCCCTAAGATAATAGAGGTACTCATTGTCACATTTTGAGGACAGGCTCTCAAAATAGTTTGAGATGACCACGGGGGCCGCCTTGTATTGGGGTGCTGACCACTGCTGAGGAGGAAGCTAGTGAGTCTTCACAGACTGGAGGGCTTGTCTCATAGCCTCCAATGTGGGTAGAGTACCATTTTGGTGGTACGCTTTGATCAGCATGTTGGATACCCGGTGTTGAAGATGTTGGGTAGGTGAGGGGGTCCTGCTCTTCATTGGGGTCCCGGCTGCTTGCAGGATCGCTAATGCATGTGTCTGCCTTGGTCTTTGAGATGTCATTTGGATCAAAGGTTTCTCTGCGGGAACTTGCAATATACATATATGACATATATACCACAAAAAGTCATCAAAGTAGTATTCTTTTAAACATGTTCATATCTGACGATTCAGCTTTCCCCCCTTCCCCTCTCCCTTTCTTTCATTGTGGGGTGAAGGGGCTTGAGTGGGTTAAGACCGCCACCTTGGTTAAGGATTCACGTCAGGTTTACCAGTTTTGTTCCACCTTTGAGGTGGCGTATTTCATGCGTATCGGGGAAAACAAAATGGGATGATGTTCAATTTCTTTTTTTTATCATTAGGGTATAACCACCACCTTGGTTAAGGATTAATGTTGGGTTCACCATTTTTGTTCTGCCTCTAAGGTGGTGTGTTTCGGGTGATGGGGAAATGGTCTGATGGGGATCTTCACCCATCCCTTTTTCCAAAGATGGTTTCTTGTCAAATTCAACCTTCCTTTTGTTTCAACCTATTTAGCTTCATTATCCATTAGAAGAAGGTTGTATTCACCCCTACAAGACTGGGAAATTCACCCCTTTCACATTACGAAGGATATGACACTATCAGTCAGTCCCAGTGGGGGATTTCATGGGGTCAAGTACTCATGAAATAGGTCCTCCTTGGATATAACTTACTCAAATGGTATCCAACGGGTTTATTCATGGATCCAGAAACACCCAATGGCCCCATTATCCATGATTCATGGACCTGGTTTCCAAAGGCAGACGCTTTTTAATTGATGATTCAACCAACGACACTTGAGGACTCCATTGGTTGAGAGTATGGGAAGTCGGGATCACCGCACCCTTTTGGGGGAGGATTATTTCATGTTCTTGGACTCTCTTATAGATTTATGTTGTGTTCAAATTTTTGTGAATCCTTGGTTCATTCCCGAAGAGTGTTTCCATGGGCTACCCTTGGTTTTAAAGATCGTCATAGGCAAGAATATATTTGATGCTATGGAGGTACTGGTGACTTGATCCATAAAATAAGGTGCTATAGAGTTTATCGTCATCTAGGGGGACAAAAGGTGTTTTGATGTTGGGATCAGACTCATAAGATGGGTTTCCTACGTATCATTGGGAGAGGAATCAGAACCCATGTAGTTTGGATTGGTTAGGGATTAAACGTAGAAGTTTCCCATTTGATATACATAACTGGGTGAACCCTTTTGGATGGGAACAATTTTGAGCTCAGGCCTTCTGGTAGGTGTCCTATGTATCCTGGTTTGATTAGGAATCAAAGTTCTCGTAGTTCAGATTGTGTGGATGTTGTGATCATCACAAGCCTCTAAGCCCACATGAGTCATGCTTGGTGTGAGAAACAAGAGGATGTGATCGATCCAACCAACCACATGCTTCCACTTCTATTGGTGGGAGAGGGAGATCCTATGGCAGAAGAGGTCAGGGAAATCGTGGGTGAGGGCCCAGAGTGATGAACATTTTAATGTGAAATGAAATTGAAAATCATGCATCTTGGCCTCAAAAAAGTTGGGGAATTACCTCAGTGGGAGGGCCTCGGAATACATTCTGGGAAGGGGAGGAGTTCCTTCCTCATAAAAGGAGAAGTGAAAAATACTCCTTTATTAATAACTATTCCTCATTGAATGGAAAATCAAGTGATCACTCTCAATCCCTAGAATGGGGAGGTTCACATTGGAATCCCAAGGTTGGACTTCATGTTACCATGGGAATGTAGACCCACAGAAATTCTTGAAGCTCGGACCATTGTGGGGAGAGCCTTCATGACTCTACTTACCATGGGTATGTAGACTCAAATGGGCGCACTGATACACCTGATGGTATGATCATATCAGTCCTGTGGCTTTGGATGAGGATTTGGACTGATTCTGGAGGACTGGTTTGTGGAGGGATTATGGAGTACTGGACAGTAATGGAGGGGTGAAGTTGGAATCGAAGGAAATAATACCCAAAAATACCCCATTCTGCATAATGGTTTCTTACACAAGATGGGGGAGGCTCTGCATACCGTAGTGGTATGCGGGAAGAAGGGTTTTGCTCTTATAGATGCGGTACACGGGCATGTGTATAGACCACAACGTACCATAGTGGTATGCGGACCATCACACCTCTTTGGATTCCATCTGCATACTGATGCAGTACATGGTGCTGGGTTCAGTCCGCGTAGTGATGCACTATACAGAGCACCATATTGATGTAGGGTCTGGGGGATTATCATTCACGGGGAGTTCATCAACGAAAATTATGTGGTTTTTAGTTCACCAATTAGGTTCATAGTTTTAATATTATCAATAAATTCCCTCATATTATGGTTTGCGGTTAGTTGTACCTATGTAGAGCATGGTTTGCAATTCGAGATTCGTCAATGAGTCAAGACCGAAGCCAGAATATTCTCTGAACTCTTTCTTCCAACCTATGGGTTCCCTTCAAGCATTCGTTATCAGTACTTTCTCAACTTATTCTGTGCTGCTTTTATAGTGCATCGGGGCAATCATATCTATGGGAATGCGGCACCATTTGTAGAGGCCCATGCAGAGATATTCTGACCCATGGATGAATCGGACAATCTGGGGTTTGTGGAGGCTACGGTTCGTGATCATGGTTCACAGAACCCTGCAATTTTTTTTCATCTGCAAACTGATGAATTCGTGAGACAATATGCGGATTTCCTACATAGGTACGAATCCTTTGGCGATGTGTTTCATGGTTCTCCTTATTCACTATCCATTGCTCTGCTAGCTAGCGGTTCGTGAATCATTCCACATACCAAGTGGTTCACGAATCGTTCCACGTACCTGGTGGTTCGTGATACAGGTGGTCCGCAAACCTTTCCCGGTGATGGTACGTGGCCCACTTGAAATTATTTAAAAACATGAGTTCCTTCAAGTTTCTTTTGAAATTTGCAGCTCAATTTGAGTCCATTCACCTTTCTAGACTTGTAGTATTATTTTCTTCCTTCTGCAAAGTGATTGTGGGGGTATTTTATTCCCTTAGTGGAATTTTTAGGACCCTACAGATTTATTAATTAGTTTGTTCATGTATATCATTTTAAAATAATAATGTATCCTATACATGGGAGTTTGATTCTCCTATCCATAGGATTTTCTTATAGGTAGCTCCTAGATTTTCCATTATCTTGTGGTTTGGTCATTGGAATTTCTTTGTTCATCTGAAATTTTATATCGGGTTGATTGTTTTCTTCTCTATATTCTTCGATTTTTTTGAATTACATCATTTTTACTTGGGTGTTTTCATATTCTTCAAATTATCTAATAGCATCTAATTAAATTTGGATCATATATATCTGCATCATCTTGCATCTGATTCTATTTGGGACTATTTCTTTATCGACCAAACAAAATCTATAGTGGATTGTTTGGTTTAATTAGATCTCAATTAGCATGCATATACTTCATCAGATTGGAATGTTTTATCAATATTATAAGTCTAATTGATTCTTTATTTACATGCTTATGAGTATTTGTATTGATCAAATTGATCGAAATTATTCTTCATTGGTCTCTTTGGATCTGCATCAAATTGTATCTTTATTAGTCTATTCGGTCTTATTTGGAACAACAATAGATTTATTGGTTTGATCGGATTACATCTGTGTTGTATAGTATTATATCAGTTTTATCAGACTATATTTGTCTCATTAGATTACTTCGTTTATTTTGATTTATGCATCTATGTAGCACCCCAATATTTTAGAATATATTTTAATTTAAATAAAATATAAGTGTTTGGTAGTTTTCTTTACATGCAACCTTGAGTCTATATGAGCCATGATATAGTAAACCATTATAAGATAGTCATTAAATTGGTAGGTATGAATAGTGATGACCACATTATGAAAAAATATTTATAAATATTTAAAATATTTCAAATTTATTTATCAATTCATATTAACTAAGTACTCAATTTTCATTAAAACCATTTTATGCTTCAAAAATATGTTTTCATCAAAAATGGTTTTTATTGCATTTTATGCGTAGTAAAATTATAATTAATTTCTAACATTTTTATAAAATTTATGTAAAGAAATTAATATCAATTTTAAGATCATCATATCTATAGTATCTTAGGGTAAATTTTTAGGTTTTTTCTAAAAATATTTATTTTCCAATAAATAATAAAAAATAACTATTTTTGTAAAAAATATCATTTTGTTTAAATTTTAATTCCCAGAATATTTTTAATTTTATATTAAATTAAAATAATTCTAATTTAATTATAAATAATATAATTAATTACATAATAATAAACATCATACTTTATTTTGGAAAAATTTTATTTTTGGGCATAAAAACACATTTTTATAAAAACTATTTTTATGCGTGCAATGTGATTTTATATTAATAAATTAAAAAAAATCTATTTAATAATGGTTTTAATTAAATTTATATATTATATATTAAATAATATTTTTTTAAACATTCATTTTATGTTATTTACAAGGTATTTAAGTAAATTATGTTTTATGATTAAAGATTCCTTTTTCTAAAATGAATTTCCATTGCGGGTTGTGTGCTTATTTAAAATTAAATTATGCCACTTATAGAAATTTAATCTGGTAAAATGTATTACATATTTTGAATAATAATAATTAATATAATCTAATATGTTCAACTTAATTTTTGGTCATAGTTAATAGTAAAAGTAGTAAATTTTTGTTACCACGGTTAAGGTTAAAACGGTTTCACCGGGGATTAAACTAAGAGATAAGGGTAGGATTGTCACCCAAAAATATCTAATTTTTGTTTTCATGAAAATTTTAAATCCTTATATTATCTTAAATTAAGATCCCTATCCATTTTTATCCACTTTTCTTGGAATTTGACCTTATATAATTGAAATATTTTAAGAAATTCTCTGTGTATCCCTCGCCTCACTTATAAAAGGGAACCTCTCCCCCTCCCTTATCCATACCATTTGATCCTTTTATATCAAAAAATAACTACAAAAAATCCTTCCTATAATCCTTCCCTTAATCTTAGAGCTTCTTTAATTTTCCTAATACTAATCCTTCAAGGCTTAATGTGTAAGCCAAAGGTGGTCTCTCAAAGAAGAGGTATAACTCTTAACCAAACTCTTTCAATTTTGTTTCTTCTTACAGCTTCTATAAACTTGTTTTATCAATAAAAAATTATTAATATAGTTTAATAAATATAATTATATGTTCTTATAATGATGTAACAACCATTTATTACCTCTTCTCAATCAAAAGGGAGATGAAAGTATCGCTCGTGTGTCTGTGTGGACTACCACCTCCACGTAGCGATACAATTCATTTTACATCACCTTATTTAATGGATCTTTATTATAATATATTTAAGGTTTATATATTATAATTATGACATAATTATTCTAATTTAATTATAATATCATTTCCACATACTTACCTTCTTATCCATTGGTAAATGATAATATCGCTCGTGTGTACGTGTGGACTACCACCTCTATGAAGAGATGTGATTTGTCTATCATTTCTGCTTTACATGGATAGTATCAAGGATAAACTTTTTTTAACATATGTCATATTTATGATATAATAATTATTTTTAAATTTTAATTATAATTTACATTTCTTTCATTTTATCCATCAAAAAGTAGAAACATCACCCGTGTGTACATATGGATTACCGTCATCACAAAGTGATGTAATTAATTTTTTATCACCAATTAATATGAATGGTTATAAATAACTATTTAAATAATACATGTGATATTTGTATAATTATTAAAATTTTGGAGATGGATTAATCATGATCAAAGTGCAAGGACTGTAACAAATGAACTAAAACATACATGAAAAACAAGGTGGTTAATACCCTAAATGATGTCTTTAATAGAGAATTTCTGATAAATAGGTGTTGAAATTATATAATAGGATAATATATTTTATTATATTTATTGATATGGTCATTATTTAGAATTATAATAAACTTAAATTTATTATATAGGAGGTTAGTGTGACATCCCAGGCCTGGATTCCACTTAATAGGTGCCCCGAGCCCGGTGGGCCACATGGCCTCAATCACATCTCCCCAAATGCCAGAGATTGCCGACTAGTAGTGAGGGACGAGGTTTTATCCATGGGGAAATTATCCCCTCATTAGAAAAGTTTAGAGAAGTAAATGAATATAAACATAAGTAAATAGATGAATAAATACAAGTAAACAGAATGCACAAAAGAAAATAGAGACAAAAGTAACAATTAATGAAATAACTAGAATAACATACAAGCATACAATAACTGATGATGATATGTCTTTTCGCTAGAAAATTGGAAAACATGGATACAATATATCTTGAATAACATGTTCTACAAAAGTATAAAGGAAATTAAAAGACTATCCCAAGCATCCCAAGCATCAGCTTGGTCATTTGTTATTAAACTCCATTTTAAATAGCAAGCAATCAAGTGTTTAAAGTAGTATACTTCCTTTTATCATCACATACATTTATGTAATCTAATTTGGGTACCAAAAAATTCTTATAGAGGGTGTGAGATAAATATCAATGGGCCACCACCAATGGTGTCTATAACATCTGGCCCATGTAATGGAAATATAACAGTGTGTAAGAATGCATATATAAAGTAAAGCAATAAAATTTAACTAAATACCCAAGTACCAGCTTCATCCCACGGTTGGAATTTGAAAATAACTAGTCCATTAATTTATTATTACCAGTTTATAAATGAGTCACATGTTAACAATAGTGAAAGATCCAACTTGTGACAAGGAAACCTATAATGAAATTTAATAATGAAGTTCTAAGGTAATAACTAAGGCAATGTTGACCTCAAGGGTCACCAATTCAATAATAACTGTATCGAGGATAATGGTAAGAGTTTAATCCAAGGAGAATATTCCAAGGCATTCCATAATAATATGCCAAGTGAATCAAAGGTGATCATCCAAGGTAAAAAGGGGCTAAGCAGAGACAGGGTCCTATGGGCTCTAACCATGGAACCTACTTGTCACTGATGGATCTAAGGATTGTATCCAAGGAATACTTTAATACTATATGAGGGATCCAACAATGTCTTATTAGGAATCCCAGAATAGACAAGGATTAGGATCTAGGTGGGTCTCAACCTAATAAAGTTGTATCCTTGAATCAGAATGGGGTTCCCAAGTGCCCATGGCATTCCTCGATAAGAATCCAAGGTGATCTCAAGTCAGGACACTTTTATTTAATTATTAAGTCATGTAATATTTCATTTGATTCACGAATTTCATTTCATTTTTGTGATAAGTTCAAGTAACATGCAACCTTTTAATCAAGTCATAATTAATCAATAAGTCCCTTTGGTTCAAGCCTTGCCTTTAATTAATGTGATAAGGTCAAGTATCATGAAACCATTATTAATTCCATTTAAGGAATATTAAATAATTAAGGTTCATTGTTCTATCTTCCATTAATGTGGTAAGGGTTTCTACAGACATGCAACTTGTCAATCATTAACATTTAATCCAGTCAAGTCATATGATTATTATACTTTCCAATTTCCCTTTCACATTTAATTATCAATTTGAAACACTTACCTTAGGTGGGTCAAATTAAAGTGACATGGTAATTTCCATTAAAAATTACATGATAAAACAATAATTTATGATAAGGAGGACTACCATTAGTGTGGTCAAGCTCGATCACATCTGAACAATTGCTCAAAAGTGTCAAAACACTTAAAAAGTCAATTATGGAATACCATCCTACATGGGATGTTAGGCATTGTGGGAATAACCACTAAAAACTAATCACATATATAGAAAGAGAATAATAATATGGTTCTAAAGACTATAATCATGACATATAAATTCAATAAACATAACCTGATGAAATTAGTGGGCCCCACAAGACAATTCCAAAATCAATGAACTGGAGGGATGAGTTATAGACCGCCCACCTTAGGGTTGTATAGTCCTTCTTCTCTGATATGATCCTATAATTCACTTAGAATGAAGTATATTTGAGAAAAATTAAAAATTGATCACACCTCGATAACTAGGTCGAGAGCAAGAGAGGAGAAGAACGGCTAAAAAGGACTCAAGTACTTATCGTTGTGCATTCAACGTGCTGAACAAAAGCCTGATTAGATCTCGGATGAATAAGATCTTTCAATACCTACCTTAGGCCTTCAAAGAGATCCAAAAGGAAAGAAAAATAGGTCAATCCCACATAAACTGAGATTATGAGGAAGGAGTGGGAATAATTAGATCATTAAGGAAAAAATATTAAAATCAACTTGAAAAAAATCATGTGCATGGTTTGTCTACATGGTTTGTGAAATCGTGCACAAACCATGCACAGGTACATGGAAATAGGGAACTCTCATGGTTTGGTCAGATTGTTAGGTAAACCATGAACAAACCACGTAGTAAGGCTATGTCCAAAAACATGCCACCTATACAGTTTGGTCAAACCATGTTTCTTTCCCACACGGTTTACTATAAATCGTGTGCCATACTTGTTTTTTTTCAAAAAGCTGGGTTTCGGGATCTAAACAAGCCTCAGACACCTTCTATACCTTCACTAACTCATTAAGCATCCAAAATAGGTAAAACATAAATAATTAGATTGAAATTTAAAGGATCCATACTTGAATGAAAAACTGGGTTCTTACAGTCTTCCCTCCTTAAAAGAACTCATCCCCAAGTTCACCTTCTAAGGGTGTAGAAACACTCTCTAAGAAAAATTCTAGCCACTAAACATGTATGTGATGCACCCGATTTTTGTATACATTTTCATATGTATTATTCAAAATAAAAACATGTTTTTAGAAAATATTCGTTGTTTCATGAATATATACTTTGATTTTTGTGATTCTGTTTATTTTCAGAGATTTCTTGTCAAGATACACAAATCAAGGGAAGTCAGTGAAAATTTTGCAGCTACACGGCGTGTACTTTTATACACGCCGTGTACATTCATATGAGGAAATGGATAAAAAAGGGGGAGTACATGCCCAATTCATCAACCAGACACTACACGCCATGCGGATTACTGCTACACGCCATGTAACGGCTTCTAGATGCGGTTGGTGGTGCTTTCTAGGGAATACACGTCGTGTGTGGCGTCACTACACGCCGTGTGTGGCGGCCCTACATGCTGTGTACTACACACCAACCGGCCGCTAGCACCGTGTGAGTCAAAGACAGCATGGCTGGCCACCTACAGAAGAAAAACCGTGAAAAGGGTCATTGACAAGACTGCACGGCGTGTACTTTTATACATGATGTGTACTTTAGTTTTCTATAAATAGAGGCCTTGGCCTCCGGACCAAAGGGGGACAGAACACTTGGAGAGAGGGGAACTTCTGCTGCCATATTCCCGAGCCATTGTTAAGCCACTATTCTGACATTCCACCTTCTGAAACCTCTCCCCAAAGCCTATTTGATGATCTCATCAGGTATCAAAGGTGTTGTTTTTATTATTTCCTATATGTGTAACTAAACACCCCTTGTGTTGGGGCTATTGATGATGAGGAACTTTTTTATGTTGGATTGATTTATATGGTTGTGTTTTTTCTTTTAAATTCTTCTCATTCTTCTTTAACCATTGTTGAATACCACTGAGAAATCTGATCCAGACCAAGGGCAGAATTTTCAGGGAGATAAAAGAAGAATAATGATGAATTATTTCATGGTCATTGAAAGGATCCATCAATTAATAAATGGACAAAACTGAAATTAAGAATTGTGAAACACTGACGACCAGACCACGGAGTCAAATTTCTTCAATTCCAAGAAAAAATCAACTGAACCCAGGGAATCTTGTCATAAATAAGATCCAGAATGTTGAATTATCATGAACAACACAACTATATAAGAAATCCGCATAAAATCTCCATAATCACCATAGCCCCAACACGCTCTTTTTCCTTCTAAACACATTAAAAATTGCTTGTTTTTTCTTTTAAATTGTTAATCATAATTTCAAGTAAACAAAACAGTTTCAATAATCCAAAACAAGAAAATCCACTCTAAATTTAGAAAGACTCACTAAATTAATTCTAAACTCAACTTAATTCACGCACATACCAAAGTTCCATGTGGATCGACTCTGCACTTGCGCTATACTAAGTTTAAGAGGGGGTAATATCAATTTGGGACACTGATAACATACCTTCGGTGAAACAACTCACCAAATTTTGGCATTATTTCCAGGTAACCTTTAACGGTTCAAGTGATAAATTTAGTTGTGTTAGTAATTAATTAGGTGAAAATAAAAATTAAAAAAAATCACAAAAATTTCTATTTTAACCCATTTCAGTTTCTCTTTTGTTTTCGCTTTTACTCCTAGGTTTTGTTTTGTGTATGTGTCTGATCCCAGGTGCATGAACCAACGCCTCACACGGTCCAGGAGTGCTGAGTCATCGAATATTCTTCTGATTGACCTGGAGATCGAATGAACCTTGTTGCGACGTCGACGTGCACTGGTAGAGACACACAGAAAAAAATCATTACCTATGGCGAATAAGGAAGAGGGAGAACTGGCCACTGAAGCTGCAGCTGGACAACCATTCCAAGACCAGCAGCCTCCCACTACTGGTATACCGTAGCAGGTCCAACCTGAAGGTTTCATGGAGTTCCTCCTGAGTGACTACCAGAAACCACCACAACAACCAATTCCATAGTACGGCCATCCCCAGCAGCAGTAGCAACTTTTTCAACAGCCCTACTTCGCCCCTCAGGAGAAAAGGTACATGCCGCCTCCACTCCCTTAGCAGCCACCTCCATGAAGTACTCTTATGATGTACATACTACCTTCAATTCATGGAGCTGATATAGGCATCGTTCGTCCTCCGGTTCAGGCCCAACACTTTGATATCAATCTTGCTATCATGCATCTGATCCAGAACACCATTCAATTAAGCGGCCTGCCCAGTGAAGACCCGAATGCCCATCTCTCCAATTTTCTGGAGATCTGTGATACATTCCATTACCATGGTGTGTATGATGATTCTATTCGTCTTCTCCTATTCCCCTTCTATCTACGGGATAAGGCGAAAGACTGGATTAAAGGGATTCTGCTACAATCCATCCTCACCTGGGAGGAGTTGGCTCAGGCATTCTGGTCCAAATACTTCCCACCCTAAAAAACGGTGACCTTGCGGAATAAAATCCACAACTTCCAGCAGCATGAATCCAAATCACTATATGAATCCTGGGAATGTTTCAAGGAGATGTTACATAAATTCCCACACCACGGACTTCCACTCTGGATGCAAGTCCAAACCTTTTACAGAGGACTAACAATGAATACAAAGTCTGTGGTGGATCCAGCTGCTGGAGGAACGGTAATGAGAAAATCCCCTGAAGAACTTTTCGAACTACTTGAAGATATGTCTGCCAATAGCTTCTAGTGGAATTCCAAGCAGGGGACCCAAAAATGAGGTATGCATAGTATTGATGCTACTACCATTCTTGTTTCCTAGTTGGATGTAGTATCCAAAAAGATTGACACACTGAATCTCAAGGGCGCATCTCAAGTCCATGTGGCGAACCATCCAGCATGCGGTAATTGTGGTAACAACCACATCCTGGGAGAATGCTCGGGACCTTCAGTCGACCCTTCGACAAGAGAGGTGAGATATGTTCCTCAAAACAGAGGGTCAAATCAGTATCAACAATACCAGAACCTGGCATGGCGTGAAAACCAAAACATAGGCTGGGGCCAACAGTAGCAGAGGCACAATATCAAAAACCATACCCAAGGAAACAATAGAATCAGTAGGGTTTTTACCAGTAGCAAGGGTATCAAAAACCTCACCCACAGCAGCCAAGGCAGCAACCACCTCCACCAGCTGTACAGCCACCTCATCAAGAGAATACCTCCAGGTTAGAGGATCTTATGAACAAATCCATCTCTACTGTTGAGACCCAATTTCAGAACCAAGAGGCTTATATTCGAAGCCTCAAAAACTAAATCGTCCAGTTAGCAAACCAGCTCTCAGGGAGATAGCCTGGTAAACTACCAGGAAACACCGAGAAGAACCCAAGGGAAGAGGCTCATGCCATCACTTTACGAAGTGGAAATAATTTACACCATAAGGAACTAGCACATTCAACTGCACCTATACTCCCAATTGACAACAAAGGTACAATTTCAGACCCCTATTTATTCGAAAATCCATCACCGGAGGCTCAACCAGGCAAAAGAAACAAGGTCTTCAAACCATTAGAGCTTGCATTACCTTTTCCCGAGAGGATGAAGCAATGGAATCTAGATCACTAGTTTGGAAAATTCATGGAAGTATTCAGAAAGATACACATCAATATCCTATTTTCAGAGGCTCTGACACAAATTCCCACATATGCTAAATTCATGAAGGAAATACTCTAGAATAAGAGGAAGATGGGGGATTTGGGCACCATAGAACTGATAAAGGAGTGCTCCACATTCGTACAACATTCCCTTCCTCCCAAGCTCCAGGATCCCGGTAGCTTTACTATTCCATGTACAATTGGACCATGTGAATTTGGAAAATCCATGTGCGACTTAGGGGCCAGTGTCAACCTCATGCCATCTAGAGTTTTCCAAAAGCTCGGACTCCACGATCTGAAGCCTACCCGAGTCTCCCTTCAAATTTCTAACAGATCCATTAAATATCCAAAAGGGCTACTAGAGGATGTGCTGGTGAAGGTGGGAAGATTAATCATCCATACATATTTTATTATCCTAGACATGGAAGAGGATTAGGAGGCACCTATTATATTGGGAAGACCTTTCCTGACCATAGGGAAAGTCTTGATCGACGTGCACCAAGGGGAGTTGATTTTCCGGGTGGGGGATGAAAGAGTCTCCTGTAATGTTCTAAGGGCCGTCAAACAAGCCTCGTTACCCGAACATGAGGGTTGCTACACAGTGACTACCATGGATGAACAACTGAGTAGACAAAAAGATGATCTGGTATGTTCTTTCATTTCAGATGATATGATTTTTTCATACATTCACACTGATGAAGTGCCAGAGGACCTGAAATTCATTGAAGGCCAGGGCAGCTACTACTGGTAATGAGCTATCATTCCTGAAATCCTAGAGAGGGAAGAAGTAAAACCACTAGTACCTTCAGTTCTCAAGGCACATGAACTAGATCTGAAGCCTCTCCCACCTTCCTTAAAGTATGGTTATTTGGGAGATCATCACACTTTTCCCATTATAATTAGTGAAACACTATCATAAGAGCAGGAGGATGCACTCGTACAAGTTTTTAAGCGAAGAAAGTAGGAAATTAGATGGACTGTTGCAGATTTCAAGGGTATCAGCCCTACCATTTTCACCCATAAGGTGCTACTCGAAGAAAGAGAAAAGATATCTAGACAACCCCAGCAGTGTCTGAACCCTCCCATGAAGGAAGTCATAAAGAAAGAGGTTATCAAGCTGTTAGATGCAGGAATCATTTACCCAATATCAGATAGCCCATGGGTGAGTCCCCTTCAAGTGGTCCCTAAGAAGGGAGGTATCACTGTGGTATCTAACGACAAGAATGATCTCATCCCCACTCACACATTCGTAGGCTAGAGAGTCTGTTTCGATTACAGGAAGCTAAATGATTCCACCAGGAAGGATCATTTTCCCCTTCCCTTCATGGATCAGATGTTAGAAAGACTAGCAGGTCATGAATACTACTGATTATTTGATGGTTACTCAGGCTATAATCATATCTCCATTTCCCCAGAAGATTAGGATAAGAGCACCTTCACTTTCCCATACGGTATGTTTGCCTACCGCAGGATGTCTTTCGGTATGTGCAACACTCCTGCCACATTCCAGCGATGCATGCTGGCTATTTTTCATGACATGGCAGAAAAAATTCTGGAGGTCTTCATGGATGATTTTTTTCATTTACGTGAAGTCATTTACTACCCGTTTACGGCACCTTGAGCTGGTACTAGAGTGATGTGAAAACACTAACCCAGTTTTGAACTGGGAAAAGTGTCATTTTATGGTGAAAAGTGGCAAAGTCCTTGGCCACATGATTTTAGCAAAGGGGGTAGAGGTGGATCCAGAGAAAATAGAAGTCATCTCGTGACTTCACATTCCAACTTCTATTAGAGCCATCCGCCACTTCCTGGGACATGTGGATTTTTACAAGCGTTTTGTATGTGATTTCTCAAAGATAGCCTAGCCCCTCACCAACCTCCTGACTAAGGATGATATATTTGAATTCAATGAGGCATGTACCATAGCTTTTGATCATTTAAAGCAGTGCCCGGTCGAATGTCCAGTGATTATTTCCCCCAACTCGGAGGTACAATTTAAAGTAATTTGTGATGCCAGCGACTATGTGGCGGGAGCTGTCCTGGGTCAGCGGCTAGACCGAATCTTCTAACACATATACTATGCCATAAGGACACTCAATGAGTCCCAACTAAAATACACTACCACAGAGAAGAAGATGCTGGTAGTGGTATTTTCCTTCAATAGGTTTCGTTCTTACCTTGTGCTGTCTAAAGTTATTTTTTATACTGACCATGCAACACTTAAGTACATGTTAAATAAGAAGGATGCAAAGCCTTGATTGATCTGATGGGTCCTCCTCTTACAAGAATTTGATTTAGATTTCCGAGATAAAAAGGGGAGTGAGAATATTTTTTCTGATCATATATCCCATCTGGAGCTGCCATGCTTGGAGAAGGAAGAGGGTTGAGAGATAAGGGAGGATTTTCCTAATGAGCATCTCTTTTCAATTATTGAATCCCCTAGGCCCTGGTTTGCTGATATTGCTAACTATTTAGTTACAGGTGTCATCCACCCCGACCTCTCCTTCCAGTAGAAGAAAATATTCCTCTCTAATGTTAAGAAATACTTTTAGGAATACCCACTCCTATTTCGATTCTATAGAGACGGGGTGATCCGACGATGTATCCCAAAGACAGAGGTTCAAGGGGTCCTGGAATTTTTTCATGCATCACCCGTTGGAGGACATCATGGGTCGGATCATACCATAGAGAAGATTCTACAATCTGGGTTTTTATGGACCACCATGAATAAAGATGCCTGAGCCTTCATTTCCCATTGTGATCCATACCAACGTACAGGTAATATGGGATGTAGAGCCGAGATGCCCCAGCACCCCATCCTGGAGGTCGAGATCTTTGATGTCTGGGGCATCAACTTCATGGGACCATTTCCCCCTTCTTTCAGGAATAACTACATCCTCATCTACGTTGATTACGTCTCCAAATGGGTGGAATCCACTACTACGTCACACGACACAGCTAAGGTAGTCGTGGCCTTTCTAAAGAAGCACATTTTCAACAGGTTTGGTGTTCCTCGTGTGCGGATTAGCGACAGGGGGACCCACTTTGACAACGCATTAATGAAAGGAGTGCTATCTAAATATGGGGTAAAGCATCACATGGGTACACCATACCATCCCCAATCAAGTGGCCAGGTGGAGCTCTCCAACTGTGAGCTCAAACAAATTTTGGAGAAAACAGTGAGTACCTCATGGAAAGACTGGTCGAAAAAGCTTGATGATGCTTTGTGGGCCTATCACACGGTTGTCAAGACACCACTGGGGATGTCACCATTACACCTCATCTATGGAAAACCATGACATCTACCAGTGGAACTGGAACACAAAGCATATTGTTCTATCAAGGCCCTAAATTTTGATCTGAAGGAAGATATAGAGAGGTGAAAGTTCCAACTATCAGAACCCAATGAAATCAGAAGGGAGGCATATGAGAGCTCTAAATTGTACAAGGAGAGGAAAAAATCCATACACAACTAGATGATTTTTCAAAAAACATTTCAACCCGGTGATTAGGTACTCCTCTTCAACTATCATCTTTGTCTATTCCCAGGAAAACTCAAGTCGAGGTGGTCGGGACTGTTCCATGTCATACGAGTATTCCCCCACGGAGCGGTGGAAATTTCTAAGGAGGATAGTCAACCGTTCAAGGTGAACGGCCAACGACTGAAGATTTACCATCACATGGCAGATACAGCAGCAACAATCTCCACCACCCCTCTTAGGTAACAAAAGGTAAGTCAGTCATGCCAACGACCCAAAACAAAGACGCTTCCTGGGAGGCAACCCAGAGGTTACACGTCGTGTCCCACTTATATACACAGTGTGTACTTATCTTTTTAGTTTTTAATATTAAATAGTATAAATATATAGAGTAAATAATAACTAAATAGGGATGATGTCGGTGTCGATGGTAAGGTCACTGGAGTTTATCCGAGTCATCCCCGGTTCGAATCCTCCTGACCTACCTTCGACACGGGGTTCCTCCTTTTTATATTTTCTTACACGGTGTGTGTAGTAAATTCCATATATATATATATATATATATATATTTATTTATAAGAAAAACCCATGACGGGGATGGTTCGGGTGGCCAAGATCGAAACCCGGTTTCCAAAAGACCCGAGTTCGAATCCTGACAACCACCCCATTTCCATCATTTACACTTTTAATAAAACCAAACGGTTTGTATTCCAAGATACGGCATGTGTGCCCTATTTTTTTTCTAAAAAATAAAATATAAAAACACTTTTTATATAAATTAATTCATATGGATGAAGTGGACAAATTGGAAAAGTCTTGGCCCTGGATCCAAAAGACCCGGGTCCGAACTCAGCTAATCTCTCTGCTTCATCCCCTTCTTTTATCATTAAAAACCACACGTCGTGCATTTCTTTCTTCCCATGTGTATAGGATGTATAGATTAAATGTATATACATAATAAATATGGGTAGCAGTACAAACTTTGCTCCAGTGGTTGAGGGATTCTGTTCGGAGCAGTCGATCGCCGATTTGAACCTTGCCCCGAGCATCAGACCAAATGTTGTACTTCTCTTTTTACAATTTTTAAACACATGGTGTGTATTTTCCAACTACATTACGTGTATAGTTTTATTTTTCAATTCTGTATATACAAATATATACCTATTTTACTTTTATTATTATAATTAATTAATATTAATTATTATATAGTTTATTATATTTAAAAAAAATGGAGATACATGGCGTGTATTCCGGAAGTAAAAGTCGTGTACCGTGGATATATAAGCCGTGGGCCACCCGGATTCACGCTGTGTCGCGCAGATCCTTCTTTCCTCCCCTTCTTTCCATTTTCTTCTCTCGAACGCCACCCGCCCTCTTAATCTCATATCCATCGTTTTGGTTCGTTTCAAGCTCTGATTTCTCTTTCATTGTGATCCTCGGTCAAGGTACGCCCTTCTACACTCACTATTTCAAGTTTTTAGAAGCGTTTGGGGTGTTTTTGGATCTACTGACCGTTCGGATTCCGCGGTACATGGCCATGAATAGAAGAACACACGATGTGTACTTTTTTACACGGCCACACACAAAATGCTTCGCAATTTGAATATACACGGTGTGTATGTTTGGTACACACCATGTACTTTCCCCGTCATGCCTGATTACCCTTTTCACACGACCTCACAAACCATTTTCACGTACATGGTGTGTGTGTTTGGTACATGTCGTGTATAGTATTTCATTTGGCACCTCCGTGTGTAGCACATGACACAACCTCTCAACCCATATTCCTATACACAACATGTGTGTTCGGTAAACACCGTGTAGTTTATTTATTTCGGCCGAACCCGTGTCTAGCCTCTACACGGACATGTTCCTCAAATCGAAAACACATCGTTTCTATCCCATACACG
Organism: Viscum album; assembly: GCA_963277665.1. Classification (NCBI taxonomy): domain Eukaryota; kingdom Viridiplantae; phylum Streptophyta; class Magnoliopsida; order Santalales; family Viscaceae; genus Viscum; species Viscum album. The sequence continues at coordinate 496,480,468 of OY728139.1, read as the reverse complement.
GCGTGACTTTTATTCTTAGAACTGATAAAATCATGGTCATGTCATTTGTAATACACGACCATGTCCACTTTATATGAACACGGTGTGTATGTTTGGTACACGTCATGTACCTTTACATGGTCAATCTTCATTACCCTCGGAGTGTTTATCCAGAGAACATGGGATGCTTCTCAGCTTGTACTACACGTCATGTACTCTGGATGTACACATCGTCTACTTTTATTTTTCAGATTTCTCACTTTCTCTTTGTTCTGTTTTATTTTATTTTTCTTTTGTTTTCTTTTTCTTTATTTTTTAGGTTATGGCAGATCACGATCCTTCCCAGGGGAAGCGGCCGGCCTCCACCACTGAGGGATAGATGCCCATTTTTCGGCAGATTCAACTCCGACCTCCGATACAGCCAGACCCAGATGCTCCAGTCTACAAGCTCCCTCCACTGGCCACCCTTCCACCCCTCACTCCCTCCACCGAGGCTAGTCCAAGAACCATCCCTCCTTCCCTCCCAGCTACTACTCCACCAGAGATCTCCTCCTCTACAGCTGGCACTTCATCGACTACCCCATCCAGCAACCCTTCACCTACTGCAGCCGATCCACCCCCAGAGCCAGCTACTGCGGCTGAACCTCCACCTAGGCCAGGACCTGCAAGTGTTCCCTATCCTTGTATGGTGTTCCCGTTCACAGATCTAGAACATGACAGGGTTCGATGCTTTTCTTGCCGTCTGATTCCGATGATCAGCCGCTACCTCGACAGCACCGTTCCTCAATAGCTCAGCATCTGGGGATAGTTAGAGGATCTCTTTGGCCACACTCCACTACTCTCTATTTTCCAGTTCATCACTCCTATATTCTGTGATTTATTTTTGGAGTCTGCGGCCTCTTTTGAGTTCGATAGGGCTGAGTACCGAGAGACACCTGGTGATACGGTGCATGTGGTTTGGTTCCAGCTGGGCAGCCGACGATTTTCTGTCACCATGACAGAGTTTGGCCAAGGGTGTGGTTTCTATCCCCATCCTATTACCCCACCCCCTGTTTCCACACTGATGAGACCCGAGCACTCTGAGCTCGTGGATATGTGTCGGGAGATTGATGGCCCTTACCACCGTTATCCCCCTACCTCACAGAAGAGCACCCTTATCATCGACCCCATCCTTCGTTTTACCCACCGGTGCTTCAGCACCATTATTTTTCCCCACCAGGAGGATATGGGGGTCGTGACCGGTCGTGACTTGGATCTCCTTACCTATGTCATCTGGCAGGACTACCCATACCTCCCTTAACTCTCCGCCTCATAATTCCATGCTATGTTTACTGGCCATCAGGGCAACCTGAACGGCGGGTTTAACGCCACTCGCCTCACCCACCACCTTAGGGTTTTATAGCCTTCCTTACCCCATGACCTATTAGGTTCTCCCCAGAGGATGGACTTTATCATGCCCATTCACATTGGAATGGTCCGGAAGCAGGGTGTGCCTACATTCTTGCCCAGGCTCACCCCCACCCACCTGCTGACCCTCCTGCCCCAGCTGATGCACCTGCACCTCCCTCCCCACCCCCACCAATTTCCCCACCCCACCCCTTCCTATTGATACCATTTCTTCTATCCTTCCTTCTTCTGACACACCAATAGCACCACCTACCCCCACACCTTTGGTCGATCTCTCCCTTTCCATCTGCCTGGCTGCGATGGAGAAGCATTTGGTACGTATAGACAGACGCCAGGATCGCACGGAGCAGCAGTTGGAGCTTCTTGTTCAGCATCTGGTTATTCCATTGCCTCTGCCACCAGCCTCTGCCATGGCTCCTAGCCCTTCTGCTACTGCTCCACCGCCCTTCACTACACTGGCCACGGATTCCGTTCTTCTCTCTACTATGGGCCCAGCTACTACTGCTGCTTCCACCACCATTGTTGCCAGTCCAGGGGGATGCCGATCTTCCTTTACTAGATCCACTACCTGCAGCTCCCACTTCTCCAGCTTCCCTTCCAAATGCGGAGTCCAAGCCTCCAGCTTCCACGGCTCCTGCACCATCTCTACCGGTCGGCTCTGTACTAGATGATGCCTCTTGGAAGGCGACCCCATGACTGATTTTGGGACACATGCTTTTCATTGTATATATCTTTTTGTGATATCTTGTGCCTGTGTTTATTATGCCTGCTTGCAGTGTTCCTTTTCTTTCTCCCTCATAGGTACTCTGGCGTGTTTTGGTCTGCGCATTTCCATCACATACCATTTTCCTACACCTAGATGTGAGGGGAGTATTATTTTCCTATAATTTTCTTTTCTTTCTTCATTTACTACTTCCATTACTTTTCCTCGGTCTGGTTCACTATTGTGTCCCCACCTTGTCTTGTTTCTTTTTATTTGGCACTTGGTGGACGATGTGAACTTTTATGTATGGGGGGAATCTCTCTAAATCTTTAGTCTTTACCCTTTTCAGATTCTACGAGACATCATTATTTGCAGATATATTTTAATTTTTGAGGATAATTTTTGTTAATCATATTTTTAAGTAAAAAGACAAAAGTGGGAAATTTTAAAAAAATTGTATGTTCCATTTTGGTTCTTAAGTTTTCTAAAATTATTTTTGATATAAGTTACAATTAAAACTTGTAAACCTTGGATAATTACATCAATTAGACTAATCAATTATTTTCAAGTCATGACCTGATTGTCTTTATTTATTTTTCCAATCCTGAGAGGTATTCTAAACCTATTTGTCATATTCTTTCTAATACCCACTTTTTTGAGAGATTCTTAGAATATACATAATTACCAAAATTTTCAATTTATCCTTTCAAAACATGAGGAATTTTTGAGTTACATCAAAATGATTGAGACAGTTGATTGTTTACCCCCTTTTATCTTGAGCCTACCCTACATTTTATCTTTGTAAAGCCCGTAGAGACCATGAATAGCCTTTATAGGAAGCCATATTACAAGACTATTTCCCTTCCTACCCTAATTCTTTTATTATTTTGCATTTATATTCATTTGAGCTCACAATAAGGGATTGGCAACACATGGTATAAATTCATGAATTGTCAAGAAATGAATTATGGGGGAGTGCCTCTTGATCATTTGGGACAAAAAAGAGTTCCAAACCACTATTTTGGAAATTTAGAAAGGTTTCCTTTGTAGAAAACAAAAAATACAAAAATACAAAAAAATGATACAAAGAAAGGGGCCTTATACACAATTGTTGGTTTGTGAATCCTAATCAACTAAAGGAGATGGTGAGATCATTTGAGCTTGTTGAGGATATTTTTACATTGAGCTTAATTTTTAATATCATGAATTATTATTTAAAGAATTTAGCCTCATCTTTCAAGCCTCAGAGTTAATTTCACATCCTACCTACCAACCTTTATCCACAGAAACATATGATCCTCATTGGGAAGCCCTCATGATTTTTGTAAGTCAATTTTTCTAAAGTGGAGAACTAGATTTCTTACAAACCTATGGATAGAGTGTATATATCTTTGAATGAGCATAATTTTGATTTAAATTGTCTTAAGTGTTGAGTATTTTATTGGTGACGTAAATCATCAAGTGGCTTGATTATTTTTGAATGGTTGAAACATGTGTTAAAAGAAGATGAAAGTAGTTAATTGAATTATATATGAGGCATGATTAGAATATTTATGAATTGAAAATGCTATGTTTTCTTTTTAAAATTTTCTCCTATAACTTATTATTTACATTCATGATTAGCTAAACTCCTTCCTTTTAAAATATAGATTCTATTAATTAGAAGTTGAGATTTTCTTGAGGGAAAGAAAATGACTAAATATGGGGGAGTTTGATGCACCTGATTTGTGTATAAATTTTCATATATATTATTCAAAATAAAAACATGTTTTAGAAAATATCTGTTGTTTCATGAATATATACTTTGATTTTGGTGACTCTGTTTATTTTCAGAGATTTTTTGTCAAGATACCCAAATCAAGGGAATTCTGTGAAAATTTTTCAACTACACGGCGCATACTTTTATACATGTCGTGTACATTCAAATGGGGACACAGATCAAAAAGGGGGAGTACATCCCAAGTCATCAACCAGACACTACAGGCTGTGCAGATTACTACTACACGCTATGTACATGCTTCTAGATGCAGTTGGTGGCACTTTCTAGGGACTACATGCCATGTGTGGCAGCACTATACGCCATGTACTACCCACCAACTAGCCACTGGCGCCATGTGAGTCAAAGACGGCACGGCTGGCCACCTATCAAAGAAAAATCGTGAAAAGGACCGTTGAAAAGACTACACGGCATTTAATTTTATGTAAATACCCATACATTTCAAGGAAAATTTTTTCTTAAATTCTTTGGGATTTTACGAGTACGCAGTTTCTGACGGCACCTGATTCCGAGGCCCGATGTGCCCGGAATCAGTTCCCGAAGTTTAGCCCGGGTATGTTCAGTAAACGAACAAGCGGGTTTTTCTATCTTTTGAACCGGTGCACGGAATTGAAATCTGAGGGTACTGATTAAACCGGAACACCGGTAATTTCCTAAGGGGACCTTTATCGCGGTTGTGTTTTCATGAGAGGAGAAGTTAAAAATTTTGGATTAATAAAGAATTGAATAAAAGTTGTGGAACAATTTTTATTCTTTATCCAAGTGGTTATATCCTACGTGGGAAAGTTAGGGTGGGACCCACAATCCCCTAACTACCCATGTGAGGATATTTGTGAGGTGGGTCCCACACGATCCCCACTCCTTCACATTCCCTAAAACTCCTCTAACCCCCTCTTATATTTTGTAACTCATATTAACTTGTTAAACTTCCCTTTTAAGTGGATGACACTTCCTCTCCCCACTCTCTCAATTTAATGCTTTCCAACACACATTTAATTAATTAATTAAACCTCAACAATTAATTGAATTAAGTTTTTTATTTTCAAAATTTGAAATGCTTGGCATGAGTAAATAAAATAAAGAAGAGCCTTATTTTATTTTGGTTGGCAATTGTGGTGTGAAGAGAAAGGGAAGGGAGATCTTGAGTTTTGGAAGATCAGTTCATCTTCTTGTCAAATAACGCCAACTCTACAATGAAGAACGTCGACTTGGAAGCTCGGTTTCTCTATCCTCTTCTTCCTCTGCGACAAGGGAGGAGACACCGACGACAATGGAAATGACGCCATCATCTGCGGCGTTTCACAACCGCGAACTTCCTTTGAGGTAGGGTTTATCTTCATTCAAGTTTTATTTATCAATCTTCTTTGCTTAAAGATTGGTTGCTTGATATCATCATAACGGGAGGAGAACAGACCGCACAAACACGGAAAATCCTCCTCCACTTTTTATTGTCGATCATCGATGATGTTCGAGGCAAAGGCGGCGTGGTACCGTTGCACCGCGCGGGGACAAAGAGGCCGCGGCTAGAAGCAGGCCGTAGCGGTGGTGCACGTCGCCATCGCGCCACGCCGGTTGGACAAGAGCCGCATCCAAAGGCCACCGGCACCACCTAGAGGCGGGACCCGAGGGGTTCCCGCGGTTTCACCAAGGCCGACCATTACGGTCGGCCGTTTCAGAAACAAGGGGGTGGCGCCCACCTTTGCGCCCTGCTCATCCAGCGCCGAGCCGTGGCTGTAGGCCGCATGAGCTAGGCCGGCTGTGCCTCGCTGGGCCGGGCTTCGCCCAGCCGGGCCAGACCCAGGGGGTATTGGGTCGGGTCGGACCGGGCCTAGACCCCCTATTTTCGGACCAGGTGCGTTCAAATGCCCATATCTTGGGATACAGACCTCCGATCGATGCACCGTCAGTTGTGTAGGGATACTTGGATCAATACAGTCGTTTTTCTATATTACACTAGAGGTTTCGGTGAAGTTTGGGTATGGCTGAGTTGGTTCGAACCTGAAACCAACCGGGCCCTTGGAGCGGAAACGCTTATAACATAACAATCGGACGTCTGAATGACGTGCCGTCAATTAAGTTGAATTCCTCTTAGTGAGATGGTTATTTTGGCTTACTCCACTCGAGTTTTGGACATAGCTAGAGTACGGTCGGATTGTTTTAGCTTAAAAACCAACCGAGCCCCAAGGATAGAAAAGCCAATATCTCTCAGACCGGGCATCCGATTGACGCGTCGTCTATCGCGTTGAGTTCCTATTGACGAGATGAAACTTTGTGATACATAAACTCTGGAATTAATGATAGTTTATGTATCGAACCCTTGGCTCATGGATAGGAACCTCCCGGAATCGAGTGTGCTGTGTACGGGAACCCTAGAGCTGGCTGCGACTGCGACGATGATGATGCATGTACTTGGATCCTACGTGGGATTGGCAGTGAGGACGACTGTACTTGGATCCTCCATGGGTTTGGCAGTGAGGAAGACTGTACTTGGATCCTCCGTGGGTTTGACAGCGATGACGACTGTCCTAGGATCCTACGTGGGTTCGGCAGCGATGGTTACTGTACTAGGATCCTACGTGGGTTCGACAGCGACGACTTCTGTACTTGGATCCTACCTGGGTTCTCCAGGGGAGATGATTCAGAGGCTATATCTATCATCTCCACCCCTCTTCGTGTTTATTATACCTGTGTGACCTGAGTCTTGACTTTCAATCATTATCATCGATGTGATTAACTTACTTTCCTGTGTGGACTGGGTTGTGATTTCTTGTGTGGACTAGGTTGTACTTGGGCACGTGAGTTGGAGCCGAACTGGAATTGATGACTTAGGTATATGTATGGGAATATACCTAAGTAGAGTTGGTTGATACTTCCTATTATTTATCATTCCTTTGTGGTACATCCTTTGTGGATTCTGGGAGACCTTCGGGAGTCTCGGGGTCCCTACTGAGTATCGTATACTCACCCCTGCACGGGCTATGCCCACACTACATTGTGTTGGATGCAGAGGACGGATAGCGCTGATCCTGGTTGAGGCCTGAGGAGCGGGATGGTATCCGGAGGTGGACTAATAGGCGGGACGTACACGGAGCAGACGGCCGGACCCGAGGAGCTGAGGAGACCATCTGTACCCAGCCTTCAGGTGGGATAGCTGGAGGACAACTCAGTGGTTGCTGATTTACTTTACTACTAATGTACTTTCTTTTCAGTTGTATTGTACTTTCAGTTGGGTTTGTATTCTGGCCCATTTACTTTCCATTACTTACTTTTGTACTCATTTTACTTAGTGTTTACTTTATCTTGTGTTCTCTATTGTGTTTATTTACTTATATAATGGAAATGCCTTCCCTTTTATCGGGATTTACCCCTTTGGTGCTAGTCGCCAGCCCCTGGGCTATGGAAGGCGGGCTTGGGGTAGTCATGGCACAGACCCAGATACCACTAGCCCCAGCTACGGAGAGTGCACACCGCCTGAGTGCGCTGCATGAGTTTCAGTGTCAGAGGCCGCCCAGATTCCGTAGAGAGACGGACCCTCAGGCAGCTGAGGATTGGCTGGAGGCTATCGTCTGAGTCTTCAGATTAGTAGGGACACCAGCTGACCTCATGGTGATCCTTACGGTGAGTCTCCTGCATACAGTAGCAGGTAGATGGTGGATCCTGATGCTCTAGGTTCACGACGAGGCATCTCTACTTTGGACGTACTTCAAGATACTTTTTCGCTCAGAGTTAGTTTCAACCACCCTCTGTGCAGTGTGCATCCAAGAGTAACTACAGCTGCGACAGGGCAGCATGACAATAGCCCAGTACTCGGCAAGATTTAATGATCTCTCGTGCTACTCCACGTACATGGTACGAGACCCATTCTTCCGGGCCCGGACCTTCGAGCAGGGATTGAGGCATGAGATAAGAGCTTCGATGATCTTCCTCAGCATTCTGACGTAGGCAGGAGTACTGGAGCGAGCCCTTCTTATAGAGAGATTCCTTGCTGAGCCTACACCAGTAGTGAGGCCTACTGCAGGGCAACACGTAGTGGAGTCTTCTGCAACTGGTAGTAGACAGATGTCGTAGAGGTCTAAGCGAACTAGACCATCAGGTGGGCGACCTCGGGATACTGGTTCGGAGGTGCGGGGTACATGCAGTAGAGCCAGTCATACGAGAGGCAGATAGTGCTATGCATGCGGGGGGCAGGGCCACCTGGCTAATGACTGCCTGACCAGCCATGTAGAGGAGAAGTAGATGGTTGAGGGACCACCCAGAAAGAGGCATAGGTTCGACCGTGGCAGTCTGCAGGGAGCAGGCGGATGAGGTAGAGGAGATGGCCGAGCAACAGGTGGTGGACGACGCTTCGGGGCTCTACTGCCACCACCACCAGGAGGTCCACCCCGACTACAGGGAGTTGGCGGACAGAGGTAGGCTCAGCTTCAGGTAGTGGAGGCTTATGACTACGGTGTACCTAAGATGATTCGAGGTACTATTTGTGTCTACTCCACCCTTGCTGCAGTTCTTATAGACACAAGAGCGAGGCTTCTTTTATTGTTGCCACCTTTTTTTGGAGTTCGGAGATTCCAACAGATCCATTGGCTCGATCCTTATGGTTAGAGACTCCTAAAAGAGCAGACTCGATGATTACACACTGGTACCGGCAGTGTGAGATTACTCTAGAAGGCAAGAGCTTTGGCTGGGATCTTCTTGTAGTGGCGTCGAGGCCTTATGACGTCATCTTGGGCATGGATTGGTTATCTACAGTCCATGCTCAGATCGACTATATTAGGTGAAAAGTGTGGTGTGTCCGCCCAGATGGGAGCAGGTTCACCTTCACCGGTGAGAAGGGAGCCTTTGCAGCACAGGATGGACTTACACAGAGGAGAGGGCAGCCGATCACACATTAGTTGGCTAGTCTCATCCTCAGAGCAGTTGATGTGCAGAGAGTTTTCCTGTTGTGGTGGATCAGTACGTGGACGTTTTTTTTAATGACGTTCTAGGACTACCTCCTCATAGAGTGGTAGAATTCTCTATTGACCTATACCCTGGAAGATCCTCGATGTCTACTCCAGCATATCGGATGGCTCCTGCTGAGCTTCGTGAGCTGCGAGTACAGCTGGAGGACTTGCAGGGAAAGGGATTCATCTGACCCAGTGTTTCACCCTGGGTTCTTTTATTTTGTTCGCCAAGAAGGCGGACGGGAGCTTACGACTATGTGTCGACTACCGTCTCCTGAACCAGGTGACCATGAAGAACAAGTATCCACTTCTGAGGATTGAAAACCTCTTTGATCAGCTCAAGGGAGCACGTTGGTTCTCAAAGATAGACCTCAAGTCAGGCTATCATCAGCTCAGAGTTCGAGACGAGGATGTGCAGAAGACGGCCTTCAGGTGTCGATAAGGCCACTATGAGTTCTTGGTTATGCCTTCCGGCATAACCAATGCTCCAACAGTGTTCGTGATTCTCATGAATAGGATCTTCCAGCCTTACCTCGATCGATTTGTCGTAGTATTCATTGATGACATATTGATTTACTCGACCACTGAGGAGGATCACGCCTACAACTTGCGGGTTGTACTGGACACACTTCGAGAGCACCATATTTATGTTAAGCTCTTGAACTGTCAGTTTTGGATTCGAGAGGTCCCCTTCTTGGGGAACGTCATTTCTGAGGTGGGAGTTGCGGTGGATCCTGCAAAGATAGAGGCAGTTCTAGCTTGGGAGCCACCGAGGAGCGTGACAGAGGTACGGAGTTTCCAAGGTCTGGCTGGGTACTATCGAAGATTTGTGCCACACTTCTCTAGAGTAGCAGCACCACTTTTAGCTTTGAAGAAGAAGGGGAAACCCTTCGTGTGGTCAGATAGATGTCATCAGAGCTTCCAGGAGCTGAGACAAAGATTGACCAGTTCACCCATCTTGAGTCTACTAGAGGAGGGAGTAGGGTACGTAGTTTACTGCGATGCATCAAGGACTAGAATCGGGTGTATCCTGATGTAGGAGTGGGAAGTGATCACCTATGGTTCCCGGCAGTTGAGGAAGCACGAGCATAACTACGCTACCCATGACCTGGAGTTAGAAGCAGTGGTCTTTGCCTTGAAGATGTGGTGGCACTATCTTATGGGAGAGCTCTTTACAGTCTACTCTGAATACCAGAGTCTCAGGTATATCTTCTCATAAAAGGACCTGAACCTAAGATAGTGGAGATGGATCGAGTTCCTCCAGGACTATGAATTTGAGATAGTCTATACTCCTGCGAAGGGGAACTTAGTAGTTGATGCTCTCAGTATGATATCGGGTATTCAGCTACTTGGAGAGGTGACGGAGCAGCTAGCCGCATTGCAGATATCCTTCGTGGATAGAGATGGAGCAGCCTTTCTACAGTCACTCACAGTCACTCCTCCACTACTTCAGTGGGTCAGGGAGGCACAACATCGGGACGTTGACTGTGAGACACGATGTGAACAGATATCCACAGGACAGGCACCTGATAGATTTTCTATAGGAGGAGAGAACTTCATCCTTTTCAGGGGACGTAACATGGTACCAGCTACTTTACGGGAAGAGGTGCTGAGGGAGTTTCACACTTCCCCTTTGGCGGTACATCAGGGAGTGGAGAAGATGTACCAGGATCTCAGACAACAGCATTGGTGGCCGGGTATGAAGAAGGTTGTGACAGAGTTCGTTTCATGATGCCTCACCTGCCAGCAGGTGACGGCGGAGCACCAGGTACCAGCAGGCTTGGTACAACCCTTAGAGGTCCCGGAGTGGAATTGGGATGGGATATCTATGGATTTTGTGACAGGGCTTCCATGTACATCCAGAGGACACGACTCCATCCGGGTGATCGCTGACCGACTCACCAAGTCGGCCCACTTCTTACCTATTAGAGAGCAGGGATCAGTGGAGATCTTGGGACACCTCTATGTTCAGGAGATTGTATAGATTCATGGTGTGTCATCATCTATCATCTCCGATCGAGACGCTCACTTTACTTCCCGGCTTTGGAAGGGGTTGCAGGAGGCTTTTGGGACACAGCTATGCCTGAGCACCACCTTTCATCCTCAGATGGATGGCCAGACAGAGAGGACCATTCAGACTCTCGAGGACAAGCTCTGTGCATGTTTCCTTGACTCTGGTCATAGCTGGGAGGATCACCTACCTTTGGTGGAGTTTTCATACAACAATAGTTACCACTCCACCGTCGGGATGGCACCATACGAGGCATTATATGGCCGACCTTGCAGATCACCTCTGTGCTGGACTGACCCTGGGGATTCAGCACTTGTAGGACCAGAGATGGTCCAGGCCACGACGGAGACGGTGCAGATCATCCAGGAGCGGATGAGGATTGCACAGAGCCGACAGAAGTCCTATCCTGATAGGATGCAGAGACAATTAGAGTTCGAGGATGGCAACCACGTTTTCTTACGAGTCTCACCTCGATGTGGACTACGGAGATTTGGTCGGGGCGACAAGTTATCTCCATGCTTCATCGGACCATTTTAGGTTCTCAACAGTATAGGTGAGGTGGCTTATCTCCTAGGTCTTCCACCTGAGTTGTACAGGGTGCACGATGTCTTCTACGTATCTCAGATGAGGAGATACGTGCATGACCCGACGCATATCATTTATCACGGGGGGCTGGACATTGATGACGGGGCAACGTTTGTGAAGGTCCCGGTGGAGATCGAGGATCGACAGAGTGGGTCCTATGTGGACAGTCAATTCCTCTAGTGTGCATCAGGTGTCAGCACGGGAACCTCCAGGAGAGAACATGGGAGCGGGAGGCTCAGATGTGTTCACAGTACCCTCATTTGTTTCCCTAGTTTTTGATGTAGCTTTACGGGGATGTAAAGCCCTGAAATGGGAGTAATGTAAAGACCTGTAAATTTCAAGGGAAATTTTTTCTTAAATGCTTTTGGATTTTACGTGTATGAATTTTCTGACGGCACCTGATTCTGAGGCCCGGTGTGCCCGGAATCAGTTTCCAAAGTTTAGCTCGGGTACGTTCAGTAAACGAACGAGCGGGTTTTTCTATCTTTTGAACCGGTGCTCGGAATTGAAGTCTGAGGGCACCGATGAAACCGCAGCGTCGGTAATTTATTAAGGAGACCTTTACCACAGTTGCGTTTTCACGGGAGGAGAAGTTAAAAATTGTGGATTAATAAAGAATTGAATAAAAATTGTGGAACAATTTTTATTCTTTATCCAAGTGGTTATATCCTACATGGGGTAGTTGGGGTGGGACCCACAAGCCCCTAACTACCCATGTGAGGATATTTTTGAGGTGGGGCCCACACAATCCCCACCCCTTCACATTCCCTAAAACTCCTCTAACCCCCTCTTAAATTTTGTAACTCATCTTAACTTGTTAAACTTCCCTTTTGACTGGATGACCCTTCATCTCCCCACTCTCTCAATTTAATGCTTTCCAACACACATTTAATTAATTGATTGAACCTCAATAATTAATTGAATTAAGTATTTTATTTTCAAAATTTGAAATGCTTGGCATGAGTAAATAAAATAAAGAAGAGCCTTATTTTATTTTGGTTGGCAATTCTGGTGTGAAGAGAAAGGGAAGGGAGCTCTTGAGATTTGGAAGATCGATTCATCTTCTTGTCGAATAACACCAACTCTCTAATGAAGAACGTCGACTCAGTGGATCAATTTCTCTATCCTCTTCTTCCTCCATGACAAGGGAGGAGAAACCGGCGACGACAGAAACGACGCTATCGTTCGCGGCGCTTGACAACCGCGAACTTCCTTCGAGGTAGGGGTTATCTTCGTTCAAGTTTTATTTACCGATCTTAATTGCTTAAAGAATGGATGATTTTTATTGTCATAACGGGAGGATAACGGACCGCACAAACACGGACGATCCTCCTCCCCTTTTTATTGTTGATCATCGATGATGTTCAAGGAAAAGGCGGCGTGGTGTCGTTGCACCGCGTGGGGACAAATAGGTCGTGGCCAAGAGTGGGCCACGGTGGTGGTGCGTGGTGTCGTCGCGCCATTCTGGTGAGGCCAAAGGAGACCGCATCTAGGAGCAGGCCGCGGTGGTGGTGCGCAGCTCCATCGTGCTATGTTGGTGAGGCGGAAGGGGCCGCGACCAGAGCGGGCCACAGCGGAGGGGCGCGGCGCCGTCGCGCCGCGCCGGTCGGACAAGAGCCGCGAACAAAGGCCACGGCGGACACCCAAGGGAGGCCGGATATACTAGCCGCTAGTGCCACCTAGAGGCGGGACCTAAGGTCATCCCATGGTTACACCAAGTTCGTCCATTACGGTCGGCCGTTTCAGAAACAAGGGGGCAACACCCCCCTTTGCTCCCCGCTCGGCTAGCGCCGAGCCGCAGCCGTAGGACGCACAGGCCGGGCCACGCCCTACTGGGCCAGGACACACTCTGCCAGGCCGGGCCACGCCCAATCAGTCCAGACCCAGACCCGGGTCGGGTCGACCCGGTTCAGGCCAACCCAGGAGGTATTGGGCCGTGTCGGACCGAGCCTAGACCCCTTATTATCGGACAAGGTGCGTTCAAACGCCCATATCTTGGGCTACGGACCTCCTATAGACGCATCGTCAATTGCGTAGGGAACCTTGGATCAAGACAGTCATTTTACTATATTACACTCGAGGTTTTGGCAAAGTTTGGGTATGTTCGAGTTGGTTTGAACCTGAAACCAACCGGGCCCTTAGAGCAGAAACGCTTATAACTTAACGACCGGACATCCAAATGACGTGTCATCAATTAAGTTGAATTCCTCTTAGTGAGATGGTTATTTTGGCTTACTAAATTTGAGGTTTGGACACATCTAGAGTATGGTCGGGTTGTTTTAGCTTAAAAACCATGCTGGCCCCTATAATGGAAAAACCAATATCTCTCAGACCGGACGTCCTATTGACGTGCCGTCTATCACGTTGAGTTCCTATTGACAAGACAGAACTTTGTGATACATAAACTCTGGAATTCGTGACAGTTGATGTATCGACCCCTTGGCTCATGGATTAGACCCTTCCGGAATTGAGCATGCTGTGTGCGGGAACCCTAGAGCTGGCTGCGATTGCGACGACGATGATGCCTGTACTTGGATCCTACGTGGGTTCGGCAGTGAGGACGACTGTACTTAGATCCTACATGGGTTCGGCAGCGAGGACAACTATATTTGGATCCTTCTTGGGTTCGGCAGCAACGACGACTATACTAGGATCTTACGTGGGTTCGGTAGCGATGGTTACTGTACTAGGATCCTACGTGGGTTCGGCAGTGACGACTTCTGTACTTGGATCCTACGTGGGTTCGGCAGGGGAGATGATTCAAAGGCTATATCTATCATCTCCACCCCTCTTCATGTGTAGTATACCTATGTGAGCTGAGTCTTGACTTTCAATCATTATCATCGATGTGATTGACTTAATTTCATGTGTGGACTGGGTTGTGCTTTCCTGTATGGACTGGGTTGTACTTGGGCTCGGGAGTTGGAGCTGAACTGGAATTGATGACTTAGATATATGTATGGGCATATACCTAAGTAGAGTTGGTTGATACTTCGTGTTATTTATCTTTCCTTTGTGGTACATCCTTTCTGGATTCTGGGAGATGTTCGGGAGTCTCGGGGTCCCTACTGAGTATCGTATACTCACCCATGCACGGGCTATGTCTGCACTACGTTGTGTTGGATGCAGACAACAGACAGCTCTTATCGTGGTTGAGGTCTGAGGAGCAGGATGGTAACTAGAGGTGGAATAACAGGCAAGATGTACATGGAGTGAAAGGCTGGACCCAAGGAGCTGAGGAGACCATTTGTACCCACCCTTCAGGTGGGATAGCCGGAGGACGACTCAGTGGATGCTGTTTTACTTGACTGCTGTTGTACTTTCTTTTCATTTTTACTGTACTTTCAGTTGGGTTTTTATTCTGGTCCATTTACTTTCCAGTACTTACTTTTTTACTCAGTTTACTTAGTGTTTACTTTAGATTGCGTACTCTATTGTGTTTATTTACTTATATAATAAAGCAATGCCTTCCCTTTTATCGGGATTTACGCCTTTGGTGCTAGTCGCCAGCCCCGGACCTATGGAAGGTGGGCTTGGGGTAGTCACAGCATGGGCCCCAAGGATGGGTCATGACATTTTATACACGCCGTGTACTTTAGTTTTCTATAAATAGAAGCCTTGGCCTCCGGACCAAAGGGGGATAGAACACTTGGAGAGAGGGGAACTTCTGTTGCCATATTCCCGAGCCACCGTTGTGCCACTATTCCGCCATTCCACCTTCTAACACCTCTCCCTAAAGCCTATTCAATGATCTCATCAGGTATCAAAGGTGGTTTTTTTATTATGTCCTATATGTGTAACTAAAAACCCCTTGTGTTGGGGATGTGGATGATGATGAACTTTTGTTTGTTGGATTGATTTATATGGTTGTGTTTGTTCTTTTAAATTCATCTCATTATTCTTTAACCATTGTTGAATACCACTGAGAAATCTGATCCAGACCTAGGGCAGAATTCTCAGGGAGATAAAAGAATAATAATGATGAATGCTTTCATGATCATTGAAAGGACCCATCGATTCATAAATGGACTAAACTGAAATTAAGAATTGTGAAACACTGACTATCGGACCAAGGAGTCAATTTTCTTCAATTACAAGACAAAATAAACCGGACCAAGGGAATCTTGTCATAAATAAGATCCAGAATATTGAATTATCATGAACAACACTACTATATAAGAAATCCGTATAAAATATCCATAATCACCATAGCCCCAACACACTCTTTTTCCAGCTAAACACATTAAAAATCTCTTGTTGTTTTCTTTTAAATTGTTAATTATAATTTCAAGTAAACAAAGCAGTTTCAATAATCCAAAATAAGAAAATACACTCTAAATTCAGCAAGACTCACTAAATTAATTCTAAACTCAACTGAATTCACGCAAGTACCAGAGTTCCCTGTGGATTGACCCCGCACTTGAACTATACTAAGTTTAAGAGTGGGTGATATCAATTTGGGACACCGATAACATACATTTGGTGAAAAGACTCACCAGTATGTCAGCCTCATGCTCCTAAGTCTCATCCTTCACATGGCCATGCTTCCATAGTATCCATACTAGAGGGACATACTAGCCCTATAGAACATTCATGCTCTAGTCGATGATGCATACTGGATACTCCTAAAAGGTAGAATCGTTATCTAACTCCACTTCCTTAGGATAAAAGGTATGATATGGGTTGGAATGATACTAGCTAAGATGTGAAACATAGAAGATGTCGTGCTTAGAATGGTACCTCTTATGTAGTAGAAATCAATAGGATATCATCCAACTCTCTGTAGGATCTCAAACGGACTTATGCAATGAGGAAATAACTTCCCTTACTTATGTAACTGTCTATTCCCTATCTTGGGTGATACCCGAAGGAAAACACGATCTCTGACCTTGAACTCTATAAGTCATTGATAGTGATCGACATAAGATTTTTGTTTATACTGGGCAATAGTAATACACTTTCTTATCAACTGAACCAGCTCTGAAGTATCCTTAATGAGATAAGGACCTAATAGATATTCCTCACCTACCTCTAGCCAGCATATGGGTGAATGAGATGGCCTACCATATAAGGACTCAAAATGAGCCAACTAAATTATCACCAGGAAATTATTACTATAGGAAAAATCAATGAGAGATATATGATTTTTACAAGAACCTACGAAATCATGGACACATTCTCAAAGAGTGTCCTCTAGAACCTGTATTATCTATTATAATTTTCCATCAATCTGAGGGTGAAAAGTTGTTCTTAGAATCACCTATGTTCCCATAGCCTTCTGCAATCCCTACTAGAACCATGATGTGAAATGAGCATCCCTATCTAAAACGATAGTATGAGGGACCCTGTGGAGTCATATTATCTCATGGACATACAGTTTTCCCATCTCATCAACTGATAAATTCTCCCAAATAGTAATAAAGTTGGATAATTTCATCAGTATATCAATGAAAACCCATACAACATCTCTACCTCTAGGTGAAAAAGTTAAACTGACTACAAAAGCCATAACAACATCTTTCCATTTCCATTATGAGATTGTAAGCATCTGTAACAAGACTATAGGTATCGGATACTCCACCTTCAACTGTTGAGAGGTGTAACATCTAGTGACAAATAATACTATCTAACATTTCATACCAAGCCACCAATACTGATGTCACATGTCTCGATAAATCTTTGAGATTCCTAGATCAACATCCCACCGAGAGGCATGGGACTCTTTCATCAACTCATCTCTCATATCTCTAAATACCCAGACACATATATGAATATGCATAATGTCATCCCTGTCTACATACCAATCTAAAGGTGGGTAATATCCTAATATACTCTCACGGAGTACCAATCCTTTGGGATTTGAAAATTTTATACCCTTCACCTTTTCAAGGAAGGAAGAAGTGACCATCAAATATGAGAGATAAGACTAATAATGACTATCATGAAACTCTTGGTGAAGCTCAAAGAAGAGGTCTATTAACTTCAATTCATCACCGGCTTCCTATACGGCCTGTGTTTGAGTTTTCCAACCTAGTACATCTACAACTACATTGACCTTCCCAAGCGTATAGGCAAGCTCAAAATAAAAGGATTGTAGATATTCGACCCATATATATTGTTTTAGGTTCAATTAATGTTGAGAAAAGATATATTTGAAGCTCTTTTGGTTCATGTACACCACAAATCATTCACCTAATAGATAGTGTCTCCTACAACATAAGGCATGGACAAATATTGCTAGCTCAAGGTTGTGCATTGGGTAATTTATCTCATGAGGCCTCAACTGTCGAGATCCATATGCAACAACTCTGTATTATTGAATTAGCACTACCCCTAGGCATATTTATAATGCATCATAGAATACGGTATAACCTACACTTGACTTGGGAAGAATTAGAATAGGTTCTGAGACAAGCCTCCCTTTCAGCTCCTGAAAGGCTTTCTCACACGCTTCTAACCAAAGGAACTTGAAACCCTTCTTTGTAAGGCTAGTAATAGGTGAATAAAGGTGTGTGAAATCCTATATGAAATTCCTATATTATCAATCCATCACCAAGAAACTCCGTATATCAAATAAATTCTTGGGTTTCTCCTAGAAAACTACAACAGTAACCTTTTCTAGGTTAATAGATACGCCTGATTCTAAGAAAATATGACCCAAGAAGTGAACTTTATCAATCTAGAAGTGGAACTTTTCAATCTTGTAATAAAGATGACACTCTATCAGTGTAATCAGAATGATATCAAGGTGTTTTTCATGGTCGTTACGAGTATGACAATACACTAAGATGTCTTCCACATAGACCATGACAAAATAATAGAAGGTGGAGTTGGCGCGGATCCTTTTCCACTCGAAGATAGTGGAAAGGTCCTACAGAAACATTGGATATTCCCCATACGGCCAAAATCTCGTAAATCCGTTGGTTCTTTATCACAATGAGGCTTCAGGTACCCCCTTCATCCACACTGATGGTATAATTTAGAGCTATCGAAATGGGCACTCTGGTTTTCACTATCCTAAAGACAAACCTTTAGAGAATGCTTCCTACCACTGGAAGAACTAATGGCCTGATACAGAACTGGTCCTCTATGCATGGTACTATTATCATCCATCAGGTTATGCTCAGTGATAAGGGCCTTACTGACTATTGTAGAAAGGTGGGAAGGTGAAATACATTCACCTACATATGGGTGGCATACTGGAGCCTATCCTCAAAACGTCAAGTATGAAAATCCCATCACCAGATAGATGCGGTAAAAGAAATGTAGCTCAGTAAAATGTACTAAATATTCCATAACTGAAATAGAACCCTATTCAAGATGCATAAACTCTCTGGCTCTTTTATCTCTCAGTGTCTAAGGAAAGAACTGATCATAGAAGGAAGTTTGGAAACCAACCCATAACATTCCCTAATGACCACCAGCCTGGGTAATCACATCCAACCAATGCTTGGATGAATCATGAAAAATGTAAGTAGAAATCTCGACCCTCCACTCTGAAGGCATCTCTAAATGCTCAAAAATAGATAGGGTGACTTTTATCCAAGACTTAGTAGCCTATGGACCACCATCCCCTGAGAAAGTAGGAGGATGGTGCTGTTGAAACTCATGAGTCAGATCATCCATCATAGGTGAAACTCGAGGATCACCATGCATGGACTACATTATATGTTGGAAACTATCATGAACATGGGAATAAATGACTACATTAGGTACCGCAGGCGGTGCCTAGAGTGGTACTCTAAGAAAAAAGAGTGGCAGCTCAATGCCCACTATGTCTAGAGCATGGTCACCACCACCCTCCTGGCATATGATACGAGGATGTCATGGCTGTATTGGTCTAAAAATTCCAAGCACATGCCTCATAAAAAGATTAATCAGAAAGATATCATCACTATAGAAATATGAACATAAGAAAACTCACTACCAAAGTCATGCTACCCCAACTACCCACTTATACAGCTAGATATGAGTATGTACCCAAGTATAAGATTCATTTAATTTTACATTTAACTTATAGGTTCAATCCTTTACCTTTCATAACATTATAAGGAGGTATAAGGATGTACAACCAATTCATTTTAGATTTCATGGTTTACTTTATAATGGATATCCATTATCATTGAATCAGTTCCCATACACCTTATCCTTGGAAATAACCCTCATTTATTTATAGAATAATGTCTTAACTAGGTAAATTACTCATCCCAACCCAAGAGGTCCCATACACCTCATGAATTGAGATAGGCAATTAATAAATTTCAACCAAGAGTAATACAAGCATAATACAACTATCACAGCATCAATCAATAATTACAGGCATATCAAGAAATGAAAAATAGTGAAATACACCTATATGGCATGGTAATATGCCTAACATGCGAATTTTTAGGTCCCAATAATTATACATGTAACAATTCTCCTTTCCCTCATATAATTAGGCGAAGGATGAAAGAAAATCATCAAATAGAGTAACAATCAACAACACAACATAGCATGTGCATCACCCAACAGTGAAATAATGTCAACTATAATAGGAAAAACAGAACAATAATTATATTTAGGGTAACTTGTATTTTACCCTAAATATGTGTTCTCAATTCCTAATAATGGCTTATGAATAAGTCCCAAGTGTTCCTAATCTCCAAACTATTGTCTCTAAATTATAAAGAAAGAAAAGAAACTCCTTTGATACCACTTTGTGACATCCCAAATCTGGATACCACTTAATAGGTGCCCCAATCCCAGTGGGATACATGGACTCAAGTGCATATCCCCAAATTCTATAGGTTTCTGACTACTAGAGGGGACCTAGGGTGTTTTTATGGAGATATTATTCCCTCATTACCAAAGAGTAGCACAACAGATGAATATAAATAGAGGTAAATAGATGAAGTAATACAAGTAAACAGAAGTCACAATGGAAAATAGAGACAACATTAACAATTATTGAAATAACTAGAATAACATAGAAAATAAAACAACTAACGATGATATTTCATGTCACTATAAAACTATAAAACATGGATATAAGATAGTAGGCATAACATGTTCCAAAAAATTATAAAAGAAATCAAAATATTATCCCAAGTATCCCAAGCTCCGGCTTGGTCATATGCTATAAAGATCAATTATAAACAACCAGAAATCAAGTATTTGAAGTCATATGATTCCCCTTTATTAACACCTACATTAATGTAATCTACTACAGATACCAAACAGTGCCTATAGTGTGTGTGAGATAAATCTTAGTGGGCCCCCACCAATGGTCTCTACAATATTCGTCCCATGTAATAGAAATGTAACAGTGTGCAAGCATGCATATATAATGTAAATCAGTAAAAGTTAACTAAATTCCCAAGTACCTGCTTCATCCTTTGTCTAGCATCTGAACAAAACCAGTCCATTAATTTATTATTACTAGTTTATAAATGATTCACATGTTAAAAATAGTGAAGGTTCCAAGTTGTGACAAGGAAACCTGTAATGACATTTAATAATGAAGTTCCAAGGTAAAAACCAAGGCAACATAGACCTCAAGGGTCACCAGCTTAGTAGAAATTGTAGCCTGGATGAAGGTAAGAGTGTAATCCAAGGATAATATTCTATGTAATTACACAATAATATGCCTACCTAATCCAAGGTGATCATCCAAGGTAAACTGCGGCTAAACAGAGACAGGGCCCTATGGGTTGTAACCATGGAACCTACTTTTCAATACTAGATCCAAGGAGTGTATCCAAGGCATCCTTTAATACTATATGAGGGATCCTATGGTTTCATATTTAGCATCTAATAATAGATAAGTATTGGGATCTATGTGGGTCTCAACCTAAGAAAGGTGTATCCTTGAATCAGAATTGGGTTCCTAAGTACTCATGGAATTCCCTGATAATAATCCAAAGTGGCCTCAAGTCAGGCCACTCCTATTTAATTATAAAGTCATGTAATATTTCATTTGGTTCAATCCTTTCCCTTCATTATTTTTATAAGGTCAATTATCTTGAAACATTTTAATCAAGTCATAATTAATCAACAAGTCCATTTGGTTCAAGCCTTTCCTTTCATTAGTGTAATAAGGCCAAGTAGCATGAAACCTTTATTAATTCCATTTAAGGCATATTCAATAATTATTTTTCATTCCTCTATCTTCCATTAATATGGTAAGATGTTCTATGAACATGTAACCTATTAATCATTCACATTTAATCAGGTCAATTCATATACTTAGTATACTTTCCAATTTCCCTTTCACATTTAATTATAAATTTGAAGCACTTACCTTAGGTGGTTCAAGTGAAAGTGACATGGTACTTTCCATTCACCATTACATTATACAACAAGTGTTTATGAAAATGATTCATACCATTAGTGTGTTCAACCTTGATCACATTTGAACAATGGCTCAAACGTGTCAAAACACTTAAAAACTAAATTATGGAATATCATCCTACATGGGATGTTGGGTGTTGTGGGAATAACCCCCAACAACTAATCACATATATGGAAATATAATAATCATATAGTTCTAATGATTATATTCATGACATATAAATTTAATAAACGGCACCTGATGAAATCGTTGGGGCCCACACGACAATTCCAAAATCAACAAAGTTGAAGGATGAGTTATAGACTTCCCACCTTAGGGTTGTATGATCCTTCTTTTCTAATAACGACCTCTAATTAGGCTTAGAACAGAGTAGATATGGGAAAAAGATAAAAACTATCAAACCTCAATAACTAGGTTAAGAGAAAGAGAGGAGAAGAATGGCTAAAAAGGACTCGAGTACATATTGTTGTCCATATAACGTGATGAAATGAAGCCTGATCAAATACCAGATGAAGGATATATTTAAATATCTACCTTAGGCCCTCAAATAGCTCCAAAAGGGAAGAAAAATAGGTCAATCCTTCATAAACTTAGATAATGATGAAGGATAAGGCTTAATTAGATCATTGAGGGAAAATGGTAAAATTTCCCTGAAAAAAATCTTGTGCACGGTTTTTCCACGTAGTTTGAAAAACCATGACCCAACCATGCATGGGTACCTAGTAAAATAGGGCACTTGAATAATTAATTTTCATTGTTAGGTAAATAATGTTCCAACCATGTGGTAAGACTCTGCCCAAAAACATTCCACCTGCACGGTTTGGTCTAACCATGCGGCATTCCCATACAGTTTACTATAAGCCATGTGCCAGACCTATTATTTCCAAAAATCTCAGTTCTGGGATCCAAACAAGACTCAGATACGCTCAAGACCTTCAATAACTCATTATGTATCCAAAATAAGTTTAAAATAAATAATTGGACCGAAATTTAAATGATCCATACCTGAGTGAAAAAAAGGTCCTTACGGTGAGAGTGCTTACAAAGTAAGATGGCCTTGAGGTAAGGGTTTCATCTCAGTTTCTCTTTATTGAGACATGTTTTAATTTTATTCACCAATTTATTAATTATATAGTGTATATAATACAAAATAATTTATTTTGGAATAATCTTTTATTTAATTTAAGGGGTTTAAAAAACCATAATATTTTCAAGCTTCGAATGACTTTCGTTTCAAAAATTACTAACGCCATAAGTGTTCTTTGTCTCAATTTTGTTTCATTGAGACATATTTGATGTTATACACCTATCTTATTCTATGAGTTATATAGACTACCTCATTGATATTTTGTATCATGAATATACATATGTTCATCTTATTTAAATTTTCATTCGAATTTATTTCATTCATGGGGGTTATGATTCAAAAGTTTCCACAACAGTAAGGGTTTTATGTTAAAATCTAAATTTTTACCAGGATTTTTTATGTTTAAGTTTTTCTTATGATAAAATTAAAATATATTTCTATACCAAATATTATGTATTTTCTTCTCCTATAGTTATTTCTATATATTATATGTTTTTATTTATTTTTACCCTATTTATGTATACATGATACCAAAAGAATATTTTTAAGGAAAACTGATTTTATTTCTCTCTTCAGTCAGGAATAATTTTTTCCATATCCATATTTTATTTAAAATATTTTAATTAATGTTATTAGTATTCTACAAAGATTATTTAAATTCATTTTTAACTATATATAAATTTATTTACCAAGTTTTAAAAATAATCTTCTTATCATTTTCTAAAAAAGGTACTTTTTTCTTTTTACCAAAATTATGAAAGGAATTTTTTGTTTAACATACACTAAATTAACAGTTTTCCCCACCATCATGAATAATATTTTCTTTAAGGATTACAATATAATTCCCATTTTTTATTTTCAATTAAAAAAAATTCCTTTATATATTTAGAAATATTTAAATCATAAATAATTGATTTCAAATGAAAAGTATATTTTCCTAAAGAAATGTTCTAGTGATATTTTTAAGGTGTTTTATCTATAACAACAACCTATGAGGTTTATTATATTTTTTTAGGAATATGATCCAATTTTACCATCTTTATTCATTATCTATAAGTTTTATTATTATGATAATGTGATTTTTATGAAACCCATATCCTTTCCATGGGTTATGATTTTATGATATGTTGAATATTTTATAATCTTGTGGCACACATATGTATGGTTTTCATTATGTGATGGGTGGGCCCGGAATTATATCACCCTCCAAAAAATTGTGTAAAGATAGATATCTCATGATATAATAAGGAGTGGAATGGGGAGAAAACCCAGTTTGGTAAGGGATTTTTTCCAACAAGATAGTCTTCAGAGTAAGCCTCAACTAAGGAAATGATGGAATAGGGAGTGGACACAGTCCAATATTATAGTCATACAAGTGAGACTTTACTAAGTAAATGATTTTATATTCTTATGTGTATTCCATAAAATTATGTCTTTTTCTTGTGATATGTTCTAATGTCTCATGACTTATTATTAATGATTCTTAACTCTTAATTCTTATGTCTTTTGATTTATAAAACTTTATGTCATGTTTCATGATTATGATCTATGAATCGATGGGTATGATTTTCTATTGTTAAGATAATGTTATCAAGAACTTATTATTATATTATGATTATTGGTTGATATCTATTTTCTTTACCCTTACTGAGCATTTGATCTCACCCTTTCTTATTTTTCTCTTCCCTGGGTTATAAAGAAAGTTCTTAAGTATGATATTTATAAGAAGGACACTAGTTAAAAAGACCTATATGGGAAATAATGTAGATATTTTATATAACAGTTGTTTATGTATCCAAGTTTCCAAAGATACTAAAACTTTATGATTCTATCCAGGATCATATTGAAATGAAATTAATATTATGTTAATAAGATGTAGTATTTATGTATGAAAAGTTGGATTCTCTATAGTTGGTATCAGAGAAAGTTTTAGTAACCTTTGTAAAATAGGAAGAGAAAAATTTAGTGATAACCCTTAAAATAAGTTTAAGTATGGGATAACAACCTAAATTTTTGGTAAGGTAGAGATTATGTGGTTTTCCTAAAAATATATCCATGTTTGGATACTACCAGTGGATGTGGTTTTGGCATAAATGAATTTATTGTTGGAGTTAGTGCCCTAGAACCAACTACTTTGTACTTTATTCATTAATAAATACCTTATCACATCTTGATTGTTCTTCTGCATGACAATGCATGTGATAATGTCCTAAGGATATTTGTTGCCTTCAAGGGTCATAGTGGATCCCTACTATGATGAGAACCCAGAAGTTCCATAACATTGTTCTTGAATATATGTTCTATGGCCGGATGATTTTATTTGAGGGACACAAATAATACAGGCCATTAGGGGTGAGGACTCATAAAACTTTGAGGCACCTTCTCATGGTGTGCACCCTTGGTAATATCCAGGAGGATATTATGAGAACAAAACCCGCCAGTAGGAAATCCACATTTCATAGTGTCATTGGATGTACCTATCTACAGACGTGTGTATTGGTCCTTAGACTTTAAGATTATTATTAATGGGTATTAAAAATCACCCACTTAGATGTATTGATGAAAACTATGATGACACACTATTCGCAGCGAGGTAGGATACATTGGGTGCGTCACGAGTGATATTGCATTAATAGATAATGCGTGAAAGGATTTGAACCTTTTGTTCCATAATGGAAGTTTATATCTCAATCCCTTTAATGGAATTGATATAGCGTAAATAAATCCATGACCATGGTGAGTAATGGGCAAGTTCAATTCCATAAAGTCAAAGAAATAATAATCGAGAACGTGGGTTGATGGCACTAGCATGCAACCCGCTTGATTTGAGATATCGTGACAAAGGGATTACATTACACTGTAAGTGTTCGTAGTAGGTGACACATCGTTGCGACGTTAAATTATTTCTCTATGGGTGACTTGGCGTGTTTCTAGATGCTAACCTTGGACTTTAGGCATGATCCACCTAATTCCACTGAGAAAGAGGCCTAGAGGGTCACACATTAAGTGTGTCCAAGTATCTGAGTTAAAATATAAATTTAACAAGTTAAATAAAGATTATTCCCGACTGTGGTTTAATAATTATTAATGGATTCCTAATTGCATGTATTTTGACACTAGTTATTCGAGAGAATATATTCTGGGTGAAATAATATATTTATTAGCAAGTAATGAATTGATATTTATTTGATAAATAGTCATTATTCAAGGTCTAATAAATGTGGTGAAGGAAATTAAGAAAAATGGAAAATAAAAGTACATGCCGTGTATAATAATATATAAATGTCGTGTAGTTTTTCTGGTAATTTATGAGAAACAATATTATTTATTTAATTAAATAATATTAGGTGTAATTCACTGGGTTCATGTCAAGTAATAATAATAATCAACTATTATTATTAGACATGGGGTATTACTAAGAATTAAATGAAATGAGTAAATTATTTCAGGTAATTAATTCATTTTATTATTCTATTCAATTAAAATTCAAATTATATATTTCTCATTGGCCTAGACATTTTTTTTGGTTGTGCACAATGGAATTGGAAAAGCTCTCAAGCCATGGGAGAATTCTTTTTCCACTAAGAATGCTCTCAAGCTACGAGAGAGAGATCCACCTCCACCAGATCAAGGTGATCAAAGGCGGACATCACAAGTGAAGGATCTTCTACTCTAGCACCTGGAGATCCCTTCGGAGATTTTTAGAGATACGTGGACCACGTGTGGATCACCTCTAGATGAATCCTACACTTGGATTATATGATGCAACGACAGATCACATCGGATCATGACCGGAGACATCAATGAAGAAATAATTCGATCAAGGTAATTCTTGTCAATTAATTAAATTAATTATAACCAATATATGATGATCCTCTATATGGTTCCTGGACTCCACTCTTTCTTTTTCATTATTCATTCTATTCCAAAGATCTGGCGTTTTATTATCATGACAGAACTCAGATTGATCATTGTTAATGCTAAAATTAAAGTTGGGTACACCCACCAAAGCACTTCCACCGCACCCAGAACCTACAAGTGGTATCAGAGGGAGTTATATCATTGATTATAATTATTTAGTTTTTCGTTTGTGATTTACACATTTAATAATTTAGTTGTTTCAATTCAAGTTAATCGTTCTTTAAATCTGAATCTCGAGATTTGTTCCTCCTCTCTCGTTTCTCGTTAACATTACAAAAATGATTTTTTATTTTAATTTTGATTAAAATAAAATATAGGATATCATCCGGAGGTGCCAAACATTCCTGGTCATACAACACCATAATACACGGTGTGTATTCATAAGTACATGTTGTGTAGTCTAGGTTCAATGCATTGCCTTGCTCAAAACCGTGTAATGCGGATACTACAGGGCATGTTTCCCATTGAACACATCGTGTACTCTGAAAATTTCCAAAGTGCATCTACACGCCATGTCCCCGGACATGTACTTTGAATGGACAATAAACAAAATTACATGTCGTGTAGTCGGAACTACACACCGTGTACTCATCCAAATTACACAGATTTATTAAAATTTATTATTATATTATACAAACCCTTGGGACGTGCATCATAGTGCAGGCATAAAGCTGAGGCACAACACGTGATAAGTGTTTTATATATGTGGGTTTAATTTAACATCTACATAATGTTCAATTGTACTCATTAGGTAGTTATGAACATGAATTCACCGAGTTTCCTCCAAGTTACAAGTTAAGTAAAAAGATAATTTTAAATAAATGTATTTGTTTAAAATTATGATGGATGAGAATCTCAAGGAAATTTAGAGAAAGGTTTTTAAGATAAAAGGATTGATTAATTAAATATAATTAATTGATTTGAGCATGATTTATCTTAAACAAGAACAATTAAATAATTGAATTCTATTTTTATTTATGCATAAATATCGTTGCATGCATGGATGATCATGAGCTAGACCAAGACCTTTGTATGTGAATGGTTTCTTTTAATTTGTTTATTTAAATTAATTTTTTTGGCATGGGATCCCTCTCCTCATTAATATGTAGGTCCTACATGCTTAAGGTTTCTTTTATGTAAAACCCCATTTTACCCCTCACCTACGTGTGATATAAAAGCATATGCAATGGATGGATCTCCCAAGCTAGTGGAGGTGGATCAATTTATGATCCAAGGTGAATCCAGTCCAAGGAGATACAAAGGTGGACTGGTGGAAAACTGTAAACACGAACCCAAAAGGTTCATGGTGTTTCTCCCATAGTTATTGGGTTAGTTTATCAACAGCTAGATAAACTAACCAATAGAACAAGATCATGATCATACCATTTATTTTATTTCTATTATTTTCATGGTTTATTTATTGTGGGTGTGTTGTCATGATCACACAATTAATTAAACAATCATGCAACATGGAACTAAAATAAGACCGGTTTATGCGTAAAATATTATCTTAGACATGGTTAATCACTTAAGTATATCCCACTAAATATTAACAAGCATATAATCAAAGATAATAAAATGTAAATTTACATATAAGGATAAAATCCCTCAAAGAAATATTAAGTCGGTATAGCCTTGCATAATCTTAGTTAGAATCGAACCATAGTTCAAAGTGCTTGACCAACCCTAGTTGGGGTGATTTCAATTAACGGGGAATTATAAATCAAGGTTTTGGGTTGACTTGACTTGGTTCGCGTCAAGGGTTGACTGCCACAGTAGGACTTGGTGTGACCAAGAGGCAAAGGTTGAGGAAATCCAAAATAAAAGGATTTTAGGATTGGGGATTCCACTCAACGGATCAAGGAGCTATGAGTTAATGCAGTTGGAATTTGGAATGCCTACCTAAAACCCTTAAAGTTTCTTTAACAATCCTAGTTGGGGTAATGTGAAGGAAAATATGGATCTTTTTCACTAGAATATTCAGGAAACAGAATATTCTAAAGTCAATGGCGAGGGCCATTGTATTTCGATAAAATAGTGGGAGACTAATAAGTACTAATTTATTTATTTATCTCAGTTTTATTATAATAAAGTACTAAACCCTTTATCATCTTAATTTGTAGAAATGGAAAGATAATTACTTCAAACATATCATTGTGAACCATACTCAAGAATGAAAACCTTCTCACTGACACCAATTTCCAAGAGTGGCAGAGGTGTTTACGCGTATATGAAAGAGGCCAGTTGTGCCTGGGAAAGAGGCCAGTGATGAGGAACTATCTCTCTATATGAAACATATGGATGATGCCACAGATGTCCAATGTTTCATGTTATCGTCCATGTTTAATGATCTCTTGAAGCAACATGAAAACATGGACGTGTATATCATGATGTCTCACCTTAAGTATCTCTAGCAGGCGAAGTCAAGATAGGAGAGATATGAGATCTCCAACAGTTTGTTTACAACTAATATTGGAGAGTTTTCACCAGCTGTGCCTCATGTAGTAAATATTATTAGCTACATTGAACGCATGGACATCTTAGGTATTAAGTTCCCAGATTAGTTGCGTACAGATCTCATCCTATCATCACTGCCCAAGACCATCTCTAGCTTTATTGTCAACTATAACATGAAAAACAATGAGAATATTCTAGCAGAACTTCTGACCTTAATTCTCCAGGTAGATAAGGACATGGGGCGTGACAAACTTTTTTTCTATATAGTGAATACGAAAAGGACAAGGAAAAGGGTCCAAGGACTTATAAATGGTCTAAATCCCCCGAGCACCATCCCTCCAAGAAGGGGAAGATCCAGAGGGAGGGAAAGAAATGGGAGTCGGTATGTTTTGCATGTGGTAAGCAAGGCCACTAGAAGAGAAACTACACCTAGAAGCATGGGGATGCTAAAGGTGTGTTTGTTATCGAGTGTAATCTTTCCATTTCTACACATTGGTTATTAGATACAGCTTGTGGGTATCACATCTGTATTCAAATGAAAGAACCAAGTAGATTTAGAAAGATTGCAAGAGGAGATGTGGAACTTTGAGATTCCAATGGCGTGAGGCTGGCTGCATTAGCCATTGGTGATTAACACCTCTAATTTCCAAATGGGATGATTTTGTTTTTCATAACTGTTATTATGTTCCTAGTGTAACCAAAAACAAAATTTATGTGTTATGTTTGGATATGGATGGATTTATTTTTATGTTTTTAAGTAAGGTATGATTCTTTTATAAGAACAACGTATGTTATGGTATAACACATTTAAATAATGGTTTTTATGTATTAAATTAAAAAAACACGTTTTGGAAATGGATAACAAAACAAACCCACATAACTCATACATCACCTAGTTTTGGCATCACCGTCTCGGTCATGTAAATGAGAAGCGCTTGAAAAAGCTCTACCAATATGGCTATTTAGAGTCTACTGAGCTAAAACCACTTGATATATGTCACACTTGTTTACAAGGTAAAATGACCAAGCCACCTTTCGGTGAACTGGGTGAAAGGGCCACATAGCTTCTAGGATTGGCGCACACGGATGTGTGTGGACCATTTCCAGTAGAATCTAGAGGTAGATATTCTTATTTCATTACTTTTACTGATGATTTAAGTAGATATGGATATTTATACTTAATGAGGTATAATTAAGAATACTTAGAGAAATTTAAGGAATTCAAGAATGAAGTAGAGAATCATCTTGGTAAGAAGATAAAGAATCTTTGATCGGATCTAGGTGGATAATATATGAACTAAGAGTTCAGCGATCTTCTACGAGAGTCTGGGATTCTATATCAACTCACTCCTTCTTATACACCATAGAGGAATGGTGTTAGTGAAAGGAGGAACCACACCTTTTTGGACATGGTGAGGTCGATAATGAGTCAGGCAGATCTTTCATTATCCTTTTGAGGATATGCATTATAAACTACAGTATACACATTAAACTGAGTAACAACTCAGGCGGTAAATGGAATTCCCTCCAAGTTATGGAATGGAAAGAAACCCATTTTCTCGCACACACGTGTATGGGGATGTGAGGCATTCGTTAAGGCCTTATCAGGCAAAAAAATATCACCCTGGGGCACAAAGGGTATCTTTATAGGATATCCCAAGGAAATGAAAGGATATTACTTTTATAAACCTTTAGAAAAGAAAGTGAATGTCGCCAGACAAGTCATATTTCTCGAGAGGGATCACATCCTCAAAAAGGATAGTGGGAGCAAGATTGACTTTGACAAAGTTGATTCTCAAGATACATAGGAGTTGGTATAAGAACAAGTTCCACAATTCCCCATGGAAGAGGTTCCAGAAACACAAGTACTGTGTTGGATCTCAATAGAGGTAAGGGAACCATAGAGATTTGGTTTCCTAATCACCAAGGATGGGGAATCCTTATTGTTGGACAATGATGAAACTCTCTCCTATAAGAAATAATTAGAAAGCTTAGAAGATGAAAGATGGCTAGAATCTATGAATTCTGAGATGGATTCCATGTATTAGAACCAAGTCTGGGTTCTGGTCGATGATCTAGTTAATGTAAAGCCTATTGGATGAAAATGGGTATTCAAGATAAAATTGGACATGGAAGGTCATGTTAGCACCTATAAAGCAAGGATAGTGGCTAAATGATTCTGACAGCATCAAGGAATTGACTATGATGAAACCTTCTTGTCGGTTACCATGTTTAAATCCATAAGAATAATACTTTCCATAGCAGCTTAACATGACTATGAGATTTGGAAAATGGATGTCAAAACATCATTCCTTAACCGTAACCTTCAGGAATATGTCTATATGAAACATCCAGAAGGTTTTGTGACACTAGGTTAAGCCAAACAGGTTTACAAGTTTCAGAAATACATTTATGGATTAAATAAATCATCTAGGTTGTAGAACATTCGATTTGATGAAGCCATAAAGGAATTTGGTTTTATTGAGAATGAATGTGAGCCATGTGTTTATAAGTGGTTTAATGGGAATGCGATCGTTATCCTAGTAGTATATTTTGATGACATATTGCTTATTGAAAACGATGTACCAATCTTACAGTCAGTTAAGGACTGGTTGAACAAGTGTTTCTCCATGAAGGACTTGGGTGAAGAAGCCTACATTCTAGGGATCAAGATCATTCATGAAAGATCCAAGAGGCTGCTTGGAATAATTCAGAGTACATACATTGACCAGATATTAAAGAGATTTAGTATGGAACAATCCAAGAGGGGATTGGTTCCAGTTTCACATGGTCTACATCTTTCTGAGAAAATGTTTCCTCAGACACAACAATAGAAATATAGAATGAGTGAGATCCCATATGCTTTGTCTATAGGATCCATCATGTATGATATGTTACGTACCAGGCTTGATGTTGCCTATGGACTAAGCATGGTAGGCAGATATCAAGAAGATCTGGGAGAACAACATTGGAATATTGTTAAGCCTATCCTTAAGTATCTAAGAAGAACTAAGGATATTTTCCTGGTGTATGGAGGAGACGATGAGATTGTCATCAGAGGGTATGCTAATGATGGTTTTCAAATAGATTAGAATGATTTGAAGTTGCAATCTCAATATGGTTTCAGTCTCAACGAAGCATCTATGAGATGGAAGAGTTCAAAGCATCCAATTTTTGCAGATTCTACAGCGGAGTCTGAATATATGGTGGCTTCTGATGTAGCCAAGGAAGCTTTCTAGATTCGGAACTTTTTCCAGGATCTTGATGTGGTGACTAGCAATAAAGATCCTATCATGTTGTATTGTGATAATACTACAACGGTGACTCTTGAAAAAGAACCAAGGTCACATCAACGGACAAAGCACATACTCCGAAAGTATCACCTCTTTAGGGATTTCTATCAAAGGGGTGAAGTTGTAGTGAATATAGTGTCCACAGAATAGAACATGGTGGACCCCATGAATAAAGGCCTATCTCAGCAAAAGCATGAATATTATGTGAGATCAAGCGGGTTAAAGGTTGTTAACAGATGGCTCAAGTCCAAGTGAGAGTCTGTTGGAGTTGGTGGCCTAGAACCAACTACTTTTTACTTTATTCATTAATAAATACCTTATCACATCTTTATTGTTCTTTTGTGTGATAATTTATGTGATAATGTCATAAGGATAGTTGTTGCATTAAAGGATCATAGCGGATCCCTGCTATGATGAGAACTCGGAAGTGCCATAACATTGTTCTTGAATATATGTTCTATGGCCGGATAATGTTATCTAAGGGAAACAAATAATACAGGCCATTAGGGGTGAGGACTCATAAAACATTGAGGTACCTTCCCATGGTGTGCACCCTTGGTAATGTTCAGAAGAATATTATGAGAATGATACCCGCCAGTAGAAAGTCCACATTTCATAGTGTCATTGGATGTTCCTATCTGTGGACATGTGTATTGCTCCTTACACTTTAAGATTATTATTAATGTGTATTACAACTTGTGCACTTAGATGTATTGATGAAAACTGTGAAGACACACTGTTCACAGTGAGGTAAGATACGTGGGGGGCGTCACAAGTGATATTGCATTAATAGATAATGCGAGAAAGGATTTTTACCTTCTATTCCATAACGGAGGAATATATCTCAGGCTCTTTGATGGAATTGATATAGCCTAAATAAATCTATGGCCATGGTGAATAATGGGAAAGTTCAATTTCAGGAAGTCAAAGAAATAATAATCGAGCACATGGGTTGATGTCACTAGCATGCAACCTGCTTGATTTGAGATATCATGATAAATGGATTACATTACATGGTAAGTGTTCGTAGGAGGTGACACGTCATTGTTGTGTTAACTTCTTTATCTATGGGTGCCTTGGCATGTTTCTAGACTCTAACCTTGGACTTTAGGTAGTATCTTCCTAATTCCATTGATAAAGAGTCCTATAGGGTCACACACTAAGTGTGTCGAAGTATCTCAGTTGAAATATTAATTTAACAAGTTGAATAAAGATTATTCTCGACTGTGGTTTAATAATTATTCAAGGATGCCTGATCACATTTATTTCAACACTATTTATTTGAGAGAATATATTTTGGGTGAAATAATATATTTATTAGTGAGTAATGTAGTGATATTTATTTGAGAAATAAATAGTCATTATTCAAGGTCTAATAAATGTGGTTGGGGATATTAAGAAAAATGGAAAATAAAAGTACACGTCGTGTATATTAATATATACACGCCCTGTAGTTTTTCTGGGAAATTATGAGAGATAATATTATTTATTTAATTAAATAATATTAGGATTAATTATTTGGGCACATTTCAAGTAATAATAATATTCTGTTGTTATTATTAGACAAGGGATATTACTAAGAATTAAATGAAATGAATAAATGGTTTTGGGTAATTAATTCATTTTATTATTATATGTAATTAAAATCCCAATTATATATTTCTCATTAGCCTAGCCATTTTTTTGTGGTTGTGCACAAAAGATTTGGAAAATCTCTCAAGCCAAGGGAGAATTCTTTTTCCACCAAGAACGCTATCAAGATACAATAGAGAGATCCACCTCCACCAGATCAAGGTGGTTGAAGGCGGACATCGCAAGCAAAGGCTCTTCTATGCTAGCACCCATAGATCCCTTCAGTGATGTCCACAGATACTTGGAGCAAGTTTGGATCACTGATCAAGGAATCCTACACTTGGATTCTATGACGCAATGACGGATCACATTGGATCGTGACTGGAGACATCAACGAAGAAAGAATTTCATCAAGGTAATTTTTGTCAATTAATTAAATTAATTATAACCAACATATGATGATCCTCTATATGGTTACAGGAATCCCATATTTCTTTTTTATTCTTCATTCTATTCCAAAGATCTGACATTTTATTATCATGATGGATCTTGGATTGATCGTTGTTAACACTAAAATTAAAGTTGGGTACACCCACCAGCGTGCTTCCGTTATGCCCAGAACCTACATTTAGGGGTAAAAACCTAAAAAAGTGTTGGTAGAGTATATCTCATACATCATTAAAGTGTATGGTGAATGGAACTTTACTATTCACCTAGTTTTACACTCTCATGGGATATTCTTAGGTTAATTCACATTTTATTTATGATCCATTATGAAGTATTTGGCTATATAATTATATAGATGACCAAAGTTAAACCTTAGGTGTTATAGGTTGAGAAGAATGTGTCATGGTTTAAACATACTATGAATTATTTTTCATGATTATATTATTACTCATTACTATTTCTCCCACTATGCTTTTTTTTAGTAAATGTCTTGAACCAGGAGTAATTTTATTAATGCTGAATGTGATGGATGATGCAACGATTTCCCTCATGAAAAAAATGAGATGGGAGATAGAATGTGAAACCTTGTGATTATTCTTAATAATTTATCTCATTGCATGATTAAAAACTTAAACATAGGTGAGTTTATAAATGAATAAAATAAGAAAAAAATTGATTTTCATGAAGATCATAGAGGAAAGAAGATTCAGCTTCCTACATGTCAAGAATGTGGGAAGAGTCACCCGGGGAAATGTCTCAAAGTAATGAGAAGATATTTTATGAATAGAAAATAAGGATATAGAGAAAATAATTTCTAGGAAAAAATGAATAGTTTAATGGAGGTAAATAAAGTACATCCCAAGATACAGTTTATAGTTCAATGTCTTGTGTTTGAGAAACTTGTCCATTATCCGAGTCGATTCCCTAATCCAAGGGATAACTTTTAGACTAAGGAAGGGTGTATTCTATGATAATAATTGAAGTCAAATAATTAAAGTGTTTATGTATTGGGATTTAATAATTATGTTTTATAAGTTTTTTATTAATGATATTTTGGTTATAAGAATCATGAAACATCTAAGTATTATTCCATAATAGTTTTTCATTAAGGGTTTGCAAGCATATGTTGAATGGTACCGATAACCTAGAAAATTGATTTAGTGGTAAGGTGATATTTTTTGGAAACATATGATTAAGGGATATATAAACCAAAATATCTTCCTGGGGTCTGGATAATAATTTTTATTTGAGATAAAGAGATAATTTATTTTGATAATGTAAATTGGATTTTATTATTGACCTTGAAATTGATTAGTGATTGGATGATAAATTAATTTATGTTTTCTTTGATGAAGTTTATTACATTTTTAGATTTATGGAATATATTGGATAATATATGAATTTATTTAAGGAATAGGTATGGAGTTAATTTTTTTTGGAAGAATATATGTTTTCATTGATGTTTTATGGTGATTTGGGTTATTAGCATGTTTTTGGAGAATATATGATCAAGGTACTCACATGTTTGGTATGGGATATTAAGTGTTACTTTATGTTATTTGGGAATTAAAGTTCACTTGATTTTGTAAATTTTATGACCTTTTTTAAAATGTTTTTTTGTTTAAATTTGGTAATACTTATTTTGGAGGATTATTAAGGTTTACAATTTATAGAATGGTTTATGTTGAACTTTGGGTATTATTATTGAGGTTTTAGAGATTAACATAGTATTTAATCATATAAGGATTTATCCTTATTGGATAACTTGTGTTAACCATTTTTACTTTGGTAAATATTTAGAGACAAAAGAAATGACTTGTTAGTCTTTAATGGATCTTACTACAATGAACTGACTCGGGATACCCTAAAAAATAGGTACCCAACCTAATCTACCACATACCCAAAGGGTGTTTCTGGTCCCCATGGGCTGGTGACTAGCACTTGGGAATCAACAACAACTATAGGTAATTATTTTGTCCATCCTAAAGTAGATGACATGACATGTATATATACATTGAAGAAAGAAACAATATAAGAATAAACAAAATGAATATATATTCCATAATTAATGAAGACATCATAAGATACACAACTCAAAGTAATTAGAACAATCCCAAAATACAGGACCAACAGTAAAGTGTAACTAAATAAAATGCAACTACTCCATGTGATAATGTGGGAAACATCCCACCATCTCACCACCAGCTACCGTTCCCAGCTAACATAAAACCACACCACCTCAATGTGGCACCCTGCCTTTTCCTACATCAAATGACATAACCAGGTCTATACACCACTAAAGGGGTGAGTAGGGTATCAACTAAAAAGGATTAGTAGGGTCCCACCTAGGTGTTCCATGCCAATTCTCTATACAAAAAATCCAAATATGCTCAATTTAAAGAAAAAAATAGAATGATAAATGATAAAGTAGTTCATATCAAAATCATGGTAAATATTTACCTTTTTATATAGCTCAACAAACAAGCTATTAAAATAGTTTCAAATAATAATTTCAATATAAAATTATCAAATTCAAGTAGGTATATCGAATCTAGAATAATACCAAGCC
Organism: Viscum album; assembly: GCA_963277665.1. Classification (NCBI taxonomy): domain Eukaryota; kingdom Viridiplantae; phylum Streptophyta; class Magnoliopsida; order Santalales; family Viscaceae; genus Viscum; species Viscum album. The sequence goes on along the minus strand of OY728139.1, from coordinate 496,443,387 downwards.
AATGTATAGGTAAATAATGTCAAGGATCATAATAAGTTTGGTTAGCAGACTACTCATACCATAATCAATGACTAGTGTGCACTTAATCCCCTAGAACAATAGGTATAGGGATAAATAGAACACCCAATGAGTGAGCCCCCCCTAATGATGTCAATATGAAGTCCCTAGAACAATGGGCCCATGGAGAAGAGAAAAATCCCATGACTGAATCCCCTAATAGTAAAATTCATGATGGACTTAAGCTATACCTTCCACCTAAGTATCCAATTCTTCCCATGTGTTGTATTTCCCAAATAATTTCAAAAGGTATTTTCACAATCAATTTCAAAAAAACCTTTCCTTTTATCAAACCTTCTTTGAAAACCCATTTCACATTGATTTGAAAACACTCATCTTCCTTTTACCAAAAAACAGGGAAACCATATTTTATTGAAAACCCACTTATTCACAAAAAATAGTCATGTAAATTCATTTATAAAACAATTTATAGAATATGATCAATCAAGGTTCATTCAAAAAAGGCTGGAGACATAACCACCTACCTCAAACTCGGGTCACACATGCCCGCAACAAGATCTACCAACACAGGAAGGAATTCAAAGACAACAACAGAGCCCCATGAATTGATTCCAACATCTTAGAATCACATCCCAAAAAAATATGGTGGAGAGGATAGATCACAACATACCCCAAAAAACAAGAACTCGTCGCACCAAAACCAATACAGGACCTATAATAACCCTACTCTTTATTTCACATTAATACATGATTTATTACAAAAAATTACACTTAATACAAACGAAAAGATCGAGAACTATAGTCTATTTGGTAATTAAGTACATTAATTAACAACTTATAACATGGGATACAAAAAATTATTTAAAATATCCTTGACATGATCATAATATTCCAACAAACTTAAAACTGCATGGGATAATCTTAGGAAATACATAAGAAAGGGAAGATCTATAAAGACTAGGGATCGAATAAACATGGAATAACATGAAGATAATGATATGTGTTAGATAATAGGGATATAAAATGGGAGTAATAATTATAAAAATGAACAATGTGACATGATATAGCATGATAATAATAAAGGCAACATGGAAAATATGGCAACAACTTAAAACGCTACATCATAAACATAGGTTAAGGATAAATATGCCAAGACTTCGTGGTGGAAAAAGACCCATAAAAGAATAAGGTCCACTCCCTATCCCAACATGGCGTATCATGATACTAAACATTACCCAATGCATTGTAGTGTTATATAATTATACATGCACCCTCACATTCATTTCATTCCCATGCTTAAGTGTGCCACATAGATCATACAACATGGATTCATTCATCATATTAATTTATTAAACAATCAAGGAATATAGAAAAAATATATGTAATTCCCCAATCAAAATTTATATTTTCATAAAGTTGAATTCCCTTGATATAAAAATGGGTATGGTATTCGCTACACAATTGATTTGGCATGTAAAATCACGATGAAATTTTAACAGTATAACGACGTTACATAAAAATTCAAAATAATTGTTGATGAGAGAGAAAGGGTTCTCTCATAATTTGGACATAAAATGGGAGGTAATGGAGACATAGAAATAAATATCCCAATATTAGGAAATATAAATATAATTCATAAGTTCATAAAGAAACTTGAATAACTAAGAGAAGGTAAGGATCCCTTATGGAATTTCAGCATAGTAATGTCTTAGGTAAGGATCCAAATGAGGGTGAATAAATGATCCATCATTGAAATAACATAAATTGGATAGTAAGGGAATGATTATAAATTAATTAAAACATAACCAATTGAAATTAAAAGAACTAATTTTAAATAAGTTTCTTTAATTTGAAAGGAGGATAGGACGATCCCTTACTTGAGTGTGTGACTCCAAATGCATGTGAGGGGATTCTTGAGATCTTGGGGGAACCTTGGGAGGACTTTAGAGAGTGTATTAAAGATTATTGATGTGATACAAGGAGTTTTAGTGAAGAGTAATGAGAGCTTGTGTGGGAGTATTTAGGAAAAGAGGGGGATTTCTTTATTATTTAGGTTTTGGACTCTACATAATAAAATAACCAAAACCACAAACCATCACATGTTTTATGCTCATGGTTTCTGAAAAATAATGATATTTATCATTATTTAATAAGTAAAAGGGCTGAACATAAAAAAAATAATTCCCTTTCTTATGTGGAAGTGAGTCATACTCTTAAAGAAAAAAATTTAAAACATTAAAATATATAATAAGTTTTGGAGGATTCATAATAGATTATAAGATAAATAAAATTAACTTAAAATAACATTATTTTAAATGGAAAAAATATATTTGGTCATGGATCTCATTTATAGTTTTTATTACATCACTTTTGGGTCTTTATAATGTCACAATACACAAAGTATATTTATACAGTATTTAATTTTTACACAAAAATTAGACTACCTTAGAAAATTATGAAAAATTTACCATTGGATAATTTCGAAATTCTATTTCCAAAAATAATTTTAATTTTATCTAAATTATTTTATAAATATGTGAATTTTTATTTTTAAATTAATAGCTGACATTTATTAAAAATGATGGGTTTTTTTAGAATAATAGTTTCCAACCCTTATAAAAACTAAATTTGACTTCTTAAAAATTATAAGATCATTTATATTTAATAATTTTTATTTAATAAAAATATTTTATTAATATATCATTTATTTAAAAAATTAATTATTTCATTAATTCCTTAATTGAATTTGAATATTAACCAAAAATACAATTTGTGATTTATTGTATCAAAATTAAAATCATTTACAAAGTAACAATAATAGGAAGAAAATATATTCATTGTTATATAAAAAATAATGTACATACTCATAATGTTAGGTTCTTGATACATATCCATTTAATAAACCATCAAATTCTCTAAGTGTAAGGTGCATAATGGGGGGGCTTTTATGGGGTGGTTCGGTGGACATGGTTTGGGCCTTGATCTCGATGAGCTTGAAATTATCCCATATATAGTTTCTATCATGATTAATTTGTTGGATATCATATTGGTCTTAGTCAATGAAAAATCCCAAAAATGTTATCTCCCTCTAAAGCTCCAATAAATAGGATTCATAGGGTACAATCCTACTAGTTAAGGTCATCACTTTATTTGTCTGTGTCAATTAGATTTTTTAAAATACTATATCTATATTAATCATGTGATCACTATTAAACAGTTATATTATCAATGTAAATGATACTTAAAATTCATTTAAATTCTATAGGATAATACCAAATAAGTCTGTGTGTTTTCTATAAACTTATTACATAATAATACATTTAAATAAATCAAAAATATGAATTTTTTATAACAGTTCAGGTTATTATAGAAGATGATTACACAATAATTCTAGAAGGAACAAGAAAGAATCATCAACACATGATCAACACCACATGATTTCATATTGGTAAATGTAACCAATTTAGCTTTTGTGGCTAATAGAAATGAATAAGTTGAAAGGCTTCTTACTAGGTAGAAGTGATGAATCCACCATAGAGATAGAATGTTGAACAGAACAATATGGAAGGAGGGAGATCACCCATAATCACCCTGGAACTGCCTAGGGTTTGAGGGGGAAGCTTGCACATCAAAAGAATAAAAGTAAGTTTTTTATGCAGTGCATAAAACCTATAGGTCTCGGACAATTCACAATGTGAAATATAGATTCATGACATGAATCCCACGAGTCACATGCATGTCGAAAAAGGAATCACCTCATGTTAAATTATCCCAATAAACCATTTCAAAATCTGAAAATATTTCATAGCCTATGTTATTTCACATTTTTAACTAATTTCACAACACACTTTAGTGATGATTCACACTTTGTTCCAAACTCACAAAATCTTCCCAGTGAAAGATTTATCTCCTAAATAATATTCACAGTGTGAATGTTTCTAGTGGGAAGCATTCAGCCTAGGTTCTTAAAAAATATCCTAAAGTAACTCCAATTCCCTTTAAACTCGAAAAAAACTATTTAATAAGAAAAAGATCATACCTTAAACTAGGATGTTATAATCTCCCCACCATAATACCTTTCATCCCTAGAAATTTATGTGGAAGAAGGGTGCTCCAGAAATAGATGAGGCCGCTACTCCATTACTAATGATTCACACACCCAAGTCTCATGAGAATCTAATATCTATCAGTATAACACTCTGAACAATGGGGTATACTTCCCATATAATACTTTCAACTAAGAATCAATGATCTCCACCCTATATTGTACAACTAAGAAATCTATCTCTAAATCATTCTATTCCCAACTCAGAACATGAGAGGGATAAGGATGGTACTTTATGAGTTGAGATATGAGAAAAACATCATGAATACCTATTAACTAATATAATAATTCCAACTGATATACAACCTTACTAGGATAATCAGTGACCACAAATGGTCCAACATATCTTGGAGCCAACTTTCCCTATATATAAAGTCAACGGTGACCCAACTGAGGATAAAATTTCAGGAAAACCCAATCACCTAAGAAAAAATACAAAGGAAGATTTCAATGATTCACATAGTATTTATATAGAATGTGTGTTGTAACCAGATATTGATGTTTATCATAAATCCCTTTTGATATATTTTGAATGAGACTCAGTCCCACAAGAGAGTCCTCACCCACCTCTACCCAACAAAGAGGTGATATTCATAGCAAATCATATAAATCCTCAAAGGGAACCATTATAATCGAAGAAAAATAACTTTTATTATACAAAAACTCAACCAATCTTGGATTAGTATCCCATGATTCACTGAAATCCAAAATGTAGGCTTGGAGTATATTCTCTAGGATCTGAATACCATGCTCTATCTGACCATCCTTCTATGGATGGTAAGTTGTGCCAAACTTAACTTATGTCCTCATAACCTCTTGGGGACTCTTCCAAAACTAGGAGGTAAACCTAGGATCCCTAACCAAAACAAAGGTAGAGGGAACCCCATGTAACCTCACAACCACCTATATATACAGATTACCTAGATCTTCAACCTTAATGGTGTCCCTGGTTGGAATAAAATGAGTCAATTTCTTCAACTGATCAACCACTATGGAGATTGAATTCATCCATCAAGGAGTCCATGGTAAACCAAAAACAAAGTCCCTTGAAACCTCATCCCATTTCCAAACTGGCACCAGAAGGTGTTGGAGAAAACTAAATGTTTTTATATGCTCTTCCTTTATATGTTGGCATATGTAATGGCGGGATGCATAATCAACAATGTTCCACTTCATACCCAGCCACCATAAACATATTTTCATGTCATAATACATCATCACAACACCAAGATGAAGAACCCATAAGGGACTATGATAGTCAAAAAAAAATAACTCCTCACAAATACATGGATGAAAAACTGATCCCTAAAGAGTAAAATACAATCATAAGGGAGATACCAACCAAAAACAGTCTCCCCGCCATAAAAGATTTTTCTAATTCACCTAAAACATCATATTGAATCATCACATTACCCAAACCAGCACCAGAAGCATCACAATATACCATATACCCCTTAACGGGCTTGGGTAAGATTAAAATATGTGTTGACACTACCAAAAAAACACTAATTAGCGACATTTTTTTCCATTAGAGATGTTTATAAATGTTGCTAATTCATATACCAAAATTTTTGAAAAATTTCAGAAAATTAGGTGTCACTAATTTAGTGACATTTATAAACATCGCTAAATAGAAACGTTTATAAATGTTGTCATTTACCGACATTTATAAATATCACTAATTTAGTCACACCTCATTTTCCTACATTTCTTGTAAATTTCGGTAAACAAATGTCACTAATTTAGTGATGTTTGTAAATGTAGCTAAATTATAAACACCACATTTACCAACATTTTTGAGAAACGTCAGTAAGTGACACCTTATTTACCAATGTTTCTTGAAAACATCAATAAATTTTTCTTTAAAATTTTTCATTTTTTTTAAAATCTATTATATATTTTTATACAAATAATAAAAATGTATATAACCCACACCTCCTTACACCGCACTATAGCCACGCCCTGCCCTGTAGCTCGCCCCCTCCTGTTCCTCCCACACGCCCGCCCTACCCCCCTCTTACTCCCTCCCACACCAACCCTGTCTTATAGAATGCCCCTCCCCATGCCCCTCTCTCCTATAGACCTACCCCATGCCCCTCATGTAACTCGCTCCACACCCCATCAACCCAAGCCCACATGCCCTATAGACTCCTATAATGGTATAATATTTAAAGAAACCACCATGAGAATAGAAACAAAGACATGAAGTATACCAATGAAGCAGCCAACCAACATAACCAATTAATGTTTTTCTATATAATTTTATTATATTATATATATATATATATAGATTTAAATATCTAATAAATTAATATTATATATTTATTTATATATTAATATATTTCTGTTTATATTTTATATTTTATGTCCATATATACATAAATACATACATATATATATATATATATTCATATTTTACATATATGATTATATTTTATATTTTATATATATATGTGTGTGTGTGTGTGTGTTTATATTTTTTATTTATATGTATGTTTATATTATATATATACACATATGTTTATATATATACATATGTTTATATATGTGTGTGTGTGTGTGTAAATATATATGTGAAGGTATACATACACACACACACACACAGATATAAATATATAAACATATGTGTGTGTGTGTGTGTGTGTGTGTGTGTATAATTAGAGACATTTTAAAACACTGATAAAAATATCACTAAAATAGTCACATTTTCTTAAAAACGCTACTAAAGTAAAAATATTTAATTTTATTATGTTATATTTATATGTATATAAATAGACTTCAGTATTTAAAAATTAATATTATATGTATACATATATATAAATTTATTTATTTATTTATTAATATACATATATTAATATATATATATATATGTTCATATTTTATATTTTATGTTAATATATATATATATTATATATACATGTTAATATTTTATATTATATATATGTGTGTGTTTATTATATATTTTTATGTTTTATATTATATATATATATATGTTCATATTTTATGTTCATATATATTATATATATGTGCATGTATATATAATTATAATTATATATATATATATATATATATATAATTTTCCATGTTTTAAAACATTGGTAAAAATGAAACTAAAATAGACATATTTTCTTAAAAACATGACTAAATTTAAAATATATATGTGTTTATATATATGTGTGTGTTTCTGTGTTTATTTATATGTGTGTGTATTTATATATTTGTGTCTGTGTGTTTATATAAATATAAATATATATATTAATATATGTGTCTGTGTGTGTGTCTGTGATTATATATATATATATATATCTAAATATATATTTACATCAATACGTGGAAATAAACTATATAAATATATATTTTTTAGCGACGTTTCAAGAAAACATTGCTAATTTAGAGACAATTTTTTAGAAACGTCACTAATTTAGTGACGCTTTTGGGGAAGTGTCGGTAATTACCAACGCTTTTGGGGAAGCATCGCTAATTTAGCGATGCTTTTGGGAAGCATTGCTAATTTATCGACACTTTTCGGGAAGAATTTCTAATTTAGCGACGCTTTTGGGGATGAATTTCTAATTTAGCGATGCTTTTGGGAAAGTATTGTTAATTTAGTGATGCTTTCAGGAAATCATCTCTAATTTAGAGACTCTTTTGGGGAAGTGTTGATAATTTAGAGATGCTTTTGGGGAAGCATCACTAATTTAGTGACGCTCTGGGGGAAGTGCTACTAATTTAGCAGCACTTTAGGTGAAGCACTGCTAATTTAGAAGTGCTTTTGGGGAATCTTCTCTAATTTAAAGACACTTTTGAGAAAGTGTCGCGATTTTAGAAACGTTTCCCAAAAAACGTCACTAAATTTAAAAATTAGAGATGTTTTTAAAAATCATCGCTAAATTACAGTTTTTTTGTAGTGTGATGTCAAAAGTCATTTCAACTCATCAAAACAAGTTTGACACTTTGAATCCCATATGAATTTTAACCCTTTCCCAGTAGGAGTTGTCAAAGGTGATTCCAACTTCAAGGAATCCTTGATAAACTATCGATATTATCCAACAAGACCAAGGAATCTCTATATCTCAAAGACAATCTATGGATACTCCAATGAAAAGATAGACTTCACCTTTTCAGGATCAACTGATAAGCAATGTTTAAAAATCATGTTCCCCAATTACTTTACTTCTTGGATCTATAAACTAAATTTTTAAAGATTTACATACAAAAACTATTGGGGATTTCCATAACCAAACTAAGATAGTACATGTTCTCAGACTCAAATCTCTAATAAACCAAAATATCATCTATGAACAGAACTATAAAGATGTTGAGGTACTGATAGAATATTTGATTCATTAGAGCCATAAAAACTACTAGTGTATTGTTCATACCAAAAGGAATCACAAGATATTCATAATGGCCATACCTACTCATGAGAACCATCTTTCATATATCATACTACCAAAATTAGAGCTCATGATAACCAGACTAAATATCGATCTTCAAAAACCAATTTTACCACTTTAACTGGTCAAAAAATTATCCACATGGGAAAAAGGATATGTATTCTTACCCGTTACCTGGTTTACCTTTTGATAGTCCATGGACAATCGAAGTGAACCATTATCCTTCTTGGAAAATAGAATCGGGGCTACCCATGGTGAAACACTAGGGATAACAAAACCTTTATTTATCTGATCATCCAACTGAATCTTGATCTCTTTCAAATTCAATGGTTCTATAAAATACGAGGGAATCAAGATTGGATGTGTACCTGATAGAAAATATATCATGACCTCCACATTCCTCTCTAGAGGAATGTTGGATAATTAATCTAGAAAAACATTGGGAATATCCCTAAGAACCAAGAAAAGAACACCAATATGAGATATTTCGTCAGGCTCAACTACAGCAACAAACAAAAAACTCATGAGATCTAGGTCAGAAGGTCTTGTATGACCATACCTCAATTCCCAATCTCCCTGAAACACCCAATAGATCCTATCGGCAGTATTGAATGATACATTAAAATTATAATAATACAAAATAAAATGATGAGTGATAATAAAATCTATCCAGGTGATGACATCGAACATTTTTAGATCAAGAACTACTAAAATCTCAAACTAACTCTATATCAGCAATTGATAAAGAATAAAGGCACTAAAACTCCTATTATTTCGTCTTCCCAATTGGTGTTTCTAACTCCATGATAAAGGTTATGAGATCCATTTAAAGTTTTAACAAATCAACAAAATGGGATGATATAAATGAGTTAGAGGAACTTGTATCAAATAGTGCAGTCATTATAAAAGATGCAATAAAAATGGTACCACTTTCTATCATTGGACCCATGTCAACCTATACTAGAAACTCATATATTGTGTGTAAGAACGTAACTCTTGAGGCATATAGTTTCATCCCTATGGAATTTGAAGCTTTTAATTGTGTCGTAGTGTCCTTTAGAGCTAACAGTCCCTAGAAATAATGAGGCGTAGACATAACCTTTCATAATTATTGAATATGTCCATAAAAACCACAAATATTACATATATTAATAGGTTAGGAACAAGAATTTCATGTGTGCCTAACCTTTTCACCCTAATAGTGAGTCATGGGAACTCAACATGCTATAACATATGGTGAAGAGGAGGCCCGCTAGTAAGAACCAGCTCCATCACTCTTGTGATGATCATACACCTTCCTCTTCTTTCCCTGTGCGCCACTGAAGCTTCCACTAGGTGTAAGAGAAGGAAAAGAAAGAAAAATATTTCCTTCCATGTTTATATCTTCAATCATAGCTCTATATATTTTTTCCACATAGTTATAAATATTTATCATAAATACTAATTATCTGATTTTTGGTCGCAAACCCTGCAGGTACTTTGGAGAGTTTGACTAATCATTATTTATCACTTCTGGAGGAAAACGTACCCATTCTATGAACTAGTTGGGGTGTTCTGAAACCAAGTTCTCTCAAATCTACAAAGATTGAAAATTTAGATACTTTTCCATCATTAGAGACTCTAGGAAGAACTATTGAAATAAGAGTGTCTTGAAACCCTTCCAGCCCAATCCCACATGCCTATCCACCTATACCATAGAATTCTACCATCGCTTGTTGGGAAGATCAATTCTAAACACCATTCACTTTACCTTGATATTTTTAGGGGTATTTAAGAAATCAAATGTCTGATCAATCTTATCCAACTAGTCCTATACCTCTTGAGGTTTATTCATACCCTTAAGGGATAGTGGTTTCTCACATAAAAACTCCTGAGATTGATCCCTTTCTCTTCCATCTCCTGGCTATATCTCAATAAATGGGTTCTAGACTTGCAATAAATTTTGTTTAATGGCATGAAATAGTCACACAATAACCTCTATAATATTTTGATCCAAAGGAATATTACCTTGAGGAGCATCTACTACACCCTCCTATGGAACCTATGGAATAAATATCAGATTCATATCACTACACATCGAAAATAAAAAAACAATCAGGTGATAGGATAATATTAGTTAAAACCATAAAACCATAAGAAACAATTGATATTAAGATCAAGAAATAGACATAGGATACATATATTCCAACATCCCATGGTAACTTGAGTCATGTGATGACAGGATCTATCCATAAACTCATCGCAACCTACCCCTAAAGTTCTAAAAATCCAATATCTCGTCTAAAAATTTCCCAAAACTAGGCATAGCCATGATCTGATACCATTTTGTAATGAACTGATCTGGGGTACCTCACAAAATAGTACCCGACCTGATCTTCCACATACCCGAAGGGGGTTCCTGATCCCCATAGGCTGGAAACTAGCACCCGGGCATCAAAAATAACCAAAAGGAAAAATTTCACACAAACAGAAGTAGATGGCATGAAACATATATATACATAAAAGAATGAAATAGTGGAATATTAACCTGAATAAATATATATGTCATAATTGAAAAAAAAAGAATCAATACAAATCAAAGTAGTAAGAACAAACCCAAAGTATAAATCCAACAACAAAGGAAAACTAAAATAAATAAAACCACTCCATTTGATAATGTAAGAAACATCCCACTATCTCACCACCATATACATTACCCAACTGACATAAAACCGCATCACCACATTTTGGAACCTTACCCTTTCCTGCATCAAAAGACATAACCAGGTCTACACCTCACTGAAGGGGTGTGCAGGATATGATCTAAATAGCCTCAGTAGGATCCCACCCAGGTGTTCTATATAAATTCTCTATACAAAAAGTCCAAATATGCTCATTTATAGAAAAGAGTGGCATGAAAAATGATAAATAATTTCATATCAAAAGCATGGTAAATATTTCCCTTTGTCCATGATTCACAAAAAAAGCTAGGGAAAAAAGATTCAAAGTATAATTTCCATAAACTTTTATCAAATTAAAGCAAGTATATCAAAGCTAAAATAATACAAACACAAAGCAGAGGTAAATAAAGCCAATTATCACAATAGGTCAGGCAAGAAGACTACTCGTATAACAATCAGTGACTAGTGAACACTAAATCTCCTAGAACAATAGGCCTGGGGAGTAGAGGAACACCCCATGAATGAACCCCCACCCCCCAAATATTTCAATATCATGTCCCTAGAATAATGAGCATTGGGATTAGTGGAATGCCCCATAAGTGACCCCCTGAATTTTAAAATGGATGATGTCCCCAATATAAAACTTCCACCTATATACCCAAGGCTTACCATGTGCTTCATTTCCCAAATAATTTTAAAAGGGATTTTCACAATTGATTTCAAATAACACTTTCCTTTTATCAAACCTATTTTTAAAACACATTTCATAATTCTTTGAAAACACCCATATTCTTTTTACCAAAACAAGGTAAAAAATCATTTATTTAAAATCCATTTAAGCACACAAAAAATCATGATAATTCATTTATAAAATAATTTATAAAATATGATCAATCAAGGTTCATTCAATAAAGGATAAAGATGAAACAACCTACCTCAAACTCAGGTAGCACACACCCACAAAAAGATCCACCAACACAGGAAGGAATTCAAAGATGATGACAGAGGCCCTAGAATTGATTCTAAAATATTATAATCACATTCCACAAAAAAATAGATTTTAGAGAGGATATATCACAATACACCTCAAATAAAATACACAAACCACACCACAACCAACAAAGGACCGTCCTCCATAAGATGATTACACAACAGATCTAGAAGGAAAAAATAAAGCATCTTCAAAAAGTGATCAACACCACATGATTTCATATTCATAAACCTATCCATTGCAGTTGTAGTAACCAATGGAATTGAAGAAGTAGAAAGGACTCTTACCAGGGATAAGTGACACAACTTCTATAAAGATCTAATGCCTAAGGGAGCGATCTAAAAAGAGGTATATCACCCAAAATTTCCCTGGAATTGCCTAGGGTTCAAGGGTGAAGCCTATACATTGAAATAATTAAAGGAAGTTTCACAAATAGCACATAAAACCTACAGGTAACACACAATTTATGATGTGAAATATAGATTCATGACATGAATCCCATGAGTCACATGCATGCCAAAAAAGCCATCACCTCAAGTTAAATTATATCAATCGACAATTTCACTACGTGAACATGTATCACAGCTAGAGTTATTTTAACTTTTCAACTAATATTTTGGCTCGTTTCATCATGGATTCATAGCATGTATTGAATTCATGTAATATTACTAGTGATAGATTCATATCGTTAATAATATTCACTATGTGAATATGTCCATTAGGTAGCATTCATCCCAAATTCTGAAGAAAGATCCTAAACCAACTTCAACACCCTTTGAACCCAAAAACACACTCTTAAATAAGAAAAATTACATACATTAAACTAGGATGTTACACCTATGATCTATTAAAATGTAATTTCAGTGCTTCGAACATGAAAAATTAATATTGTTTGAATATGGATGAACAAAGGAATATGTTAATTAAATCGCACAACTAAAGAATGAAATTAAATTTATGGATTTAAAGAAATCAAGTAAGTGTATCTTATCTATAAGAACCCGGATCTTCGTTCAGGTATGTTTTGCCTTTTTTCTGGAGTTTTTAAGAAAAATGAATTTCCTGGAAATTTCAGAAGTACACGCCATGTACTTTCTGAGTACACACCGTGTACTCTGTTTCGGCTAGAAGCCGTGTGCTGGCCATGTCCGGGACACACACACGGTGTGTAAGGCTGAGGTGGAGGCCGGTTAATTTGGAGTACGGAAAAATTGAAGTACACGCTATGTACTCAAGAAGTACACGTCGTGTACTTTCTTTTTTTCATTAAATGGATTGGGGTCGTGCCTAACCCCTATTTCCATCTTCTTCTCTAGTTTTCGACCATCCGAGAGCGACTGTATGGCCGAATCTTCGATAGAGTCCTGCCTCGCCCTCCATTCTCTAATTTGAGCACGGTCAGTTGCGTTGGAATCGCAGCGGTTAGTTCTTCCTTCTTCTTTAGCCTTGTTTCTTGATTCCTCCCCATTTCCAAGTTATCATGGGATGAACATTTTTGTGTGTTTTCTCAAATCTACATCGTTCTAAGGGGAATCTTTCGTCGAGGTTCGCGTATATCGATCTCCCAGGATCGAGGTAGGTGGTTTGTGCCTTTCCGTAGAAAGTTGATGAATATTTTGTGCAATTTCCACCAATACCCCTAAATGGGGTATTGCGTGTTTCCTGTTTTTCCCTTGTTTCTTGCCTTCTTTGCTTGATTGCTTTAGTAGAGGTTATTGCTTGTGATTAGAGTAGTTTGTTTGTGCTCAAATTACTTTTCCATGCTTGTTCTGCATGTTTAGCGTTTTTCCAGTTGCCATGCCTAGTCGTAGGATAGTGTAACTGTTGTTTATTTATTGTTGTTGAGCCTTAGTTGATATCCAAGTAGTTATTGAGGTTTACTTGAACGACCTACACGTAATGAGCATGTTTAGTAATACTCAGGACTGTGGGAACCTAGAGTAGTAGACCAAAGGGAGAATTGACGGAAGGGCTTCTCTAGAGTGTCTTTTTAATCACGATGCGAGACCAAGGGGAGAATTGATACAAGGGGTTCTCCAGAGTGTCTTTTAATTATGAATTGGGATATAGGGGGAATTAACGTTGATTGATTCCCCAGATATCCTTTAGCACGATATGATACTATAGGGGGAATTGACGGTTAGTGCTTCCCCAGAGAGTCTGCTTAATTACATAGCTGAACCAGAGGGGTGAGACTGTGTGTTCCTCCCAGAGGGTTGCTAGTACTCAGAGGTTAAACCATAGGGGTTAGACTGTGAGAGCTACCCATAGGGTTACCTGTCTTCTTCTTGTTCCTGACTGCTTACTTGTGTGCTTTACTTGTTAGAACTGTGGTTTGTAGCTGCTTGTGCTTTTCCATTTACTGCTTCTTGTTTTATTACTGTCATGTATTCATTGACTATTAGGCACAAATCTTTGGGTGATTGCCTAATGGTATTGTATCTCACACCCTGTTTGGGCCATGCTTTTGGGCCCAAGTAGACTATATTGCTGCAGGTATAGACAAGGGAAAGAGCCCTTCTACTTCGGGATCTTGACTGCATTAGGAGCTGGGGAGCATGGGACCGAGCCATGGCTCGCGATGCTGAGGAGATTACATTGTTTTTCTTTTGCACTTGGTTTCAGTTGTATTTCAGCATGTTTTTTGTGTTTTCTGTTTTCCTTAGATACTTGTACCTGCTGCATCATTGTCATCACAGTTATATATATACATCGCTTCCGCTGTTTGGTTTCTGTTGTTATGCATGTTGTTTACTGCTTCCGCTGTTTATTGTTGTTTTCTTACCTTGTATACCTTACCGAATGAGGGCATAGTTTCCCCACTGACTCACCAAGGCCCTCTCTGCTAGTCGGTAGCCTATGGCGTTCGGGGAAATGCGCTTGAGATCATGTGGCGAACCGGGTACGGGGCACCAGTGGAGGGGCTCCGGACTTGGGTCGTTATAAAGTGGTACCAAAGGAGTTCTTTTCTCTTGCTTTACTATTTGGAGACTTTAGCCAGGGATATGACGGATTCAGTACTTGGTATTAAGCTATGCCCGGGAGTATCTAACCCATGTATAGGGAAAATCCATACTACCTCATTAATTTCAGTTTTCTGGTTTTGAGATTTTATGGTTGGTATGATTTCACCTAGAGTGATTCACATGGCTTGTGTTATTATTGTTTTGATATTTAGGTTCTATTTCTGTCGCAACCCAATGAGATGAGGGTATGCCATCTCATGAATCATATAGTCACTTGTAGAAATTACATGTCATGCATTCTTGCCAATCCATCTAGGGTGCATTAGCGATTGCATGCTGTTGTGATAGGCTCTGTGTAGATTGTGAATGCTGTTGTGATAGATTCTTGATAGATTCTCTGCTGTTGTGTTAGAAAACTATTGTTTTGGTCCTTCCTTAAAATGAATGCCAAATTTTGGTTCTTGAGGTGTTATGGGCCCTCCCAGATCAGAATTTGGAAACTTTTCCCTTGTTTTTAGTGTTTCTGGAATTCTACGCAGTTTCTAAGCTACTGCCCAGAAAAACCCAGAATACACGGCGTGTACTTTTCGGGCACACGCCGTGTAGTTTTCAGGCCATGTCACTGACCGTGTGAGAAAAACACGGTGTCGTGAGAGTAACTTCGGGAACACGCCGTGTACGATTGATACACGTCGTGTACGATTGATACACGCCATGTAAGTTTGGAGTCGTGTACCTGGCTGTGTCACTAACAACATGGGTCGGGGAAGCTTGGGTAAAACACGCTGTGTCCTTCAGGAACATGTCGTGTAGTCTTGTCCAGGTACCCGGCCGTGTCACGAACAACACGTGTCAGTGTTACCTTCTTTTCCACACGTCGTGTTTGTTCGGAACTCGCCGTGTAGTCTTGTCCAGGTACCCAGCCATGTCACTAACAACACAGGATGGGGTCACCTTGCCTATGCACGCTGTGTTTGTTCAGAGCACGTCGTTTAAGGTTCAGCCGTGTAGACGGCCATGTGTTTCACAAACATGGGCCACCGAAGCCTTGTCTAGTACACATCGTGTGTGTTAAGAACACTCTGTGTAACGACCCAAAGTATTTCAATGGAAAATTACCTTCTTATATTTATGTCATAAAAACACAAAATAATGAACTACTAAGTGATAAGTGACCTTTAAACATAATTTTGTCACCCCTATGTTTGGAATTTTAAAAATCTGACATACACGGTTGTGTTCAAGATAGTTTTTGGAGTCTAATGAAACAAAAATAATTTTTGCTGAATAGTAACCTACCCTTATGAATAGTAACCTACCCTTATGAATAGTAACCTACCCTTATAAATAGTAAAATGACACTTATGAATAGTAAATAAGAGTAACATTACCTATTAATAATAAAATAAAATTTAGACATCATAGAAAGTGATGATTTGACCTTAGTAAACGTTTTGGTGATTTGTAAGTCATAAATAAATAATTAATTAATTAATTTAATAGAATATTTATTTCCCTGAAATTTATTCATAAATTATTGAATCAATTTCTAATAGTTTTTAGATAATTTTATAAGACCCTACATAATTTTTGAAAGAACTGCAAAATCAGTTTTAATTTTAAAAATTGTTTTTTTAAGTAAATTATGATTTTAATTAAATATTAAATTAATAATATTTAAAAAATTATTTTTGAAAAATGGACTTCATTTTTGGATTCTACATGTTGAAAAATGGTTGGGGTAAATTTTTGGGATTTTTCTGAGATACTTGAATTTTTGGTGAATAGTAGAATACATTAATTTACCATATAAATACATTTTAATTAAAACCCACTATTCCTGACATCACAAGTGATGTAAGCACCCAAATCCCGAAATCACATGCCTTTTTTACTATTCTTGGTCATCCAAGACTCACTATTCTTTGTCATAGGTGAAATTAATAAACTAATCAATTTTATATTAAGGAAACCCCTCTCCCCTCCACTATAAAAGCCACCCTTCACTCCCTCTTTTCCTCACACCTCTCAAGCTCTAAGCCTTCTCTAAACTCTGCCCAAACACCTTCCCTAGACTCTTCCCCACGTCTAAGAGCTCCTGGTCTCATCAAAAGACCAAGCTTAGGCCCTTAAGGAGGTTCTCAAGTGAAGGATTCAAGAGGTAATTTCCCTCCCTCTTCTCCTTTAATTTCCTTTCAAGTTCAAGTTCTTTTCTTGATCTCTCCCCACCTGTCTTCATAAAAATTGTTTTGTAACTCCATTATTATACATATACTGTAATATTATGATTATAATGGTATATTATATCACCCCAAACCCTTTACCTCTTCCTTTTGTTTTATTAAAGAGAACGTTGTTCATGTGGTGTTAATTTATCACCTTCAAAAACAACATGCTCTCTTCTTCCATTTCTATCTTCAGATATGGTCATGAAACCATTTTTATGGTTGAACCATAATATTTCAAATGTATTATCTTTTATTTTAAGTTTTGGAAATAACCTATGGCCATATTACTAGGTGAAAAGTTAAAACAAGTTCATTGTGATCCAAAAAACCCGCCCAAATTTACCCAAATAACCATCATTAAAATCTTATCTAATGATTCGTCCACATGGATCTAATATAACTCATTATAAAATCATTAAAGATTCTGTAATATCATAAATAACATGTAATATCATTTCTGGATGTTTACCCATGATCTACCCAAACATCAATTTAAGAATACAAGTGGACCGCTCAAGAAAACCATAAAAATGAACATCTCCGATCAATGTTTTTAAACTCTATAAGTCATAAAAAGGAATATAATATGAAATAATGAAACCATAATGAACCATATTAATGTATAAAAGGTTCTTTAATTTCTAATTAATGAATATAATGTCATTATATAGGACATTAAAGAGAAGGAGGCATTCGGGTACAAGGTAAGGGGAAATCTCGAACCCAATTTTCTTCCTTCGGGTTCTCCCTCTTTCACTCCATTTTTGATATAATTACTCTTCAAAGATAATTTTTTCATCATTTCCTTTACTTTTCTGGGATATACATGTTTGTCACTGGTTTTTATGTCCATCAAAATGTTTTCCAAAAGAACTCTTCTTTCAAGATCTCACCTTTTACCTCTCATTCAAGGTTGATGGTTCTTGTATCAAGTATGTTGTTCCCTCTTTCTTTTGGGAACCCAAAGATTATGAATGTGTTATTATGAGATGAAACCCATTACTTTCCATGGGTTATTTATGTACATGTTTTATATTTTTTCAATGTGGAAAGCATGATAATGATAATGTTATGATGTGACGGGTGCGCCCAGAATTATATAGCGCAATATGAATGTTTAAATGTGACGGGTGCGCCCGAAATTATACAGCGCTCCAATGAATTGGGTAAAGTGATGAATCTCATGAGTAAATTTGAAATGATTTGTGAACAAGATTCTAGCTTTGTTCACAAGTATGTGTGGTAGTTAACCACTAAGACATGATGTTTCATTTTTATGCATTGCCACATTTCAAGTTTATTGTTTATGCTCCTCTCATGTTCATGATCTTTTGACTATGTCATGATTATGCTCACCCCATGATGTATTGTTCTTATCTATCCTCTTACTGGGCTTTTAGCTCACCCCTTTTGATGTATATCCTCAGGTGGCTACATGTACTAAGGAGAGGACAAGTGTCAATAAGAAGCAATAGAAGAAGAAATTAAATGAATATTTATGCTTAAAGTTGTATTTGTTATGTATGGTCCTAGTTTATCCAAGAAACTAAACCTATGGATCCTATATGTGTAATACTATTATGTTGTTTATCTTTTAAATGATGTTATAGTAATGTAATAAAAGGCCGGGTCGCTATAGTTGGTATCAGAGGAATGGTTTAGTTAATTTGGGAATTAGGATTAGTAAACCCTAGATAAAACCTCTAGCATGAGAATAAGTACAAATATGTACACAAGAATATTTACCTAGGGATCCCATATGTTATGTTTTTGGTATAATTGTTTAAATTAATAAGTTATTCATAACTTTTTTACTTATGTTTTGTTCTAACCTTTTCTATTTTAGAAAATGGTGGGAACCAGGAGGAATCAGGCCAACAACTCTTGCGAGGGCCAATGCAACGATTGCCCGAACGACATCCCCAATGATTTTGGAGGTGGAGTTCAAAACTTCATGGAGATGCTTACCCAATTATCTCGGGTTATGAATAATAACCATAATAATGGAGAACATCCTCCTTCACCAAATAGGCAGCAACTAGCTATCAAATGTTTTATGCGGCAACGACCACCGATGTTTTGTGGATCTTCTGATCCACTAGTTGCAGAATAGTGGGTCAACTCCATGGAGAAGATCTTTTCTATTCTTCACTGTTCTGAGACGGAGAAGGTGACTCTAGCCATTTATCGTCTAGATGGAGAATCTGATCAATGGTGGGCTTTGATTAAGAACACCAAGCCAAGGGAGGAAATTGAAGAGATGGAATGAGAAGACTTTAAGATAATGTTTCTTAATAAGTACTTCCCACAAACTCTTCATACGAAGATGGAGAGAGAATTCATAGAGCTTAAGCAAAAAGAAGGAGAATCTGTCACAACCTATGAAGCAAATTTTACAAGGCTCTCAAGGTATGCTTCGGGTTTTGTTATCAACAATGATAGAAAAATTGATATATTCTTTAGTGGATTAAAACCACATCTTCGAATGGCGCTTGCAATTCGAGACTTTGGGAGTTATGAAGAAGTTGTTCGGTGTGCTCTCAAAGTGGATATGGAGTTTGGAGAATGGTCCCATGGATATGGTGATAATAAAAGAAAGATGGAGTTTCAAGCTGGTGAATCTAGTGACAAAGGTGGGAAGAAAAATCAACGACCCACATGCCAAAAATGTGGGAAGTTGCACCATGGGAACTGCCTCAAAGGTATGGGGAAATGATTTAAGTGTGGGAAAGAAGGACACCAAGCTCAAGAGTGTCGAAAAGACATGAAAAGGAAGGATAATGTAGCCGATGAAATGAGAGAACCACTCGTGGTTCAATGCTACAACTGTAGGGAGCTAGGGAACTATTCAAACCAGTGCACTAAACCTCGAGCTCTCGAGGGTAATCAGCGCCAACAACCACCAAAGCCAAAGGAACAAGGGAAGGCTTATGCCATAACTACTGCGGAGGTGGAACATGATAATGAAGTCGTACAAGGTACACTTCCTATTCACTCAAGAATGGAAAAAGTCTTATTTAATTCTGGTTCTACGCATTCCTTTATATCTTGCAAGTTTTCTAGAACTATAGAATCAAAGCCCCGAAACCTTGAAGTAGAGATATCTGTAAAAACACAAAGTGGTGAAATCATTGCAACCCATGTGTTTGACTCTTCTCCTATTGACGTATGTGGGAATATTCTTCTGGCAAATATCGTAATACTTCCCTTGGTGGAATTCGACGCTATAATGGGAATGGATTGGCTCTCGTTATATAGAGCACATATCAACTATCGAGAAAAGGAAATATATTTTCATATTCTGAACCATCCCATGCTCCTATACAAATTCAAGGAAGATCATGAATATCCTTTGAAAAATCCTTCAATGGTGTGGGTGTTGATTCCCTATGAAGAAGCATACCTCACCCAAATGGTTGAGTCGAAGGAAAGTTCCAACCTTGAGGAAATGCCCATCGTGAGGGAATACAGAGATGTATTTCCCGAAGAGTTACCCGGAATTCCCCCAGATCGTGAGGTAGAGTTCTCAATTGAACTCATACCTAGAGCTACTCCTATCTCAAAGTATCCATATAGGATGTCTCCTATCGAACTGGAGGAGTTAAAGAAGCAGCTGCAAGAGCATTTGGACAAAGGGTTCATACACCCTAGTGCATCACCTTGGGGTGCACCAGTGTTCTTTGTGAAGAAGATGGATGGAACCATGCGGCTGTGTATCGATTATCGGGAACTCAACAAGATCACCATAATGAACAAGTATCCTCTCCCAAGGATTGATGACTTGTTCGGCCAGTTAAGAGGAGCTCAATACTTCTCAAAGGTGGATCTTCATTCTGGATATCATCAAGTAAATGTGAAGAAGGAAGATATTCATAAAACTGCCTTTCGTACAAGGTATGGGCACTATGAGTTTTTGGTGATGCCCTTTGGACTTACTAATTCCCCTATAATCTTCATGGATTTGATGAATAGAGTCTTTAGACATTACCTCGACAAATTTGTGGTAGTGTTTATCAATGATATTCTCATCTACTCTAAGATCAAGGAGGAACATGAAGAACATCTAAGACTTGTGTTGGAGACAATGAGAAAAGAGAAGTTGTGCGCCAAGTTCAGAAAGTGTGACTTTTGGATGAATCAAGTCACGTTCTTGGGACATGTGATCACAAGCAAGGGAATTTCTATGGACCCTTCAAAGACAAAGGTGATTGAGGAATGGCCCAGGCCCTCTAGTGTCACAGAAATCCGTAGTTTTCTTGGATTAGATGGGTACTATCGACGTTTTTTGAGAAACTTATCACGATTGTCAATCCCGCTAACTAAGTTAACAAGTAAAGGGGTAAAGTATGTATGGACGGAAGAATGTGAGGGAAGCTTCAAGGATCTAAAGAGAAGGTTGATCACTGCACATGTACTCACACTACCGAAAAGTGGAGAAAGTTTTGTTATATACAGTGATGCTTCAAAGAATGTCTTGGGTTGTGTACTCATGCAAAATGATAATGTGATATCCTACGCCTCACGACAGTTGATGATCCATGAGCAGAACTACCCGACGTATGATCTAGAGCTGGCAGCCATGATTTTTGCCTTGAAAATCTGGCAGCACTACCTTTATGGTGAGAAGTGTGACATATACACCAACCACAAGAGCCTAAAGTATATATTCACACAAAAGGAGCTCAACATGCGTCAAAGGATATGGTTATAGCTAATCAAGGATTAAGATTTCTCTATTCACTATCATCCTGTAAAGGCGAACAAGGTAGCTGATGCTCTAAGTAAAAAAGAACCAACTACTCTATCCATGTTGAGGATTGAGAAAGACCCTATCTTCTTGGATATGCAAAGGATGGATTTGGAAATAATAAGGGTAGGGGATACATCCTACCTTGCCCAAATGATTGTGCAACCATCCATCCAAGATAAGATTAAGGAAGCACAAAGGGATGATGTGGAGATACAAAAGAGGGTGAATGCAGTAAAGGAAGGGAAGCTGTAAGAGTTCCATAACGAAGATGATGGTGTGATTTGGTTTGGAACGCGGCTTTGTGTGCCTTCATCACCCGGGATGAAGAAGGAGCTATTGGATAATGCACATAGCTCAACTTTCTCTATCCATCCTGGAAGTACCAAGATGTATCGTGATCTCTGAGAACATTTCTGGTGGGATAACATGTAGAAGGAGATTGCGGAATATATATCACGGTGCTTGGTATGTCAGCATGTTAAAGCTGAGCGACAAAAGTCCAAAGGTATGATGCATCCATTGCCTATACCCATGTGGAAATGGAAAAATGTTACTATGGACTTTGTCACAGGTCTCTCGAAGACGTCAAAGGGAAATAATGCGATATGGGTTGTGGTTGATCGACTCGCCAAGACTGCCCATTTTATCTCTATTCGGGAAGACCTCTCACTTGAACAACTTGCAAGGATATATGTGAAGGAAGTAGTGAGATTGCACGGTGTTCCACTCTCGATTGTCTCTGACTGTGATCCAAGGTTCACATCTAAGTTATGGAGGAGCCTTCAACATGCTTTGAGTACTAAAATAAATTTCAGCACGGCCTATCACCCCCAAACTGATGGCTAGTCTAAAAGGACTATTCAGACGCTTGAAGATATGCTAAGAGCCTATTATCTTGAATTCAAAGGTGGTTGGGATCAGCATCTCTCATTGGTTGAGTTCTCATACAACAATAGCTTCCACTCGAGTATTCAGATGGCTCCGTATGAAGCTCTTTATGGGAAGCAATGTAGAACTCTAACCTATTGGGTTGAATTTGGAGAACGAAAGATACTTGGTCCCGATCTTGTTCAAGAGATGACAGAGAAGGTTCAAGTTATCCAAAAACACATCAAAGCTTCTCAAAGTCGGCAAAAGAGCTATGCTGACAACCGTCGAAGGGAATTGGAGTTTGAAGTTGGAGATAAATTCTTCCTTCGAATATCTACATGGAATAGAGTCATGAGAATTGGGAAGAAAGGGAAGTTAAACCCAAGGTACATTGGCCCCTTTGAGATCATTGACCGTATAGCAGTCGTGGCCTATCGTCTGGTAATTCCACTGAATATGGCTCAAGTTCATGATGTGGTACATGCATCACTACTGAGGAATTACATACCAGACCCCTAACATGTACTAAACTCAGAGGTGGTACAGCTGGAAGATGATCTCTCCTATGAGGAGAAGTCGGTAAAAATTTTGGACCGAAGTGATAAGGTTCTACGCAACAAGAAAACTCGTCTTTTCAAAGTGTTGTGGAGGAACCATAAGTTTGAGGAAGCAACTTGGGAACCAGAAGAGACAATGAAGGAGAAGTACCCTCACCTATTTGTGTAAAGTGAAATTTCGGGGGCGAAATTTCTTAAGGGGGGAAGAATGTAACGACCCAAAGTATTTCAATGGAAAATTCCCTTCTTATATTTATGTCATAAAAACACAAAATAATGAACTACTAAGTGATAAGTGACCTTTAAACATAATTTTGTCACCCCTATGTTTTAATTTTAAAAATCTGACATACACAGTTGTGCACAAGATAATTTTTGGAGTCTAATGAAACAAAAATAATTTTTTCTGAATAGTAACCTACCCTTATGAATAGTAACCTACCCTTATGAATAGTAACCTACCCTTATGAATAGTAAAATGACCCTTATGAATAGTAAATAAGAATAACATTACCTATGAATAATAAAATAAAATTTAGACATCATAGAAAGTGATGATTTGACCTTAGTAAACATTTTGGTGATTTGTAAGTCATAAATAATTAATTATTTAATTAATTTAATATAATATTTATTTCCCTGAAATGTATTCATAAATTATTGAATCAATGTCTAATAGGTTTTAGATAATTTTATAATACCCTGCATAATTTTTGAAAGAACTGCAAAATCAGTTTTAATTTTAAAAACTGTTTTTTAAGTAAATTATGATTTTAATTAAATATTAAATTAATAATATTTAGAAAATTATTTTTAAAAAATGGACTTTATTTTTGGATTCTACATGTCAAAAAATGGTTGGGGTAAATTTTTGGGATTTTTCTGAGATACTTGAATTTTTGGTGAATAGTAGAATACATTAATTTACCATATAAATACATTTTAATTAAAACCCACTATTCCTGACATCACAAGTGATGTAAGCACCCAAATACCAAAATCACATGACTTTTTTACTATTCTTGGTCATCCAAGACTCACTATTCCTTTTCTTAGGTGAAATTAATAAACTAATCAATTTTATATTAAGGAAACCCCTCTTCCCTCCACTATAAAAGCCACCCTTCACTCACTCTTTTCCTCACACCTCTCAAGCTCCAAGCCTTCTCTAAACTCTACCCAAACACCTTCCCTAGCCTCTAACCCACGTAAAAGTGCTCTTGGTCTCATCAAAAGACCAAGCTTAGTCCCATAAAAAGGTTCTCAAGTGAAGGATTCAAGAGGTAATTTCCCTCCCTCTTCTCCTTTAATTTCCTTTCATGTTCAAGTTACTTTCCTGATCTCTCCCCACCTATCTTCATCAAAATTGTTTTTTAACTCCATTATTATACATATAATTTAATATTATGATTCTAATGGTATATTATATCACCCCACACCCTTTTCCTCTTCCTTTTATTTTATTAAAGATAACGTTGTTCATGTGGTGTTAATTTATCACCTTCAAAAACAACATGCTCTCTTCTTCCTATTATGCCTTAAAATATGGTCATGAAACCATTTTTATGGTTGAAACAGAATATTTTATATGTATTATGTTCTATTTTAAGTTTTGTAAATAACCTATGTCCATATTACTAGGTGAAAAGTTAAAACAAGTTCATTGTGATCCAAAAAAACCACCCAAATTTACCCAAATAACCATCATTAAAATATTATCTAATGATTCTTCCACATGGATCTAATATAAATCATTATAAAATTATTCAAGCTTCTTTAATATCATAAATAACATTTAATATCAGTTCTGGATATTTACCCATGATCTACCCAAACATCAATTTAAGAATACAAGTGGACCGCTCAAGAAAACCATAAAAACGAACATCCCCGATCAATGTTTTTAAACTCTATAAGTCATCCAAAGGAAAATAATATGAAATAATGAAACCATAATGAACCCTATTAATGTATAAAAGGTTCTGGAATTTCTAATTAATTAATATAATGTCATTATACAAGACATTAAAGAGAATGAGGCATTCGGGTACAAGGTAAGGGGAAATCTCGAACCCAATTTTCTTCCTTCGGGTTCTCCCTCTTTCACTCCATTTTTGATATGGATACTCCTCAAATATCATTTTTTCATCATTTACTTTACTTTTCTGGGATATAAATGTTTGTCACTAGTTTTTATTTCCATCAAAAAAAATTCCAAAAGAACTCTTCTTTCAAGATCTCACCTTTTACCTCTCATTCAAGGTTGATGGTTCTTGTATCAAGTATGTTGTTCCCTCTTTCTTTTGGGAACCCAAAGATTATAAATGTGTTATTATGAGATGAAACCCATTCCTTTCCATGGGTTATTTATGTACATTTTTGATATGTTTTCTATGCGGCAAGCATGATAATGATAATGTTATGATGTGACGGGTGTGCCCAGAATTATATAGCGCAATATGAATGTTTAAATGTGATGGGTGCACCCGGAATTATACAGCGCTCCAATGCATTGGGTAAAGTTATGAATATCATGATTAAATGTGAAATTATGTGTGAACAAGATGCTAGCTTTTTTCACAAGTATGTGTGGTAGTTAACCACTAAGACATGATGTTTCATTTTTATGCATTGCCACATTTCAAGTTTAT
Organism: Viscum album; assembly: GCA_963277665.1. Classification (NCBI taxonomy): domain Eukaryota; kingdom Viridiplantae; phylum Streptophyta; class Magnoliopsida; order Santalales; family Viscaceae; genus Viscum; species Viscum album. Next base: position 496,417,194 of record OY728139.1, on the reverse strand, counting down.
TGTTTATGCTCCTCTCATGTTCATGATCTTTTTCCTATGTCATGATTATGCTCACCCCATGATTTATTGTTATTATCTATCCTCTTACTGGGATTTTATATCACCCCTTTTGATGTATATCCTTAGGTGTCTACATGCACTAATTAGAGGACAAGTGCCAATAAGAAGCAATAGAAGAAGAAATTAAATGAATGTTTATGCTTAAAGTTGTATTTGTTATGTATGGTCATAGTTTTCCCAAGACACTAAACCTCTGGATCCTCTATGTGTAATATTATTATGTTGATTATCTTTTAAATGATGTAATAGTAATGTAAGAAAAGGTCGGGTCGCTATACTCCGTGTAGTCTCGGGGTAAGTCAGACCGTGTGGGTTAGCCGTGTAAGGAGACTCGGGCAGGGGAACAGTTTTCAAGTACACTCCGTGTGTGGGTGAAACATGCCGTGTAGTTTGAAGTTTACACGACTTGTAGGGAAGGATTACATGCCCATGTCAGTGGTTTAAGAAGACACGCCGTGTAGTTTTATACACGGCGTGTAGTCAAGTTTTGTAAACTTGTGTGTTTTTATTCCCCTATTTCCGTTTTGTACTCTTGTGTTCTATGTACTTGTTTTCCTGGTCTAAGGTGTGCTTTTGATATTTCAGATTTATGCCTCCGAGACGTCCTCTGATCGTACGTCTGTCATCGGGCAGTGATCAGACGCCAGATAGGACTGATCAGGGACTTCCTGCCGATCCTCCAGTCGGGCCAGCCTTGGTACCGGCTGTTATACCAGTTGCAGGTGTAGATGCATCGTTCAGGGAAGGTTTCATGAGGATGATGCAGGCCTTCCAGGGAGCGCCGCATCCTACCACGTCTATGGAAGACTTGACGCGGGTTTTCCAGCAGCAGCATCCTCCTACTTTCTTAGGGGAAGGAGGACCTTAGGATGTAGAGTCATGGCTGGAAGCCATGCTGACTATCTTCGATCATCTGGAGACGCCTCCAGAGAGGCATGTCAAGATCGCCACCTATACACTCTGAGACTCCTCCAAGAGGTGGTGGGACGTGATCTCACAGACAGGTCAGCAGCAGGCTATGGTTTGGGAGGAGTTCCAGCGCGTTTTCTATGACTACTTCTACCCGGAGACCCTGAAGGCCGACTGAGCCTAGGAGTTCATGAGATTAGAGCAAGGTACCCTTTCTGTCATGGAGTATTCCGCTCGTTTCACTGAGCTGCAGTGCTTCACGCCCCTCCGGGATGGGAGTGTGGTGTTCTTAGCAAGGAAGTTCGAGGATGGTCTCGGGCGGGAGATCCGATCACAGGTGAACATCTTCCAGCTGACTTCCATTACTTCCATCGTCAACCAGGCACTGATTGCGGAGCGCAATCTGAGAGACTCTGGAGCTGCGAGCCAGGGAGGTTCTGCTTCCAGAGCTTGTCTTCCTTTAGATGATAGCAGGAAGCACCGTAGAGAGCCTACACGCAGTGATCCGAGGAAGCGAGATGCATCGTCAGGCAGCCAGATGACATGCTACCAGTGTGGCCGGTCAGGGCACACGAGGCTACAGTGCCAGAGGGACCCCATGGAGTGCCGATCTTGCGGCAAGATGGGTCATCTTCAACATTTTTTCCAGGTTTTCTGACCAGCAGCTGGTGACCAGGGTTCTTCCATGACTCCTCGTTCAGGAGCAGCACCGCCAGTTTCTCACCAGTCGGGGAACTGGAGTTCTTCCGTCCATTCAGGCCGAGGTGGAGGTCGAGGTCGTGGCAGTCAGCCACCAGTTCCTCAGCACCAGCAGGGAGGTTCAGCTCAGAGTGGTCAGCCAGGGGCGCAGGGTTGTGGTACAAACCAGTCTTTCACCATGGAGTAGACTTATCATGAGTAGGATCCTGGCCCTTCTACTGTTTGAGGTACGATTTTAGTAGCCTCAGTTTTATCTTCAGCCCTTTTTGATACTAGTGATATGCATAGCTTTATATTTTTTTGCTGTTTTGGAGAGCCTTAGACTCTGCATCTTTTCTTCTGTCGACTCGTTGACACTAGAAACACCTTTGGGAATGAGGACATCTAGTGTACGTCAGTGTAGAGAGTGCCCTCTCGAGGTTGTAGGGTATCGCTTCTTATGGGATCTCGATGTCCTAGAGATGACAGGTTATGATTTCATCCTTGGTAAGGATTGGTTAATTCACTTTCAGGCAGTCGTCGACTGTTATCGCCATAGAGTAAGCTTCGTTTCACCAGAGGGTGAGTCTTTTCTCCATAAGGGCGACTGGGACGTTCGGTCGAGTCGGGCAGGACTTAAGCATCTTGGGCTAGGAGGGGTGACGGCCTAGATTTCTAGTCTTTATCTGGATGATCAGGGGACTCCACAGTTGGATTTTCCCCTAGTGGTGGATCACTTCAGGGATGTCTTCCCAGAGGACTTTTCAGGTTTTCCTTCGGAGCGTGAGGTAGACTTCTCTATTGAGCTCATACCAGGAGCGGCACCAGTTTCCATTCCTCCCTATAGGATGTCCACACCTGAGTTGTAGGAGCTCAAGAAGCGGTTGGAGGAGCTACAGGCTAAGGGTTTCATCTGACCTAGTACTTCTCCTTGGGGTTCGCCTGTCCTGTTTTCAAAGAAGGTAGATGGTACCCTTCGGCTTTATGTGGATTATCAGAAGCTGAACCAGTTGATGGTCAAGAACTGATATCCTTTGCCGAGAATTGATGACCTTTTCGATCAGCTTCGAGGAGCCCGGGTGTTCTCGAAGATAGACTTGAGGTCCGGTTATCATCAGTTGCGTGTTAGACCATCAGATATACCTCTGACAACCTTCAGGAGCAGGTACGGTCTTTATGATTATACAGTCATGCCTTTCGGACTCATGAGCGCACCTAAAGTTTTCATGGCACTGATGAACCAAGTATTCCATCCTTACTTGGATTCCTTCATTGTGGTCTTCATGGACGATATCTTGGTGTACTCTCAAACTCGACACGACCATGAAACACATCTTGAGATCGTTCTGAGTACACTAAGAGAGCATTGTCTTTATTCTAAACTCTTGAAGTGCCACTTCCGGATGGATCAGATTCACTTATTGGGTCACGTCATCTGAGAGGCAGTAGTATCTGTGGACCCAGAGAAAGTGAGAGTTTTAGTTTCTTGGGAGCATCCAAAGAACGTTTTTGAGGTATGGAGCTTCGTAGGGTTGGATGGATACTACAGACGCTTCATTCAGGACTTTTCTCGTCTAGCAGCACCTTTGACAGGTCTGACCAAGAAGGGGGAGAAGTTCTTATGGTCAGATTCTTGTGAGTCAGCCTTTTAGGAGCTGGAAGGGAGGTTGACGTCAGCACCGATACTAGTATTGCCAGATCTAGGAAAGAGATACACTATTTACTGTGATGCTTCGGGTATCGGGCTGGGATCTGTGCTTATGCAGCAAGATGGAGTCATTGTGTATGGGTCTCGGAAGCTGAGGCCACATGAGAGGAACTACCCTACGCACGATCTGGAGTTGGTAGCTGTTGTTCATGCCTTGATCTATTGGAGACACTATCTTCTGGGAGAGCACTTTGTGGTTTTCACTGACCACAAGAGTCTCAAGTATATCTTCACTCAGCGTGATCTGAATCTAAGGCAGCGTAGGTGGGTTGAGTATCTACAGTCTTTCAACTTCAAACTCACCTATACGCCGGGAAAGGGCAACGCCGTGGAAGACGCGTTGAGAAGGAGAACTCAGATTCAGGCAGTTCAGGAGGCCAGTATCGAGTGGCAACTGATGGCTCTATTCTCTGAGATGCATCTAGAGGTGCACGACAGATGGGGACAGAATTTTCTATCTTCTGTAGCTGTTACCTCCACGCTACATGATTAGGTACGAAAAAGGCAGCTATCAGACTCAGAAGGCTTAGTCCTGTGGGAGAGTGTGTCAGGAGGGGACCCTCTTCCTGGATGGACAGTGTGCGAGGATGAGATCTTGCGTTTCTAAGGATGCGTATGGGTGCCAGCAGACATACGCGAGGAGCTGATGCGGGATTTCCATTCCTCGGTTTGGGCAGTTCATCCTGGCATCACCAAGATGTATCGGGATCTTCATCTCCAGTACTGGTGGCCAGGTATGAAGAAGGATGTTGCTGGTTTTGTCATGAGATTTTTTACTTGTCAGTAGGTGAAAGCAGAGAATCGGTGACCAGCGGGCCTTTTACAGAAGTTACCCATTCCGAAGTGGAAGTGGAATGATGTTGTGATGGACTTCGTGACTGGGTTTCCGAGGTCACCACGAGGGAACGATGTTGTTTGGGTTGTCGTCGATAGGCTTACGAAGGTTGCCCACTTCTTACCGATCAAGGAGACCTTCAGCGTCGATGATCTGGGATGACTTTACATCAGAGAGATCGTTCGTCTACATGGAGTTCCGTGCTCTATTGTTTTGGACAGAGATGTGCACTTTACCTCTCGGTTCTAGCAGGGATTTCAGAAGGCTTTGGGTACACAGGTACTTTTGAGTACAGCATACCATCCCCAGACTGATGGCCAGTCCGAGCACACGATCCAGGTGCTTGAGGATATGCTCCGAGCTTGCATCCTAGAATTTGGCGGTTATTGGGAGAAGAATATTCCTCTGGTGGAGTTCGCCTACAACAACAGTTTCCAGGCGACCATTCAGATGGAACCATACGAGGCTTTGTACGGTAGGCCATGTTGATCACCATTATGCTGGATGGAGGCAGGAGAGGCAGCTTTGCTGGGACCTCGTCTTGTTCAGGAGACTTTAGAGCAGATAGAGCTAATTCGGAAGAGGATGGATATAGCGCAGTCTTGACAGAAGTCTTATGCTGATCAGCGGAGACGACCTCTGGAGTTCTAGGTTGGTGATCAGGTTTTCCTACGTGTTGCACCGAGGTTGGGACACAAAAGTATTTGGAGACAGGGTAAGCTTTCACTGTGGTACGTCGGGCAGTTTGAGGTCTTGGAGAGAGTGGGGTTGGTCACCTATCAGTTGCAGCTACCTCAGAGGTATCGGGCCATGCACAACGTCTTCCACATCTCTCAGCTCTAACGTTACTTTTCAGACCCATCTCGCGTCTTTCAGCCCGAGGAAGTCGAGCTTGAAGCGGATGCATCATTCGAGGAGCATCCTATCCTTATTGTCGATCGTAGTACGAAGGTTCTCCGCGGGCGGTCTGTTCCTCTGGTACGGGTGCTATGGCAGCACAGACGAGTACAGGATGAGACCTAGGAGAGGGAGGCCGATGTAGGATCGCAGTGGCCGAAACTGTTTGGGGATTCTTCTTCTACTCGCCATTAGGGAAATTCGGGGACGAAATTCTTAAAGGGGGGAAGTTTGTAAGAACCCGGATCTTCGTTCAGGTATGTTTTTCCTTTTTTCTGGAGTTTTTAAGAAAAATGAATTTTTTGGAAATTTCAGAAGTACACGCCGTGTACTTTCTGAGTACACGTCATGTACTCTATTCTGGCTCGAAGCCGTGTGTTGGCCGTGTCCGAGCCACACACGGGGTGTGTAAGGCTAAGGTGGAGGCCGTTTAATTCGGAGTACGGAAAAATTGAAGTACACACCGTTTACTCAAGAAGTACACGCCGTGTACTTTCATTTTTTTCATTAACAGACTAGGGTCGCGCCTAACCCCTATTTCCATCTTCTTCTCCAGTTTTCGACCGTTTGAGAGCGACCGTACGGCCGAATCTTCGACGGAGTCCTGCCTCGCCATCCGTTCTCCGATTCGAGCACGGTCAGTTGCATTGGAATCACAGCGGTGATTTCTTCATTCTTCTTTAGCCTTGTTTCTTGATTCCTCCATGTTTCCAAGTTATCGTGGGATGAATGTTTTTGTGCATTTTCTCATATCTGCGTCGTTCTAAGGGAAATCTTTCATCGAGGTTCACGTATATTGATCTCCTAGGATCGAGGTAGGTGGTTTGTGCCTTTCCATAGAAAGTTGATGAATATTTTGTGCAATTTCCACCAATACCCCTGAATGGGGTATTGCGTATTTCCTATTTTTTCCTTGTTTCTTGCCTTCTTTGCTTGATTGCTTTAGTAGAGGTTATTTCTTGTGATTAGAGTGGTTTGTTTGTGCTTAGATTTCTTTTCCATGCTTGTTCTTCCTATTTGGCGTTTTTCCAGTTGTCATGCCTAGTCGTAGGATAGTGGAACTGTTGTTTATTTATTGTTGTTGAGCCTTAGTTGATAGCCAAGTAGTTATTGAGGTTTACTTGGACGACATATACATACTGAGCATGTTTAGTTATACTCAGGACTGTGGGAACCTAGAGTAGTAGACCAAAGGGAGAATTGACGGAAGGGATTCTCCAGAGTGTCTTTTTAATCATGATGCGAGACCAAGGGGAGAATTGACAGAAGGTCTTCTCCAGAGTGTCTTTTAATTACGACGTGGGCTATAGGGGGAATTGACATTGAGTGCTTCCCCAGAGAGCCTTTAGCACGATACGAGACTATAGGGGGAATTGACGGTGAGTGCTTCCCCAGAGAGTCTGCTTAATTATGTAGCTGAACCAGAGGGGTGACACTGTGTGTGCCTCCCAGAGGGTTGCTAGTACTCAGAGGTTAAACCATAGGGGTTAGACTGTGAGATCTACCCAGAGGGTTACCTGTATTCTTCTTATTTCTGACTGATTACTTGTGTGCTTTACTTGTTAGAACTGTGGTTTGCATATGCTTGTGTTTTTCTGTTTACTACTTCTTGTTTTATTATTGCCATGTATTCATTGACTATTAGGCACAAATCTTTGGGTGATTGCCTACTGGGATTGTATCTCACACACTATTTGGTCCATCCTTTTGGGCCCAAGTAGACTATATTGTTGCAGGTATAGACAAGGGCAAGCGCCCTTCTACTTCGGGATCTTGACTGCATTAGGAGTTGGGGAGCATGGGACCGAACCGTGGCTTGCGATGTTGAGGAGCTTACTTTGTTTTTCTTTTGCACTTAGTTTCAGTTGTATTTCAGCACGTTGTTGTGTTTGCTGTTTTCCTTAGATACTTTACCTGTTGCATCATTGTCATCATAGTTATATATATATATTGCTTTCGTTGTTTGGTTTCTGTTGTTATGCATGTTGTTTACTGCTTCCGCTGTTTATTGTAGTTTTCTTACCTTGTATACCTTACCGAATGAGGGCATAGTTTCCCCACCGACTCACCAAGGCCCTCGTTGCTAGTCGGCAGCCTCTGGCGTTCGGGGAAACGCGCTTGAGGTCATGTGGCGAACCGGGTACGGGGCACCAGTGGAGGGGCTCCGGACTCGGGTCGTTACATTATCATATTTTATAGTAATATAATTCCCAAAATCTAAGAAAAATGATCTTGAAAGTAAAAATTATTTCCTTTTTACAATTTTTTTGAGGAGTTCATGGTTGTTTTCACTCCTCGCTAATTTATGGTTTTGTGGTCATTAACATTATCATGACCATGTTCTCTAACACTCTATGTTATTCTATATAAATTATACATATTATACATGTCTATATTTTCACTTTTTGTTAATGTTAACCTTATCTAGGAACCTGATTATATGTTATTTCAGGTAACCTTTACGTTTCTCACATCCTCTTTTCAAATGAAGTTTTATTGTCCTATTGTATAGTGTGGGTTTTCAACAAAGGTATTTTCAAATATTGAACCATTGATTAGTGAGATAAAAATTATGAGGGTAAAATTTATTTAATATGGGGATAATATAACACATAAAAATTTTATAATATATTTTTCTTTAAAAAATTGCAAGTGTTCAATATCTTTCTTTACATGAAACCTCGAGTTTATATGAGTCATGATATAGTAAATTGTTATAAGATAGTCATTAAATTAGTAGGTATAAATATTTATAACCACATTATGAAAAAATATATATAAAGGTTATAAATAATTAAAATTTATTTATTAATTCATAATAAATAAGTACTCAATTTTTAGTAAAACCATTTTATGCTTCAAAAATGTGTTTTCTTCAAAGAAGGTTGTCATTGTATTTTAAATGCATGGAAATTATAATTATTTCTAACAATTTTAGATATTTTAATTGAGAAAATTAATATCATTTTTAAAAATATCATTTCAATATTATATTAGGGTGAATTTTTATGATTTTTCTAAAAAGATTTATTTTCCAGTGAATAGTCAAAATACCAATATTTATAAAAATTGTCATTTCTTTTCAAGTAAACCCGAATTATTTTTTGAATCCTATATTAAAGTAACATAATTATAATTTAATTATAAATTATATATTTAATTACATATGAATCATAATTATAATTGATTTTGGTATAAGTTTATTTTTGGACTTAAAAATACATTTTTCTAAAAACAGTTTTACTGCACATAATGTGTTTTTATTTTAAAAATTAAATTAATATATATTTATTAATGGTTTTAATGAAATTTATGGATTATATATTCAATAATATATTTTAAACATTCATTATATTTTTTTAAAAGGGATGGAATGTAAGTAAATTGTGTTTTATGCTTAAATATTTGTTTTTAATGAGTTTCCATTGCAAGTTGCATACTTATTTAAAATTAAATTATACAAATTATATAAATTAAATTTGGTAAAATATGTTCCATATTTTTAATCTTAATAATTAAAATAATCTAATAGGTTCAACTTAATTTTTTTCATAGTTAATAGTAAAAGAAATAAAATTTGTTATTACAGTTAAGGTAAAAACAGGGTTAACGAGTGAGTTAAACCAATAGATAAGGTTAGGATTACCACCCAAACCTGTATAATTAACTTTTTAAATGATATTTCAATATTATATTATCATGCCTTATAATACCTGGACATTTGGAGCCACTTTCCCATAAAAGTGACCTTATATAATTGAAATTTTTTAAGAAATTTCATTTGTGCCCCTCCCTTCACTTAGAAAAGGGAATTTATCATCCTACATTATTCACACCATTTTATCCTTATAATTATACCAATACCTAATAAAAAAATTATATAATCCTTAATTTCATCCTATATATTTTTTTATTCCCCTAAGACCAATCCTTCAAGGATTTAGGTGCAATCCAAATGAGGTCTCTCAGAGAAGAGGTATAAACATTAACCAAGCCCTTTCAATTTTATTTCTTATTACACCTTATATATACTTTTGTATCCATTAAAACATGATTAATATAGTATCATAAATATAATTAGATTTTATCATGATGTTATAATAATTATTTATCCCCTCTTATCAATCAAATGGTAGATGAAAGTATCATTGATGCTTATGTGTTGACTACCACCGCAACGTAGTGATATAATTCATTTTCCATCACCATATTTCATAGATGGTTATTATGATTTTTTTAAAATTTATATATGATATTTATGAAATATTTAATATTATTTAATTTTAATATAATATCTATCTTCTTACATTCTAATCCATTGGTCCATGATAATGTTGCTCGTGTGTATATGTGGACTACCACCTCCATGAAGCGATGTAATTTGTTTATCATTTTTGATTTATTTGGTTGGTAAAAAAAATATATTTAATGAAAATATATTATATTTATGATACAATAATTATTCTTTAAATTTTAATTGTCATTTACCATTATTTTGTTCCATCCATCGAAAACTGGAAACATCACTCATGTGTACGTATGGATTACCATCTTCATGAAGTGATGTAATTCATTTTTCATCACCAATTAATATGAATTGTTATAAATATGTATATAATGAATATATATGATATTTATATCATTATTAAAATTCATTATATATAGTAACTATAATCAAATATCAATTATTGAAACTCCCGAACTAAAATATATGTGAAAAACGAAGGAGTTAACACCTGAAATGATGGATTTAATAGATAATTGTTTATAAACAGTTATTGAAATGATATAAGTGGATAATATATGATATTATATTTATTAATATGGTTTTGGTATATAATTTTAATAAATTTAATTTTATTATATATGATTTTAGACTGCTTACAAAGCAAGATGGACTTGAGGTAAGGGTTTCGTCTCAATTTCCCTTTATTGAGACATGTTTTAATGTTATGAACAAATTTATTATTTTAATTGTGTATATGCTACACAAGAATTTATTTTGGAATAATCCATGATTTAATGAAATGTATTTATATAACCATATGATTTTCAAGCTTCTAATGACTTTTATTTCAAAAATTAGTAAATTCATAAGGGTTCTTCGACTAAATTTTGTTTCATTGAGACATGTTTGATGTTTTTCACCTATCTTAATTTATGAGGTGTATATAATTCCCCATTAATATTTTTTATCATTAATATACTTATTTGTATGGTATTTAATGTTTAATTTGAAGTTATTTCTTTCATGGAAGTTATGATTTAAAAGTTACCAAAGTGGTAAGAGTTTTATGTTATAATATCATTTTTTACAGGGATTGTTTATGCTTGAGATTTTTATAATGATAAAATTATATGATATATACCTCCAAAATCTTATAAATTTTCTTCTCTTATTTTTATTTCTAGAGTTTAGATGTTTTTATTTCTTTTTCTCCTCTTTAAGTACTCATGATACAAGAAGAATTTTTTTAAAGAAAATCGACTTTATTTCTCTCTTCGATCAGGAATCTTTTCTTCCTTATCCATATTTTATTTAAATTCATATATAAATATTTTTAACTTTATTTACTAAGGTTTAAAGATAATTTTCTTATCATTTTCCAATCATGGTACTTTTGTCTTTTTACTGAAAACATGAAAGGAATTTTTGGTTTAGCGTGCACCACATGAACGGATTTCCTCACCAACGTGAATACTATTTTACTTAAAGTTTACTATATAAGTTTCCTTTTTTATATTAAAATAAAAAATTCATTATATTTTTTAAAATTTTAGATTCTAAATAAGTGATTTCAAATGAAAAGGGTACTTTCCTTAAGAAATTTTCTAGTGATCTTTTAAAGGTATTTTTATCTATAACAACATCCTTTAATTTTTCTTATGATTTACTAGGGATATGATCCAATGTTACCGTATTTATTCTTTCTTTATATGGTTTATTGTGATTATGATGAAATGTTTATGAAACTTGTATCTGTTACCTGGGCTATGATTTGATGATGTGGTGAATGTTTTAGCATCTTATGGCACACATATTTATGGTTTTTATTATATGATGGGTGGGTCTATAATGGTTCTAACCATTATGGCACACTTGCCACGTTTCTGCATCTTTGGTTCTTGGGTTCTGAAGATAACGATTCAGAGAAAAAGGCGCGGGCAGTGCTGCTTGTTGCGGGCTGTTGGAGCATCTGGAATACCCGAAATCAAAGACGTCACGGGGACACGTCCTGCTCGCGCCTGGCCATGATGGTTAGAACCAGGTGCATCGTGGTTGAATTGATTCCGTTAATCAAAGGATGGATGAATATTCCTACACTGCGAGTTTTCATGGAAGGTAACTCTGCTGTTCGCACCTTACAAGATGCTAATAGGCGAGGCAGATGGGTGAAATGGAATCCTCCAAGCAGTGGGTTGAAACTGAATGTGGACGGGTCATGTGTGTCTGGTTTTATGAGGGGTGGGGGAGTGGTTTGTGATCCCCAAGGGGCAGTGTTTCTGGCCTTCAGTGATGGCTTTGGAGCGGGAGACTCCCTCAGGGCGGAAGCTTTCGCGATGCTGAAAGGTATTGAGCTTTGTCACTCGCACAACATTAAGTTAGAATCGATCGAGACCGATTCGGCTATCCTCCATGGATCGCTGCAGGGGAAGTTCCAAATCCCTTGGACCATTGTCTACATTATTCGTAAGTGCAAACGTCTATTGGATCCACAGGTGATTATTAGTCACACATGGCGCGAGGGGAACATGGTGGCTGACTTCCTCGCCTCAGGAATTACTAATGGTGATCGTAATTTTTTGTTTTCCAGGCTGGGGTCTCTTCCACATGCATGTGGTAACTTTGTTAGGGCAGATGCATTGGGTCTCCAATACTTTAGACCTCCTTAGGTTTGTTCTGTGTAGGGATTTTCCCACCTTGAAATAATAAAAAGTTAATGTTGGATGGATGGATTGGGTAAATATGGATATCTCATGAGATAATAAGGACTACAATGGGGAGTTAACCCAGTTTAGTAAAGGACTTTTTCCTTTCTGATTGTTTTTAAAGTGAACCTTGACTAAGGAAATGATGGAATGGGGAGTGAACTCAATCTACTATGATAGTCTTGGTAGTGATCCTTGACTAAAGAAAATTATTTTATATACTTATGTGTATGCCAAAAACTTATGTTTTATGCTTATGATATGTTCTCAAGGATCATGACTGATTATTGTTGATTCTACAATCTTATGTCTTATGTATTTTTATTGATAAACCTTTATGTCATGTTTCATTATTATGATCTATGAATTAATGGGTATTATTTTCTATTATTAATATCATATTCTCATAATCTTAGGATTATCTTATGATCACTGATTGATATCTCTTGTGTTTAACCTTAATGAGCATTTAATCTTTACCTTTATTATGTTTCCATTCCTTGGATTATGAAGAAAGTTTTTAAGTATGATATATAAAATAAGAGTGATAGTTCTAAATAAAAAATTGGAAATGATGTAGATATTTTATGTACCATTTGTTTATGTATCAAATTTTCCAATTAAACTAAACATTTACAGTTCTGGCATGGATCATATTGATATGTAATAAATATTCTTCTAATAAGATATAGTATTTATCTATGAATAGTTAGGTCCTCTATAATCTATATCACTTTAGTCAATCTGGTGATATTGCTTCAGAATATCTGCTTTAGATTACCTGGGTGCCTACTCTTGGTGACCTTTTTCATCTACTTTTGAATTAGATTGATTGGGTTCATGCATCATGTGAATCAAAAATCTTCACATCAGAAATTTGTTCTATATTGATTTGATCATCTACGTTGATATAAGATATTTTTCATCATTTTCATTATCATAAAAAATCAGGTGGATTCTAGTGGTTAGTAGCTTGAGGGGAGAAATGAAACGGTTATGTTGTAATTTTTTGGCACATGGTAACCCTCAGATAATTCACATACTCTATCATTGGAGTTTGAAAAACTATTTAGATATGATTTATGTACCTAAAACCATTTCTATAAGAAAGAAAACTGATTCAATCAAGTCACACTTGGTTTTTCGAAATGGATTTCTTATTGATAGGGTTGGTCATTCTTGTGGCCTTGGCCTCTTATGTAAGGATATCTTGGAAGTTACCATTTTTCAATACTCGTTAATCATATTGTTTCATCTATTTGAGAAGATGGCCTTGGGGTCTGGTTCTTTGTTAGTTTGTATGGTTATCCTTTGAGAGTGGATAAGTGGAAGACTTGACATCTTCTTAGGAGGATTAGACATTAGTTTTATGGCCCTATATTGATTGGAGGTGATTTTAATAAAATTAATTTTAAAAGATAAAAGATTGGTTGGGTTAGGGAGAATGGGAATTTAATTAAATCCTTTCAAAGGGCATTAGATGATATAAAATTAGTGGATTTTGTCTATAAAGGTGACACTTTCACATGGTATAGAGATATGAGGCCTTAATTTCATATTTTAGAATGTATTTATAGGTTCTTGGGTTCTTCTGAGTGGGTGTAATTTTTACCTTTGTTTAAAATTGTGCACTTGTCATCCATTACCTCTAACCATAAGCTGATTTTAGTGAATTTTAGTAGGAGTAATTTTTATTGGCCTAGGTTTAAGAGGTTTCAATATGAAATAATGTGGTTAAAGGATGTGAATTATGAGATGATTATTAAAGTGGCATGGTTGTGAGGAGAAGTGTGTTTTTTGAATAAAATATAGAATGTGTATTTTTATTTATAGGCATTGTGGGATGTGAACCATTGAGATTTTGAATATGAAGTTTGGAAGATTGAGGAAGAGACAGAAAATAATTATGGACGTTTTTCAACTAGTACTACTAGGTTTCTCAAGCTGCAACTGGATGAATTGATTCTGAGTGTGGATAAATTTTGGAAGATCTTATCTAGAGATCTTCATGTGTAGGATGGTTATCAGAATACCAACTTTTTTCACCCAAATACATCTTCCAATATGTGGAATAATTTTATTCATAAAATTATGAAGGGTGACCAGTTGATTCTGTGAAGGTATTTTAAAGATGGTTTCTGATTTTTATATTGCTTTGTTTAAATCAGAGCAGGTCATTGTCCCAAAAGACATGGATAAATGTCTTTTTTCAATTATTTCCTCAGATATGAAGGCCAAATTACTTGGTGATATCTATAATATAGAGGTTATTTATGATATTAATTCATGCATTCTTTAAAGAAATCTAGTTTGGATGGCCTATATGTGATTTTTTATAAGATGTTATGGAATGTGGCTAGTTCAGATGTTTTAAATATCATTAACCAGTTTTAAAGGGGTATGGAAGAACTCGAACCATATAAGGAAACTATTATTACCCTGGTTCCTAGAGATATTGGTCCTTACTCGGTGGAATATTTTTGTCCTATTAACCTCTACAATGTGATTTCTAAAAAAATAAATGTTTTGTCTAATATTTTGTGTAACTTCTTGTGTTTTGAACCGGATAAAATTCCAAGGGAATTTGAACTTTTGGTGGTTACTAGATAGAACATTTTTTAAAATAAGATTTGGAATGATATTAAGAGAGTTTGAACACTTCTATGTGTTGTTTTTAGACTTGGTTGAAGGCCTACGAGGTTTCTCAGGTGTCTCATTGAGTTTTGGGAGTGTTGAGGTCCAGAAATCAAAGGTTTGGGTACTCTGAATAGGGCACACAGTTTTTCTGAAACCATGCAGCCCCTAGTAGTAAACCATGTGGCCTTTTTCAAGGGAATGGAATGTGTTTAATAGGATATGTACGGTTTACCAAACTGTGCACCTAGCCCACATGGTTAGTGGAAAATGGGAAGTTCCTAAACACTATTCATCGCACATTTGGAGCACGGTTTTCTAAACCATGTAGCCAACCCATGCGGAGTGCCCCAGGGGCCCAGTGGAGGGCACATGGTTAGTGAAAATTTTTCCAAACCATGTGGTCCAAACCGTGTGTAGTATGTTTTTTAAGAATTAAATTAATTAATTAAGATAAAAACAAAATAAAAACATAACCTAAATCTACCTTACCCTATCACCTCACTCATGTGACACCCCTTCCCCTTCCTCTCCAGGTTCATGTGACACCCCTCCTCACGGCCTCATTCATGCACTAATTTTCCACTGGTTTTCCACCTGATCCTTGGTCATCGTTGAGTGGTAAGGTCTCTAGTTCCATCTTATTTAATTTTCTGGAATTTTTATCTTCTCCCATCACCCAACATAGTTTGTTCAAACACTAGGTTATGTTTTAACCAGATCTTTTGTTTTTTTTATGTTAGGGTGTGTGAAAGGCTTCTTGGGTCAGATTTATGGGTGTTTCATTGTCCGCCACCAAAGGCGATGCATTTAAGATCCATTTAGATTTTTCACCACTATCTAAGGTAGGTTCTACTTCCTCTACCTTGTCTAGCCTAATTATATTTGGGGTATTTTAGTGGTTTTGAGCTCCTAAATTTATTTGTAGTGTGTGTTGGTCATCCTTGAGGCGGGTTCGAGTCACCCGAGTCTATGACAACTTACTGTATATGCATAGGTAGGCATATATATATATATATATATATATATATATATATATAAGTTCCTCCATTATATGAATATTCACCCATAGAATTGAATATATATATATATATATGTGGGTCTAGGTGTGATTATGTATATATATAAAAAATGCATATGGGTGTAGGTGGAAATGGGTATATACAAATAGGAATATATGTAAGGATCCCCTTGTTCATATTCATGGCCTTGAAAATATGTACATATGGGATAGGTTTCCTTATGTATATTCAAAGTAGAATATGATAAAAGGTAGGTAGCAGCAGCTTCGAGTGGTCACCACTTAAAACATCAAGTGCCAAAGTGTTCGGCTTGGATTGGTCTTCTCTTGAGGAAGGATCCATTTTCCCTTTAAATTAAAGAATGTGTTTATTGACTGCTTTTCACACTTTCCTTTCATTTAATTAGTTCTAAATTATTATTCTAGAATAAATGTTTAAATATGCATAAATGAATTATTTATGAATAATGTCATGATTTTTTAATTAAAACTCGTCGATGGAGGTGCGTTGTCTTCTAAACTAAAATTAGTGATTTATGATATTATACATGATTGGAAACTATGCTTTGGTTTTCATTATTCTGTGATATCTTATTGGGACATGGAGTTTTTTTCACATGGCCTTCATTCAAATTATTAAATGGAATTTCCCAAGTAGGTAAATGCCTAATTATTCATTAAACCTTCTAAGTGCCTTCATGCCTCTTTAAATCCAATTTCCTTATTTTGTAAAATTAGATGGCATGTTTTGGATGAAATATCTTATCATGATATAAATACTTCCTTAAATGTTTAAAATTATATGATTGGGTATAATTAATGTATTTCCTTACTTAAATTATTAAATGGAATGTTATAATTTTATTTTCTTTTTCATGGTTACTTTCACTCCTATAATGAATTGAGAAATGGTGGAAAGGCTATGCCATTTATTGCATGTTTAATTTGAATTGTTAATAATGGAAATCCATTGATTATAGTATTTTATTTAAATGAAAATAATGGGAGATATTTCCTCATGTCTTGCATTACAAATATTACGATACCCTTATTTGGGTTGGTTAGATGTAAAGGCGTAAGATGTATTACCTCATGGAAATTATTTATAAATATGATTATGAGCCTTTATAGAGAATTAAATATGATGTTAATGGTTTAGTTGAGTATGGTGAAACCATTATCCCTTACATCAGGTGTTGATCATGGTGTCTCGCATCAATGCTACTATATGGGTGATGGGCTTTACACGCCAAATTTCATCTTTGAGTGTTTCCATAGCATGCACACTTATCATCCCTATTGATGGGCATGGAGTTACCCACTCTATCAGGATATAGGGAATGCACACTATTGTTGTATCTTTTAGGCTCATTAGAATGGTGATGGATGTCTGTCTGTTGCATCCCGGTATACCCAGTACTGGTATTCTAAGAATATGGCCATTGGGCATCAGCACACACTTAGTTCATATAGGTGGATGGAATATAGAACTATACTATATATATAGTATTACTATATATATATAGTATTACTATATATATATAGTATTACTATATACATATATTCACTAATCAAACATTCTTTTTGACTATGAGTTGAAGCAGGTATTGCCTTTAGGTGTCTCTTTGAACCTGGGTGGGTGTTGTTAATTCCTATAGGGCTAAACAAATTAAATAATTTATAAAAACTTAGAAAACCTAACTAAAAATGTAGTATCTATAAATCTAAATGTTTAACCCACAAGGACGTATCATATATTCAAAATTAATTAAAGAAACTAAAATTGAAATAGTTTGATTGTTTTGGAAAAATAATGAATGTATAGCAAAGATTGGGTTTTGAAATTAGGAGATTATACATGAATAGTTCAGTGATTTTTAGGTTCATGCACTATGAATTTAATTGATAATTTATTTTTCTCAAGTTTAATGTCAGAATTGAGTCAGTGGAGATCCTTCTTATGGGTACCCTATACTAATCTTTTGATTGTACCTTTGGAATGGAGATCTATAGTGTGAAAACACAAAACTAGGTGACCCAAAACCCTATTTAAACATAAATAACCTAGATTTCATAATGTTCATACACAAAACATGCTAATTAATTGATGAAATAAAATGAAAACCTTCATAATGCAGCAACGATCATGCAATACGAAATGAACTAGATTTTCAATTGATAAAAAAATGTTACAGCAATCCAAAACAAGAGTAACCGAAATAAATAATCCCTATGCAGCACTCCCCCTAAATCACATCACCTAACACAAATAGAACTAATTGCTCATTCTAGGCATGATGATAATGATAATAATGGGTACCCAAATAATAATTGTGTTGAATAATGATGTAAATCATGGATCCATATCATTACTCTGTCATCTGATGGTCGTTTTTTGGCGTCGTGATGTTCCCTATGGTTCTAAACTCCACTAAAGGTGTATCTGAGGGGATATTTTATAGGCCAAACCCATCAAAACTCAACAGCATCACATTTATTTTTATTAATCCTTCCTTTTTCATGATGTGTAAATGAGTTTCATGTCATGTAATCCTTCAATTATCAGGCATCGAAAATCTCATTA
Source organism: Viscum album (assembly GCA_963277665.1). Classification (NCBI taxonomy): domain Eukaryota; kingdom Viridiplantae; phylum Streptophyta; class Magnoliopsida; order Santalales; family Viscaceae; genus Viscum; species Viscum album. The sequence continues at coordinate 496,398,938 of OY728139.1, read as the reverse complement.
TAACTTCTCCAAAAACTTGTCTCCAAAATTCCCACACTGTGTGATAAGAATACACAACATGTAATGGTCTTTCACAACATGTAATGGTGTCACAAATTTTCTTTCATGGAAACATATTTTGAAAAATCATGATGTTTAATTGCATTACACGATGTGAAATTGGTCTTTGTCCAGTTTTCTAACTTTTTCCATCTTCAAAAATCCAGTATCACACTCATAAATTCAACCCTTCTCATTCCTTTTTCATAAAACTCTTGTTTCCTTCTATAAAATATAAAACAAATAAAAATTTCCAAATATTAGAAAGTTTATTCAATTAAATACACAAATCAATACATTAAAATACCATAAAATATATACATGAAATACACTTATCAGTGTCATCCTACTGAGATTTATATCTCACACCCTGCTCGGGCCTCCATTTCACTAGGGTACCCAAGTAGAACTTCTTGTTCGTAGGACCTTGTAATTTTCTTATTGTTGTATGCTTGTACCTAGATTTAGGATAAAAGGACCGAACTGTTTCTCAACATGCCCATGGATCTAGTTTTTGGGAAGTTTTATTTTAGTACATTTTATTGCTTATTGTAAATGTTTCTGCTTGTACATGTAGCATCATCTTCCATTCATGCATTGTTTTAAATTGGAATTAGCCACTTTTATTCAGTAATTATATTATTCTTCTATTTTTTTCTTTTATTTATTATAATTGTTTCCGCTACTATCTATTTTTTATATTTTGTAATACCACTATGCTACTCTAATCATGAGGGTATAGTCTCCCCGCTATCACCTCCTTACACCCTCACTACTAATTGGAAGACTCTGGTATATAGGGAGGCACGCTTGAAGCTATATGACCCACTAGTCTGGCTACCGTCTTAGTGGTCAGTTGGGTTGGGATGTTAAAAGTGGTATCCAGAATTATTTTTCCTTTGTCTTACTATTTTGGGCTAGTAGACATGATACTATGAATGTGCTGACACTTGATAAATATTCATTCTTGGGAATGATCACCCCACATATGGGAAATAGCCAAATGTCCAAGGATGGTATTATTATTAATGTTGTTTTATATTAATGTTGATATGATTTCACTTTGAGTGAATGGTGCATTTTCCATTGCTTATTAGTTTATGAATTTTATGAAATTTTATCCTTGTCTTAGTATGGAAAGGATAGATCATTACATGCATCATATTAGGTACATAGAAAAAATCACATGTTTTGCATTTGCCATTCCATATAGTTGTATTTGTAGGATGTTAGTTGAGTATGATTATGTACCTTTAGTGTAATATCATGCCTTTGATTTTCTTTAGCATGATTTTTATATAACATTCTTGGGTGTTTTGTTTTAGAATGTTAATTTTCTTCCATGAAAATATGCCATTCTTCTATGTTATAACATGCTTCTGTGTTTACTACTTATGATGAGATGCTTTTCTTTGTTTATATATGGTTTGTTCATGGGTTGAAGAGAAAGTGGTTGTGAATGAACAGGAACTAATTTTTGATTGTAAGGTGTATGGGAACCTTATAACTAAGAAAGGATAACCTATATATTCAAACCATCTTGATCAATATATAGATATACATTTTAAATTTGTGGTTAAAGTGTGGAAGGCTGCTAAAATTCAAATGTTAAGTGAGTTGCTTTTTATTAATGAGAGCCAATTTTCAATTTATAGAGTGTATGGGTGATTCATGAATAGGAAAATGGAAACCCAAATTCAATGTAATGTCATGATGTATCTTGAAATGTTTATAAATGTAAAATTAGTTTGAATTTATTCTGTAATGATTTGGTTAACTGCTAAATTCACAACTGGGACCAATTAGGTTAGTTGGAGAATTTTTCTTATGGAATGACCCATCTAGGTGTTTTCAAACTTTAAAATCTATGCAACTTTTATTGGGTTTCATTCTGATGAACCCAGGTTGGCTTAGCAAGACCCCAGTAGGTCACATTATCTATTAAAATGAATTTATATGTTAAACTGCCTAATTAATACAGGATGTAAATAAATGTTTAATGTGTTAAAAAAGGTTGTTTTATTATACTTTCATGTTATTCTTGGTGCCTTTTTTAAATATTTTAAATTTTTAAAGGTTTAAAGTGAATTAATGAAATGACTTGAAAATGGAGCGTATTGTTTAAAACCCTCATGCAAGGGTAGTTTGAGCTTCTCTTCGATTGCCTTGGAATGGAAGTATGATCATTTTATGTAGTCTATTTCCTTTTATTAATGGATTAGATGATGGTATTTTGATCCTAGTGACTTTTTTTGGAACGAACTAGTGTTAGGGTTAACATTTTTGCTTTTATAAGGGGATAAATTGTGGTAGGTAGCACCCTTAGAGCTTCCCAGCCTTTCTAATGTTGTGAGTTTTTTACTCTTGGTTTCATTCGGGTGTCATTGTCCCTAGTAGGGCTCCTTGTTTCAAAATGAAACCCTTATTCATATAGGTGTTCATGTTTCCCTTGACCATTGATATGGGTTTAAGAATTGGGTAATGCTCATTTTTAGCTGGTTAGACATGCCTCAAGCATGTTAGACAACTTCATAAGTTTCTTGATCCTTTATTTCCTTAGTGATAGACAACTTGGTATGATGTCACCCAAGTTAATGGTCGTACAGGGCAATACGACTTTGATCTAAATCTCATGTATAGTCCATCGAATACTTGAATGAATAGGGTGTACAACCTATGGATAGTATCATATATGTATTATTTTCTTCTAAAAAGTTGGGGTAGTATGAGTTGATATACACAATACCTATAAATTTGTTTAATAATGTAACAAATGGGTTAAGTTCGATGATATTGTTGAGCCTTATGTTGTTGAATATGTTCTTGGGTCATGTCTAGAGTAGAGTGACTTGGGAATTGAATAATCAAGATCATCCCAATGCTTGGGATGACTTCAAGAGACTTAGGTGATTTTAAATTCTATTTGATCTAGTTTTGGCTTTATTTTAATGTTTTTATGTTGTTATCGTGGCTCAGAGGAGCGCCACGTGTTTGTTTAAGGCGATTTTGGTCTACCACGCTTATGATCTACTAGTTTATCTTATCTATTGTCAACTAGGACACTCCTAAGGTGGGGAGTGTCATTTTTTTCAAAGTGTTTATGTTTCCTTCCAAGTATAAGTAGCACAACCAAGGTGGGCCATTTGGAAATGGTTGATCTTGCTTAAATGCCTTTGAGGCTTATAATTTTTAAATTGTGCTAGTGCTTTCTCGACAGCACGATATTGGGAATGGTTGGTTGTGTATGAAACCTTTGAGAAACTTAGTCAATATTGGAGGGACTTCGGTGGTTAATGTTGAGCAATCACAGAACACCTTGGGTGGTAAAGGATTGGTGATCAGTTAATGGTAGTGTGTCTAAAGTTGAAGTCGATTTTCTTCTAAGAATTCAACCGATTGTGGTTTGATTGTTCTTTTTTCTATTAGTTGGGTGTGATTGACTGAAAATCATGAAACCCTCTTAGTGTATTCCTCTAAGTGATGAGCATGTCCCCTATTGACGTCATCCTTAATTCATTAATATAGCATTGATCTTATTCTGCGCTAAATCTTCAAAAATCATTGGGCTTTTTTGGGTGATCCTTTTGGTGTTGTACACTGGACGCGTGGTTTAGTCAAGGCATGGTTAGTATTGAGTTAGACTTGGGTTCCAAAGTAGTAATTCCATGTATGGACTCTCATACACCAGCATTTTCTTTTGACTTAACCACCATATGGATGTCTCTCTAGGTTTAGTTAATGTTTTGATGTGGGATTATTGGCCTTATACCAACATCTCACTTATAGTCATGGAAATTATACTACCTTGGTTAGTTCCTAGGAATTTAGTTTAATGAATCCAAGGATGTATCAGAATTGTTTTTAGGATCGGAGGTGAATCTTAAAAGGGAGTGGAAATTCTAGTGGGCTAGATCTGGGTTACACCCTTTCTCATGCTAAGGCAGGATAGTTTTAAAATGTTCAAGTGATGTTCTGACCAAGGAAATTCACCACAAGTTCGATATGGACTTCGGTGAATGTGTTTTTTGTAAACTCTTAATTCCTTAGAATAAGGCATTATGGTTCTATTTTTAATATGCTAGTTTTCTAAGTCGAGCATCTTTGAATGGTCAGCCAGAGTGGATCTACTTTTTCTTTTCTTTTTCTTGATATAAATGGTTGATGGGGAACCATTTCTAGCATGTCTTCATGTAGAGATGAGTGAATTTTGTATTGGCTAGGTATTTTTATGAGAATATGGATTGGCCTAGCTAAAAGAGGTTAGTGCAGAACTAACTACTTGATCATCTCAGTATCATGATAGTACTATTGTTAAATTGATTAAGGGTATGAATTGAAAGGAAATTTCAACGATGTAGATGTCATGGCATGGAATTTTACCCTTCTAATGTTAAAGTCTAAGGTGGGGAGCTCATTTGGTTAGATGCTTGATGAGATTATGACGTGATTGTGTCTCTAGCTAAATGGGCTAAAGAAAGTGTCATTTAGGTGTTTTAGTTTTTAAATGAGCATTGGCATGGATGTTGATGGCTTAAGTGTTATATGCTTGAATAAATGGGGTTAAGGTGCATTGGGTGTTTGGAAATGAAACATGGCTATTTGAACGAGACTTCGTGACCCTTGTAGGTTGGGTGATGTTTTCAGTGTTCCTAAAGGCTTCTATGGGATGAGAAGTTATATGGTGGTGAGGTTGTAACGTACCGTGTTTTCAAACAGATGTAATTCCAAGGGAATTTGAACTTTTGGCGATTACTGGATGGGTTGTTTTAAAATTGAGCTTCAGAATGAGATTATGATAGTTAAAACACTTCTATGTGTTTTTTTAGACATGGGTGAAGGCCCAATATGTTTCTTGGGTGTCTCATCAAGTTTCAAGAGAACTGGAGTCCAAAAATCAAAGGTTTGGGTGCTCTGAATAGGGAGCACAATTTGTCTGAAACCATGAGGCTCACAATAGAAAATCATTCGGCCTTTTTCGGGGGAATAGAAGGTGTCGCACAAACTACGTACAGTTTACCAAACCATGTGCCTATCCTATATGGTTAGTGAGAAATGTTTAGTACCTCAATACTATTCACTACATGGTTGGTGCATGGTTTTCCAAACTGTGTGGCCAGCCTATGCTGGGTTCCCTAGGTACCCAGTGGAGGGTGCATGGTTGGCATATGGTTTTCCAAACCGTGCATCACAAACCATTCATAGTATCTTTTATTAAGAATTAAATTAATTTATTAAAATTAAAATAAAATAAAAACATAACCTAAATCTACCTCACTCATGTGACACCCCTTCCCCCTTCCTCTCTTGGCGCACGTGACACCCCACCTCACTGCCTCCTTCATGCTCCGATTTTCCACCAGCTTTCCACCCGATCCTTGGTCATCACCTAAAGGTAAGGTCTATAGTTCCATCTTATTTACTTTTTCAAAAAATTTCTATTCCCCCATCACCCTACACAGTTCGACCAAACCCTAGGTTAGGTTTTAACCAGAATTTTGGTTTTTCTTCTGATGCTAGGATCTACAAAAGGCTTCTCAAGTCGGCTTTGTGGGTGTTTTGTTGTGCACTTCCAGAGGCAATGCATTTTTGATCCATTTCAGTTTTCTACCACTGTCTGAGGTAGGGTTTACTTCTACTTCCTTGTCTATCCTAATTATATTTGGGGTCTTTTAGTGGTTTTGAGTTCCTATCTTTATCCGTAGTTTGTTTTGGTCATCCTTGAGGCAGGTTCGAGTCGCCAAATTCTAAGGCGACATACCACGTATGCATAGGTAGAAATATATGTGTGTGTGTGTGTGTGTAAGTTCCCATATTATATATATATTAACCCATGGAAATGAATATATATATATATGGGGCTAGGTATGCTTATGTATATATATAAAAAATGTATATGGGTGTAAGTGGAAATGGGTGTAAGCATATAAAAATATATGTAAGGATCCCCTTGTACATATTCATGGCCATGTACATTGGAGATAAGTATTCTTATATATATGCGAGGGTTCATATTATCAAAGACGATTAGCAGCAACTTCAAGTGGTCACCTCTTAAAACATAAAGTGCCAAATTGTTCAGCATGGCTTGGTCTTCTCTTGAGGTAAGATCCCTTTCCTTTGACCTTTAAATTAAATAATGAATTTATTGACTACTTTACACACTTTCCATACATTTAATTAGTGTTTAATTATGATTCTAGAATAAATTTTTAAATATTCATAAATGAATTATTGATGAATAATTTCATGATTTTGTAATTAAAACCCCTCAATGGAGGTGTATTTTCTTCTAAACTAAAAGTAGTGGTTGGTGACATTAGACATGTTTGGTTTCCTTGGATTGGTTTTCCTTATGATTTGATGTCTTGTTGGGAGATAGAATTTTTTTCACATTTTCTTCATTCAAATTATTAAATGGAATTTCCCAAGTAGGTAAATTCCTAATTATTCATAGCACCTTCTAAGTGTCTTCATACCTCTTTAAATCTAATTTCCTTGGTTTTTTAAAGTAGATGACATGTTTTGGATTGAATGGATTATCATGATGGAAATACTTACTTGATGTTTAAAATGAGATGAATTGGATATAATGAATGTATTTCCTTGCTTAAATGATTAAATGGCATGTTATAGTTTGATTTGCTTGTTCATGGTGACTTACACTCCTAGAATGAATTGAGAAAGGGTGTCAAGGACACAATGTTTATTAAATGTTTAATTTGAATTATTAATAATGGAAAACCCTTGATTATAGTAGGTTATTTAAATGCAAGTCATGATAGGTACTGCCACATGGATTACATTACAAATATGATGATACCCTTATACTGGTTGGTTAAATGTAAGGCATGAGAGGTATAGCCTCGTGGAAGATATTTATAAATATGATTATGAGCCTTTATAGAGGCTATGATATGATGTTAATGGTTCATTTGAGTATGGTTATACCACACTCCCATACATGGGGTGTTGAGATTTGTGCCTTGCACCAGTGATACTATATGGGCAATGGGATTTAGGTGCCACGTTCCATATTAGAGTGTTTCCATAGAGTACACACTCTCCATACTGAGTGAAAAGAATGGATTACCCCACTATATTAGGATATATGGAGTGTACCCTATCATTGGATATTTTATACTCATCATACTGATGATAGATGTCTACATATTACATCTCGGTCCACCCATCACTAGTATTCTAGGTATATAGCCATTAGGTGTTAGAACGCACTTGGTTCATATATGTGGATGCAATATTGAACTATAATATATATATATATATTACCATATATATAGTAACTAATCATATATTCTTGGCGGCTATGAGTCAAAGTAGGTATAGCTTCCAGGTGTCTCTTGAAACCCGGGTGGGTGTTGTTAATTTATTCAGTTCTCTTTATTATTTATCTATACCTACATAGTGCTTAATTTATATTTAATAGAATGAATTGGGATAGACATCGTGGGTGTTGGCCTACTAAGATTTATATCTCACACCCTACTCAGGATTCCATTGCACTGGGGTCCCAAGTAGACCTTCTTGTTCAGCGGACCTTTGACTTTGCTTGTTGTTGTGTGTTTGTACCTAGAGTTAGGAGAAGAGAATCAAGCTGGCACTCAAGATGCTCATGGAGCTAGTATTTGGAAAATTTTCTTTGAGTACATTTTATTACTTATTGTAAATATTTCTTCTTGTACTTGTATCATCATATTCTATGCATGCATTGTTGTAAATTGGCATTATCCACTTTTATTTAGTAATTACATTATTCTTCTATTTTTGTCTTTGTTTATTATTATTGTTTCCTCTACTATTAGTTGTTTATATTTTGTAATATTGATGTGATACTATGATCATGAGGGTATAGTCTCCCCACTATCACCTTCTTACACCCTCACTGCTAATCTATAGCCACTGGTGTACGGGGATGCATGCTTGAGTCGTGTGACCCATCGGTCTGGCTACTGTATTAGTGGTCAGTTGGGTTGGGTGGTTACATATTGTGGTTTATTTTTATATACTTTGTATATAACTCTTAAAGTGCTTTTATTCCTTAGTTCTTGCTCATAGATAATTCTATTATGGTTTATGAGGTTTTCCACAAGATGAACGTGAGATATTTGGATAAGAAAGGCTCTATGGATTTGAATCTTAACATTAAGAAGGCTTACGATATGGTGGAATGATAATTCCTAGAGCATTTCCTCTATAAGTATAGGTTTCATTAGGCTTTTATTTGAAACATCATGCGATTTGTTTCAACTATCTCCTATAATATTAACCTTAATGGTGAGTTTAATGATTAAATTTTTCCTTCTAGAGGATTATGACATGAGGATACCATTTCAAATTAACTCTTTATTATCATTGTTGATGTGTTTTCTAAGTTGATATCAAATGTAGTGTGTCATGACCGGACCCACCGAGGTATGACCCAAGACTACCCTAAGCTCTCCTTCAATAGGCTAGGGTCTGGTGACCAACACCGAGTAGGAATATCCCACTAATGGGAGGCTTTAGCCTAAAGTACCTACACACACACACACACACACACACATCTCCAAGCCCACACAATTTTGAAATGTAAAACAATTGAAATAATTCATGAATACATCTAAGATCCCACAATAGTGTATGAAATTAAAGTACTAAAAGGTGAAAAGGGGGATAAATACAAACCCAACCAAAACTATAAAGAGTCAAACCTACTACAAGGGGGAGTACTAAGTCAAATTAAAGCTCTCAGTAAACACCTCAATCTAACATGCTCTAGCTACACTCCAACCGATCCATGTCCTCCCTGAACACCATCAAATGGGTCTTCGTCTACATACTACATGACACATGAATGTAAAGAAAATGAAGAGGTGAGTATAACAATACTTAATAGTACACCCCAGTAAGGACTTCGGGCCACCTCAAGGCCTTCAGGCCACCTTAAGTGTGGATGAAAACCAGACAACCTATAAGGAACAAGCTCTATAAGGAAGATTATCAAGGAGCTTTCACCATAGGAGAAGCTACATGGATTGTAAGAATGAGAAGGTATGGTACCTGCCATCGGGACAAGCCTATGCATGCATGGGATAGCCTAGTCGTATAGTCATGCAAAGGTGGAGAGCTGGTTCACGATGATAATGCTTGGGAGGAGAAGTTCCAAGTAGTTAGTCTGGGTTGTATGTAATGTTTGAAGCCTACGGGCAATGAATTCCTCTAAGGACTACGGACCATGTAATACTTACACCTACGGGCCTTTTAAGGGTTCAACATCACCCCTTGAAAGGTGGATTATCAAAAATCAATAAAAAATGAAGGCCTTCGGGCCATTGGATGGATGGTTGGTTGGATGGATGGATAGATTAGGCCCCATCCAATGGAAGCCCACTCATATAATAATACCCTGATACACAGATAGGGGGTCACACCAAGAATTGATGGGGGACACTTTAAACCCTATCCAGATCAACTTGATACATAGGGAATCATATTTCAATTATACCACAAACCCTACTAATAGGGAATGCTAAATGGAGGATCAATTCTATGCTTAAGGAGGTCATGTCTATTACACAACCCCCATCTAGGGAATAAAGGTGATAGAGGATCACACTCCAATCTCATGGAGGGACTCCACAACTCTATCTAAGACTCAGCCTATATAGGGTATAACAATCCAATGATGTGGATGTAATGTCTCATTGTACTCTCAAGGGAAAGGACCAAGGTAACACACTAAACTTATAATGATCCAAACTAGAAAAAATAAGATCTACGAACACTCTTAAAGGGGGTGAACAGTGTGTACAAGGGGGTACATGGCATGTCCAGCAGTCCCCATGACTACCCATATAGAATATCCTCACACAGCATGTAAGTGTCCATATACATGACATGTAGAAGTATACAATTTGTAGATACACATGGTATCCTACCTGTGTCTCCTAATCATGTCCATGTATCATGGCTATGTCTGTGTATTAGCCTATATATGATAAGTTGTGTTTGTGTCCAAGTATATGGCATGCCACTCTATCCATGTTCTTTTTCTCATGTCTGTGTACTTATTGAATTATAAGATAATTCATTCAAGTAGGTCCACATGCCGTGTGATAGGGGTCACACACCATGTGATCCTTATCTTCATTTTGAAACCACATCCATCGTTGAACGGACCCTACATGGTATATAATCCTGATTTATATATTGTGTTGATCAGGATTTTCCAGATCTTAAGGTTTCTCCTCCGTTATTCCTGATATTCCACTTTTTTCTTATTTCCACATGAAATTATTCTTTAGATCTTGGATCTAGGTTGACTGATCCCTACCGTTACTTTCTCGCTAAATCTGGCCATTGAATCATTTCAAAAAAAAAACCATCTCCAATGTTGAAATGTCATGTGCCACCCTGGAATAATAATAACCCTCTATCTAGTATCATTATCCCTTGATCTAATCATTTTTTTCATAAATACTCGAACCACAACCACCATTGCATTCTGTACTTGGGGTTTCGATCCGTTTCACTGAAGAATGATCGCGTAAAGATTAGAAACTAGGTATTTGTAAAATTGTTGGAAAAAATAAATACCAATGATGATCATATGAAGAAATTGGGGAGAAATATTTAAACCATAAAATGTGAGGATCGAACCTTGGTTGTTGTTCATTTGGCCTTGATTTGTCATAAAAAAGAAAAATGAAGAGGGAAAATCAAAATGAACAAAACAATTCCATCAATTTAATTCAACTGATGTTGTGCATATTAATTATTTTCATAGAATTGATCTGATCTCATTTAAAATTAATAAACGAGATGGAAATCACAAAGAAAAACATCCCGCCTAGAGTTTTTACTGATCATTGATGAAACATAGTTATGTTTCCATCATTGACGAGATTCATGAACTCTGTTGTCAGAATGATCAATCATCTGATTCTAATCTATCATCATTATCTAAGAATGATCTCCACCAATAACTTCTAGGTCTCCATGGTATAGTGTCAAAACCTAAGACAAAATCCATATCCATTTATTTAAATAGGAATAATATTGTTTCATCAAACATAAATAAAATAAATTATTTAATTAATATATTCTATTAATTTCATGTCTGCAATAAATTTTTCACAAATGGCTCACTATGAAAAAGGTTATGTCTTCCCTGGGGTAAAACATGCGTTTTAAACTCAATGACTCCCTTATATTTCAAATATAGGTCCCCATTCTGATTTAATTCCATTTTTATAGGAAAAATTCATGTGTGTGATATTTAATATATTTTAAACATTTATTATGGGCATACCATGACTAAAAATACAATGTCATATCAGTTCCTAGTCTCAAGAATAATCCAAATAATATCCAAAAATAATACATGGAAAATATGAGACATTACATTCTCCCCAACTTAGATATTTTCATCCTGAAATGAGAAAAAACTAATAAAAAATATGAGGGTATTGGACATGCATCTGGGTCTCCCAATCCCAGGTTTTATCCTAAATATTCTCATGCTACCACCAAACACACATAAGGGGAGTTAGTTTCCCATGAATGATCATCTCTTGTCGATACTCAATCTCTATTGGGTATTCTGCGAAGGTAGCTACATCCTTGATGTTCATCTCACCATAGTTGATAACATGCGACAGGTCATGCATGTACCTCTTCAGCTGCAACACGTGGAAGATGTCGTGTACCCAATCCAACTATGGTGGTAGAGCTAAGTGGAACGCCACCGCATTGACTCTATATAGTTTCTGGAAGAGACTAATGAATCTTAGAGATAACTTTCTTCCATGGACAAATCTCCACAATCCACATTGAGGTGAGACTCTCAGGAACACATGGTATCCCTTATCAAAATCCATAGGTCTTCATTGTTAGTATTCCTAAAAAATTTCATGGATCTATGCTGTCATCATCCACTCCTATATGATCTACACCTTCTCTATAGTATCTCGTACCAACTCCAAGCCCATAAGTGCTGACTCACCTGTATCATTCCAACAAAGTTTTGACCTGTATGGTCATCTGTATAATGCCTAAATGGTTCTATACCAATGGTGGAATGGTAGTTTTTGTTATATGCAAACTCCACCAAGGGTAGGTGATCCTCCCAATGACAGACAAAGTCCAACATGCAAGCCTACAGTATGTCCTCCAAGACTTGGATGATCCACTCTGTATAGTTATCAGTCTGGGGGTGAAACGCTATGCTCAAACATAACTAAGTCCCAAAGGCCTCCTTTAATCCTCTCCATAGTTTAGATGTGAAATGAGCATCATGATCAAAGACAATCATTAAGGGAACTTCATGGAGTTATATTATCTCTTGTACATAGAGGCTCCCCAAGATCGCTACTGAACTCTGATCTCGAATAGATACGAATTGGGTCAACCTGGTGAGTCAGTCTACGATCACCCAGATATTATCATGTCCCTTGTACGTATATGGTAATATTATCATAAAGTAAATGTATATCCCATCCCACTTCCACTCTAGTACATCAAGGGGTTGAGCTAAACCTTCAAGAACCTGGTGCTCTGCCTTCACTTTCTGACAAGTGAGGCATTAAGAGACAAACTATACAAATCCCTTCTTCATACCTAGTAAAAAAACTAATGTTAATGGTCTCGATATATCTTTGTCACACCTAGATTCACTGCTAGAAATTCAGTCCATAACAATGGTTTCAAACCATTTGTATAGGTAGGAAAACCATTGGTATACCCTATACCAACAGTTTTCCAAACTGTTGGGTAGTTTGGGGTTGAGATAGGCTTATACCAATGGTTATTCCTAAACCGTTGGTATAGGGAATTGTAAATTTAAGTATTACAATAGTTTTAAAACAACCATTGGTATAGATTTATTCCAATGGTTTATTAACTGTTGGTATATAGCATCATTACACATTTTACCAATGGTTGATAAGATGTTGGTATAGAGTTTTACCAATGGTTTAAATGAACTTTTGGTAAACATATGTTGTTTAAAACTATACCAACAGTTTAAAACTGTTGGTATAGGGTACTTCTAAAAATTTTCACAGCAGCCAGTAGACTCCCCTCATTTGCGTACACCTACATACAGTACTTAAAATAGCACAAAAAACACCACTACAATAGCACATAAAAACAACAGACTCCCCTTAGTAGGGAATGTATAAATATTTTTTGGTTCAACCTATTTGAGATACTCAAAAACTATTTTAAAAATACCAAGAATGACATGTGTAAATATTTTTTTAGTTTGAACACTAGATCACTATACCTTCTATCACAGTATAATCCCCCTTCATCATTTTAGATAGGGATTTTTCATTCCCACTATGGCATGTGCCATGACATAGTATTACCCATTTCAATCTTCATATGATAACCACTCTTCCAACTAACCCATTTCAATTTATTTAGTGAAAAAATCTCAAAAATTTTACTTTACTCAAAATGGTCACAAATATCTTATCATGGAGTATTCAATGTCATTTTTGGTTCCCAGACACAAAATACAAAATTCTCATTTCTAAGCTAAAATCCTTATTATTCTCCACTATGGCGTGTTATTTACTACACCATGACATAGTTAAAACGTTTTTTTAGAAAATGACATGAAAAAATGATCATTTCTTGGGTAGAAAATCTCTTTTACTTCCCATACAATCATTATACATTCTTTTGGATATAAATACAGTTTAATAAGGACACCATCACATCACTCTTCTCCAAAACTGCCTCCAATATTATTCTAATCATATTCAATAAATCATGTACCTTAAAATAAACTTGACCTCACTTGAAATAATATGAATCAACTGAGATAGAATACAATTCAAATAAATGGATGTGTTGACAAAAAAATACAACACCAAATACTTTTAATCATATCCACATCATCTTCACATAAAAAACATTCCACTTTTGAAAACCATCGCTTCTTAGGGTTTATTTAACATATCTAAAACTTTTAGTCTTTAATAGTCTCCAAATACTTCTTATAATAGTATCCTCATTTGGATTTTGTTACCAACCAATAAATTTAAACAACCACCAAATCCATTAGGTTTCTATCAACCATCAAAACATAAATCACACATTCAACTAAGAAGTTAATCATTATTTGATCATTATATTCCTATATCAGTGAAATAAATGACAAGGTGCAGACATGATAAGGAAAATAACACTAATGCAGAAAATACACAGAATACCACACTAGAAATCACAACACTTGAAAATACTCTACAAACATATGAAAAAACACTATATAATAATGATGAATACAACACCTAAAAACAAAACTAATACGACACCTAAAAAAACACCACACTAGAATAAACAATACACTATAAATACACCTAAAAATATAGACAATATACAATACAATGATATGGAAAAACACAACACTGAAAATCACATCATGCCACTTGAATACATCTGAAAATAAGGATGGTATCTACACCAAAAGAAGGATGATATCCACGCCAAAGGGAACACTAGGTAAAAAAAATAGATAGATTGAGAAATGAAAATCCATCCTTCTTGTGTTTCTATTATTGATTGATGATTTTAGTATTTAAAACAATTGAATGATGTTTTAGAATAGGTTCTTGATGGTAGGTACTGATTTTTATAGATGTATTTAAATGAAGGGTTGTAATGAAATTGAGAAGAATACTTACTCAAAGAGAGATTGAAGAAACCATCCATGAATTTATGGATTAAGGGAGATATCATCATCACCCTGATGGTGAGAGACCAATCACCTTTAGAAAGTGGGAATGAGACTAGATCAAAATGGAGTCCCATAATGTAAAGCATAAAAAGACAATTAATTAGAGGAAGATGACTAAGAAGTGTTATAGTGAAAATGAATAATCTCAATTACTTCATCCAAGAATTTTAGTGTATAATTTGGTGGATCTTGTGATTCACCAAAGGATACCTGGGTAGCGTAAAGGGCCATTGGGTATCCATTTAGAGTCTAATAGACATCAATGTGATAGATTTTTTTTCCATAATGTTGTAAAATGATGGGTCTATAGAAACTTCCACAAGCAATTCCATGAGTAGTGTAATAGTGCACAACACCATTTCCTTGAAAAGATGTCAAGGCACTATGATCAATCATAGAGAAACTACAGTTGGATCCAAAATAATATTTTACTCAGAAAGATGATTATAGAAATATGAGATGTTGATTGTGGTTGGAATTTATATAATATCTATCATAGTGGTGGCATAATTGGAAGTTATCCTGTCACACCTGTTTTTTTTAGTCATTTTATTTATTTTATTTCACTTGGCGTCGGGTGTTTATGCCTAAGGGCGGGTGAGTCCCGGTTTAAATTTTTAATGTTGGGTTGAGTTTATGGTTTGGGATAGTGCACGAACAATGTGCGTTTAAGATGCACAGTCTGCTTGAGTACCGTACGGTGCGCGAATACCGCACGGTCATCTAGTTTTAACGTTATTAATTAGTTGGTTGAGCAAATAAATAAATAAATATATATATGTGTATATATGTTATTATATATGTTTATGTTTTAACGTCATGTATATATATATATATATATGTTTATAGGTGTATATATATACACATATGTTTATAAATATTACATTTTAACGTTATATGCTTATGCGTATACATGTTTATATGTAGGTTCATATAAGTTTATATGTTTATATATGTTATATATATGTTTATATATATATATATATGTATATATGTATTTATGTATATATATGTTATATATATATTTTATATATGTATATGTGATTATAATAATTATGATTTATTATTATTATTGTTTTTATTTGATTAGAATTATTATTATTATTATTATTATTTGTTATTTGGGTATGATAATTATTATTATTAAAGTTTGTTAAATTATTATTACTATTAATTATATTATTATTATTATAAAAAAAAAAGAGAAACCCTAATCTACCCGGCCCCCTCCCCTTTCTTCCCCGCGTGAGCCCCCTCCCCCCCCCTTCCTCTCATCCGTCACGTGAGCCCCCCCCCCTTCCTCTCATCCGCTGCACGAACCCCCTCCCTGTCCGGCCTCCTGGCAACCTTCAGCTGGCTCCGCCTTCCCGCTGGCTTGCCCGACCCCGCACACCGCACCTCCTGCTCTCCGGTCGGACTTTCCTCCCCCTGCCACGTTGTTCCTGCGGCCTCGTCGTCCGCCTCCGCCAGTCCATCGTCGGCTGCACCTCCCGGTCAGCACCCGACCGTCGTCGGCCACACCTTCTAGCCATCACCCAACCGCCGGAGCTGCACCTCCCAGCCAGATCTGCCCCTGCTTCCTCTCCCGACCCAGCCCCTCCATTTGGTGCAGCCCCCTCTCGGTCCGATGCGGCCTCCCCTTCCTGGAAAAATTCTGGCGACCCTGGCCTCCCTCCCGACGTGATTTCAGAGAACCTGACCCCCTGTCCGGTGGCCAATTTCAACAAACCCGATCCCTTTTTGCACAGCGTCTCTGCGTTGCTCCGGCGTGGCTGTGAATCCCCTCGTTGGGTTCACGAAGGGTGTTTCGGGTCATATCGGATTGCGTCCCACCCTTCGCCGCCGAAGGCGAAGCGATTCAGATCTTTTTGGACTGCTCGCCGATATTTGGGTAAGGATATATTTATACTTTGTTATATATTTTTTTTACGCAAATTTACATGTGAATTTAGTTGCGGACCCTTGCGGTCTTTATCTAGTCCAGAGTCGGTTCCTGGTTTATGTCAGCATGCATTTACGATGTTATGATTGTTTAAGTGCAAAATCTTTCTTTGTTAATTTTTAAAATGTAATTCAAGTCCTTATGGTATCCTTGTTTTGTTTTTTGTTTTTTTGTGATGTTTTGGCCTTGGTGTAATTGGTTAAACTTAGTCTTTGGTGTGATTGTTTAATTATGTTTATGTTAATGAAAAAGTGATGTGATTTTGAGGGCGTTTCCCTTAGATTTGTTTTATAAAAACAGTGCAGATGTGGTTTGAGTGTTACTTGTGATCCCAGTGATTTCTATAGAGTTGGTTTTTGAATCGTATCTTGATTCCTTTATTTGGATTAATTCTATTTTAGGGATTTGTGGTGTTCTAAGTCTCGAGGACCCATTGTAGGGAGTTGCGGTTGGTTTCGAAGGTGCGCACGCATATTCCCAGGTATGAATATGTATAGATATATATATATATATTCTGTGTGTGTGTTCCCTCATGGCGCGGGGAACACGTGAATCAGTTTAAGGATATATATATATATATATATATGGAAGTGCGTTCATGCGAGCAAGCTTCTGCTTGAGTTAGAAAGATTGATGTGACCTTTGTTCGAGGTAGGTGTTTCCAACCATTTCCCCTTTTAGATTCAAACCTTGAGCACTTGAATATTTTTAATTAATCCTTTTATATCGTTGCATCTCTATCGTATTTATGAAAAGCATTTGGCTTAGTTATATTGCTGTTTTAAATTTCTGAAAGTGGCTTTTGATGTTGGTTTATATAAAATGCATAGGTTCTTGGTAAAGTGAAATTAATTGCTTTGTGATGTGTTTGGTTGCAATTGACAGTGATTGTGTTTTGGAAATGTAAAAAAATTGCTTTGGTGTGTTTGTTTAACAAAAAGATGAACCAGTAAGTTTTAAAAAAAAATTGTAAAAGGTGGTTGGTTTGAAAGATGTATTTGTTTTTATAAAGTGTTGTGAGAGAATTGGTGTTTGGTTTCAATGCTAAAGTGTTTTATGAAAGATGGTTTTTAATACGATTCTTCTAAAAACTAAATGTTCCATTGGATGTTGGCACATCCATGGGAGCACTACGTGCTCGCATGGATGTGCCTCCAAATGAAGATGACACATTAAAGCTATGTCTTTTTAAAACTAGGCTTCAAATAGAATAATGTATTGTTTTAGAGGGAATTGAAAGAAGCTCGACCAGTTGGCTTTTGGTGTGAGTTAGATGGTCATTTTACTTAAAAGCATGTTTGTCTCTTCCAACTCAATTGTAATATTTGTGTTGACTCTTTGAGAAGTATGTGACTGCACTGAATCTTGGGAAAAAATCTGTGTGCCCGATTGACAACTTAACTCGTCTACGAAATGTTTTGAAATTTTGCATGTTGTGAAGGCCCGGTTGGAACCTTATTGAATGTGAAAGAATTTCATATATGCATACTTGTGTGGAATCTCTACATCGGGACTTCCCTTCGAGGATTTTCGTGTAGGGGTGTCTGTGTAAGGGGTTGGCAAGTGCGGTGAGATGAGTCACGCGTGTGAGGGCCTCCCACTTACACAGTATTATTAAAACCACCGTGGGTTCTTGGGCGTATTTTAGAGAATCGAGTGACGGTTTCTGGATAACCCCGATTAGACGGGTTAGTCCCCCCGTGGTAGGTAGGCCTTGTGGGGCGTGCCACTGGTTGGCTGTTAGGGCGGCCAGTTGGTTATTGACTGTGGAGTACCATGCCGGCAAGTAGTCTGAACCCGAGTACGTCCAGGGGTTTTCTAGGGATGTTTAGGATCACCCATGGTTATTGCTGATGTCTGCTTGTTTACTTTTACTTACACTTGGTTTCCAGGATTTATTTATTACCTGTTCTTCTTTTGCACAAATGTGATAAACATGAATTTAAAATTTCAGTTTTCAAGAAATGCATTGTTTTGGAAAAAACGGGTTGTGGCGTGTGTTGGTTTTTTAGATGGTAAAACGGGATCCTTTTTTCCTTTAAAATATGAAAACCCTATTTTCTATCTTTGTATGTGCAAACTAGTGTTTTGGGATTGTTTCTGGAAGGTGGTTTTGGTTGGATCCTGTGGTTTACTTTGGCATCCCTACTAAGCATTTTTAATGCTCACGCCTATATTATCATTTCAGTTGCAGGTTCAGCTTCTTGTACAGGTTTTTGGTTCAGCTGCTCAATGTTGGAGCAGCGTGGTTTTGAGTTGGGTGGTGACCTAGGAGGTCACATGGAGGTATTTTTGACTTATTTGTCTTTCCGCTTCCAGTTCTTATCTATATTGTCAGTTCGTTTATCTATTTATCTTTTGTTCGTGGGCCAAATCGTTCCCAAAATTTAAATTTTGATGCCTGGCACTGGTTGTCAGCCTGTGGGGATCGGGAACGCCCCTCGGGACTTGTTGTGGACTGGCTCGGGTGACCGGTTCAGGGTCGACCCAGGATGGTTCGTGACATATACCATAAAGAAGAGAAAAGAGGTAGGATTTTCCACAAAATGATAATCAAGGTCCATAACCTCAATATATATATTTACTATCTTTATCTAGAAAAAAATCATTGGACAAATGATCATCCATTGACATGTGGAGCCTTTGATGAGTTGTATAAGACTCAAAGAATCCTCCATGGAACTAAAGGATACTAAAATAAAAATACCCAAATTACTTTATCAAAAAATATAACAATACATTGGTAAGAGGTATTGTGATTAAAAATATATAGTATTTAGGCTACTCGAGTCAAGCATAATGTGACCTACCTAATCACACATATATTCAGTCACAACAAATCATCAAATATACAATGTCAGTAATATCAGTCAAAAATGTAATGGATCAATTTGTCCCTCATCACCATCACTATCATCAACGTCATCATTAGCCTCATCCTCATCCTTATCCTTATCCCCATCATCATCCCCATACTCATCCCTATCCTCATCCTCGCCCTCATCCTCTCCCTCGTCCTCTACTTCGGGCTCCGTCTCTACCTCGGCCTTAGCCTCTTCCTCATTCTCAGCATCATCCTCATCCTCTTCCTCACCATCATCATTTCTAGAAATTAAATTTTCTCAACCACCACTAGGACTGGTTCCTGGTGCACTATATAATGAATGCATCTAAGACATATATTAATCACAAACTATGATGGCCTCTGGTGGAAGTGATGAATATAAAACTTTCATCAGTTTCATAAATTTAGTGTTTTCCCTATCAACCTTTTCTTCCACCTGTGTGACCCTTTTTTGGAATTTTCTTCCCACGTCTTAACATTTTCCAACTTAGTGGGGCATCGCACTCTACTAGGGTGCTCATCTCCCAAAACCTGATGTAAGTGGTCATTTGGCCCAAAATTATCATGTTCCTCGGCATCAAGGGCCTCCAAAGTAGCCTATTACAAATATAAATATATTATTAAGTTATAAAATAGATATTAAATTTTGAAATCAACAAATTAAAACTTAAAATATACTACTGTGTCGGTTCATTAATAGCACTTCTATATTTTTTCTTTCTAATCGAGCAAAACAGTTTTGCTCGAGGCACACGTCCTTCAATATTTAATACCTACCTCTACAATGACACTGAATGTAGGAAACCATAATTTAAAATAGGTTACAAATAATGAATTTAATAACTAAAATTATATCAAAACTTTAGAAATGAAATAAATTATGGAGGAAACAATAGAAAGTTCAAGTCCTAAAGAAAAATTATAAACAACTATTGTATCTACTTCGTCTCATGATATGACATCATAGTACGCCCTAGAGTGTGGAGGTATTTTTTAGCATCAAAGTTTTTTTTATTTTTTCCATATTATTCTTAAATAAAATTCAATAATACAAAATATATTATTAATGAAAAACATGAAAATTTTCATTTAAAAACCTCAAATGTGATTAATACCTTAAACTTGGTAGTAATCCAATGAGTAATCATTTGCCGATATTGTTCTATCAAACACTATTTATTGATAGTTACTTCCTCTAAATCTATTCCAAATCTAGAATTTCATCCAATATACAACTTGTGTTTATAATATCTCCAAATCTCACCTAATTCTTTTAGATGTTCTAGTTGTGCACCCTCACTATTGGGAAAATTAAACCGAAACTGACACCAAAATATTAATTCATATAAATAAATAAAAATATTACATTAAATCCTACATTTTTCTACCCACATATGTTCCCAATAATTATCCTTGACTTTGTTTGGAAACTATCTCCATGAGAGTGGGTTGACAAGAAAGATGTCGGAGTATTTGGCAAGCATCACCAAAAAACTCTGACATTGCTACCATGCTTTTTCGATCATTTGGTTTTCTTTGTTGTATTCCACCATTAACTACATGTGGAGATTCCACACCACATGCATTCATGTACACCCATTCCACTTATCATTATATGTATCTTTTATGAAAGAAAAAAATATATATTATATCAATACATATTATAATGAAAATAAATTGTGGTATAAAATTTGTTAGGGTTCTAAAATATACCTATATAATTATAGTCAATGGACCCTGCTGGATCCACAAGAACTAAAGTAACATCACCCTCTATAGGTGGAGTGGGTTCCAGTGTATTCTTTGTAGGAATAGACTGTGTTATAGAAGGAGTCGAAGAAGGAATGTAGAAGCTTGGAGAAAAATAAGTATATGGTAAAGAAGACGGCATGGATGGCTGGCCAAATGCATGATATGGATGAGGAGTGGGAATCATCATTGGATACGATCAATATGTGTGAGGAGGATCATATTTAAAGTCTGGTGAAAACATTGGATGCCTAAATATCATGTGTGTCCCTAATGACACAATGAGATCAAAATGTGTGGAAGATTGTATGTCAGTGGGAGGGTTAGGGTGTAATCGAGTATGACGATTGGAGTACCTAGCTCTCGTACCCCCCCCCCTCATACTAATGGCTTGAGTACTGGGACTACTACTAGGATAATCATCGAATAACTAGAACCTAAGTGGTGGATCCTGCATAAAATTTTGAAAAAAAAATTAATCACATGAAATTATATGTTATTGATATATATATATATATATATATATATATATATATATATATTTGAAATGAAATACTCACAATAGGCACTAATAGAGGAATTCCCATATCAGTCATTCAGTGATTTTTTTCCATCATTCTTTTTCTTCATTGCTCCTCAATAGGTTTCATTTCATTCATTTGAAAACAAATATGTAAGTAATTAGAAAAGGATAACTAATTTGTAACCTAAAAAACAAAAAATACAAGACATGAATTATTTGTCTTAGGTCATTTGGTTCATATTTTTAGTTAGGTAATTTATTTATTTATTTTAGGTCATTATTTTCATTTGTTTTTATTTTCATATAAATAATTTTAATATGTCCAATTAAATTCCTCTTGTTTTTTATTATAATTTAACTATTTCAGTTGTGTTTGGGTTTGTAGGTTTGAATACAGTTCAATCCAATATTAAAAAATGAAACTCAAATAAAATTGTAGCCAATAAATATTGAAAATTAACATTAAGGTCAAGTAAGATAAAAAATATTTGTAATCAAGATTAAATAATTTTGAATAGTACCAACCTTAATAACCCAAGTCGAGATAAACCAAAAGAATTGAGAACGCGAATGGATGATTCTATATATTTCCCACCACAACTTTGAGTTCACAATAAACTCTGAAAATTGATCTATTGGAGTCATCATAAGTAATAAATGGATTGGTTCCAATAGTATTAGGTATGGTTTCAATTCCATCATCACCATCATCAAAAACATGTCTTGGAATTACTTCAATAATGACACAAAATTTAGGTCGAATATGATCTTTAACATAAAAAACATGTTTCGTCATTGATGCTAATATATATGGTTCATCGGTAACAAGAGTGTGAGTCATGTCAATAACTCAAAATCCACAATCATCAATAAAGGTTCCTTGCCTCATCATCGAATCAAACCACTATCATTTCATCATCGTGAATCAACCATGAGAGTAATAATCCAATATTATTATTTTCTCAATGAATCCATAATAAGATACATTTTCAAAATGAGGTCTATTCTCTAATGCACTTCCATAATATTCTATTATGGAAGTTATCATAACACCATCATGTTGTGTTCTCATGTTCTTTTCTCATTCAATGATAATAAATTTGTACCCATTGATCACAATTGATTTATATTAATGAACCATGATATTAGGACTAAAAGAAAAAGATTCTATTTCCTCAAAAACAGATTCATTAGGAAAGATCGATACTTGAAATATAAAAAAATATTAATCTTAATTAGATATTTATTTTATTTATTTATTACAGTAATATTTATACCTTCAATTTCAACCAAGCATAAAACTCTTTTCTATGAAAAGTCTATCTCCTTCTCAAAGATAAAGAATGATGATTTCTATTTTTCATTTATTTGTTTCCCTATAGTTAAAAATAGAAATAGTTTAACGTATATGTAAAATTAAAAGATATGAGATAAGATATACATGTTCAATTTACTTACTTTATGTAGTCATCAAACAAATCACAGTTGAACAACACTGTGTGATGTTCCATCTCTCGCTCTTCAAGACTTAATGTTGTCAATGTATATGATCTAGGAATTCCTCTTGTTTGAGGAAGTGATGGAAAATTGGGTTCAATTTTATCATATTATTCTTCTTCATTTCTCATTGGTCTGTTCATTCTCATAGTAAGATCAGACAAATACATTGAGCAGAAATCCATACATTCTTGAGCCAATTAATCATTAATGATAGAACCTTCAGGATGATTCCTATTCTAGACATAATATTTCAATGTGTTCATATTTATTCCAGTTTAATACATCCAATGAAAAGAAATATTTCCTCTAAAAAGTAGTTTGGTTGGACGATGGACAATCAGATGTAACAAGCATGTGAAAAATGATGGAGGAAATATTTTCTCTAACTCACACAAAATTAGTGGTGTCTCTGCCAACATTTTTTGCAAGAAATAATTGGAAAACTTATTAGCCCAAAGATCTCTAAAAAAATGTCACAACTAAATAACTGACACCCTTACATTATTGAAAAAATGATGACGGATTTCTATTGGAATCAATTAATGTAGAAGGACGTGATAGTCATGAGTCTTAAAAGATTTAAACATTAACTCTCTTCTATTAAACTGTTTTGATATATTGATTAAATAGCCATAAAGAACTTTAATATTCTCTAGTAATTCCAGAAATTGATTTTTTTTAGGTTTCATCACATAAGAAGCACATGGAACTTTCCATTTATTTTCACTAATACACACAGGATGCAAATCTGATCTGATCCCCAAATCCACAAAGTCATGCTAAGATCATAAATCATCTTTTGTCTTTACCTTGACATTTAAAAGAATCTAAAGCAAAATTTCACATATAATATTCTTTTCAATGTTCGTTACATCTAAGTAATGACATAACAATTTGTTTGACCAATAGGGAAACTCAAAGAAGATAATCTTATTCTTCCAATTGTAAGAGGTATCATTGGAAACATTATTCCTCTTTATAGATTTCATTTGACCCTTCCCAAATGAAAACTTAAATCTTTCAATTCATTAATCACATTAGTTATAGACATATACTATGGTGGATCGTCAACCTCTATGGTATTGTCAAATCTTCGATGATTATTTCTATATGGATGGTCCATTGAAAAGAATCATCGATGTACCATAAAACTAAAACTATGTTGATATTTCAGTCTTCTATATTGATTATTCTTCATATAGATAGGACATGATATTTTTCCCTTTGTGCTCTATCCATACATCATTGCATAACCAGGAAAATCGTTGATCATCCACATAAGCACAACACGCCTCTAAAATATGTCTTTCAAACATGCAATATATGTGCACACATCCACATCCCAATTAAGTTTAAACTATTTTATTAAAGTTTTCATGTATGCATCTATATAATTGCTCAGATTAGAAGGGCCAGATATGATTATACTCATGAAAGTGTAAGGTTTTTTCATACGCAGCCATGGGGGAAGGTTATAAATGTGTATGAAAACTGGCCATGTGTTGTGAGAAGTAAGCATCTACCAAAATAGATTAAAACAATCACATGAAAGACCAAGCCTCACATCATGCATGTTAGCTTCAAAATCAGGATATTTATCATCAAATCTCTACCATGAAAATCCATATGTAGGGTGAACCAACTCTTCATTATTCTTGTTTCTCTTGGTATCATGTCATCGCATTTTTATAGATATTTCATTAGACATGAAAATATTTTGGATTATGGGATCAATGGAAAGTACCACATTAATTTTTAATTAACATCACATAATTAAATATTACAATCTATTAATATCAAAAAATTTGTTTCCTTGGTTAAAATTAAAATAGGTTAACTAAGGGTTAATCAAATTGATAGGGTTAAAAATAATACCATAACCTTTATAAAATATTTTGTTTATTGATATTAAAACCTTATATCATATTATATTTGAATCCATTCCATTTTTATGTATTTTTATTGATATTTAATTTATTATAAATTAATATTTTTAGAGATTCTAAAAGTACCCCTTAACTCAATTATAAAAGGGAACCTCCTCCCTCAATTATACACATCACATTGAGCCTTATAGATTGATCAAAATCTAAAAAATTATATTCTCCACTTCTCTATACACATTATAGAGGTTCTAGTCTTCCAAAAATATCAACTCTAGAGTCCTTTAGAGGAGATCAAAATGAGTTGTTTCGAAAAATATCTAATCGATCTTACTGATCACTCTCTTTTTCTAATCTTCTATACCTCCTCTAAATATGTGATATAAATCATAAAATAATAAGTTAATCATAATAAATATTCTGAAATTTAATTATTATTATGAAAACACCACTATATATCCCCTTTCCCATCAAACAAGAACTGGAAGTATCACTCATGCCTACGTACGACTTACTGTCTCCACATAGCGATAAAATTCATTTTCCATCACCAAATTTTTTAAGTAAAAATTATGATGGGTTTAGTATTTATATATTATATTTATTAAATAATTATAATTATTTAATTATAATATCATATATACCTTTTTACCACCTAAACTATTGGTAAATGACAACGTTGCTCGTGTGTACGTATGGCTTATCATCTCCACGATGCGATGTGATTCATTTTTCATCTATATTTCAAACAGATCGTAATAAGGATGAATTTTATGAATATATATGATATATATAACATAAAAATGATTCTGTAATGATAATATATCATATAATTTTATTTATTTTAATATGAAAAGAAAATAAAAACAGCTTCTATGCGTACGTATGGCCTACCGTCTCCATGAACAGTGTATTTTATTTTTTACCTATCGATTTTATGAATCACCATGAAAAAATATATACTAAATATATATATATATATATATGATATTTATATCATGTTTATCATTATATATATGATTAAATTATGATTTATGTAAGAGTAACGAGGATAAAAAAGTCAAAACATGTATGAAAAACAAAGCGCTTATTACCCGAAACATAACTTTGACATGGAATTGTTAATAAGACAGAAATAAAAAGTCATAAATAAATAATATATGGTATTGTATATACTAATATGGTTATTTGGTATATGTATAATAAAATTATATTTATTATACATGAGTTTTAAATGTATACAAAGGAATTCAAGACTTAAGGTAAGAGATTTTTGTCTCACTTTTTTTTTGGTGAGACATAAGACATGTTCACCACCTATTTATTTTTTTGTCACACCCAGTTTTTCATGTCTTTATTTTGATATGGTTCATTGAAAATCCTGATCATTTTCCTGAGTCTTGGGTGAGATTAATATTAAATTTTTAAGTGTCATATATATCTAATCATCCATCTTTGAGTGCCTCAATTTTTATTTTATTTTTTGATTTTTTTTAGAAAGGGTGATTACTTCATGATTGGGCCAAACCGTGAACCCATTTCCAGATTTAAAAACATATTTTGTTTCTTTTATAACTCCTTCATTTTTTAACATTTTTGGCTCATTAAACTTCCTATTTTTCCTCCTATGACATATTCAGGCCTACATATCCTTTTGGACTCATTAAAAATTAATAAGAATGGTGAATTTGGGTTATCTATTCAGGTATTGGGACAGTCAGTGGGCCCATTTCTAGTTTTAAAAACATAATTTGTTTCTTTTATATATTTTTTATTTTTTAACATTTTTTGGTGATTTTAACTCCTACTCGAGACCAAGATACCTAGGCGAACCACCATTTTATATTTTCACTCTTTGGAGCTCATCTTAGCCGAGTAGTAGAGAGAAATTTCTCAAGATTCCTGAAATCGTCCATATTTTCTAAGGTAAATTGTCTCTTTAATAAATCCTTAATATTTCGCTATTTTTACCCCAAATAAAATTTTCATGGTTAATACAGACCTAAGTAGAAACTCCAAGAAGTTTAAATCCATTACCTTTCCTCTAATGGTGCAGATTTAATGGAAGATGAAGAGTCCTTTAGTTTCCAAGGTGAGATTCCCTCTCCTTTCTTCTCCCTCTTCCTTCTCCTTCCATTTTATTCTAGTTTCCTATTCTCCCCTAGTTATGAAAGACCAAGGGTAATAATTTTGAATGATTTTTATGGGGTTTTGTTTTGTTTAGGATGGGTATTCATAGATCTAAAGTGTTGGGAACTGAAGCGGGTGATTTCGGGTGTGCGTTTCCTTTCCGCCACGGATTTGAGGTACGATATCCCTTGCACAAGATTTTATCATTTAATTTTATTAATTATTATTCTGTTATAACTTTATTTATATGATATTTGAGGCTGTAAAACCTTGGTTTTAATTTATTTTTGTGTGCAAATGATGTTTTATGCCTTATTTTGTTAAAAAATATAGTTGTTTTGGTATAAAATTCCCTCCTCTTGTTTGATAAATTATTCCATGAGCTTTCACAAATGATTTATGGTATTTTTAATAGGTTTCAGTATATTGAATAAATTTATGGCATGAAAATGGTATTTTATCCCTTTTCAAGTGCTTAAAATAAGTTGTTTTGTTAAAGAGTGCATGCCATGTGTTCGGTAAATTGCTCGGTTGGATTTTATGTGTCTAATGTAATTTAAAATTATTTGTTTGGATTTATAAATACATTTGAAGCATAAAAAATTTTATTTTTGGATCCTTTATGGATTTAAAATTTGTATTTTTTTTACAAATAAATGGGTTTTGGTTTATAACATGTTTTGGCCCGAGTTGCCGGAAAATGGTCTGTTTGGCATCCTTATGAAAATGGTCTTGTTTTGAATATGTAACCTTATTGTTTTAAGGGATTTATGAAAACCAAATTCTACTATAAATGATTTGTATACAACTATTTATTAAAATTGAAATGTGTACCTTTGGCAAACGTTTGTTTTGAGAAACGATTAAGGGCCTGTTTGGCAACTTTGTGAAAATGGTGAAATTGTTTATTATGAAAACCTCTTATGGATGTTTCTCATGACATGATTTTATGTATATAATGGATGGGAAGTATATACTAAATAATCCTTTTGATCTATTATGATAGTGCCTCAGGTTGTACTCTTTATGTTCTTTTTGATTAATGGCATGAGATCGGTCCTTGGAGTGACTCGGGGTGATGTCTGTTGTGAATTATCATTATATATATGTTGTGATTGGATGATCGGATGGCATCGATTAGAACACACACTTTTTTATATACATGAGACATAGGAACCTAGCATATTTATATAACATTATATGAATGATTTCTACACTGGTAGTGGATGGAATGACCAGTGTCCCATAGTAGGTGGATATATTTTGGGTTTATTACTATGGTATTGGGCCCCTAGGTCTGTCCTATGTTAGGGTGGCCAGGTGTTTGGGAATTTTGATTTTCATCATGTGTGTCATGAAAATAGGGATTAAGTCTCATGTATTAGTATGTTCTGGTTTGTTCTTGATCTCATAGGTTCACCCATGTCTATTGGCTTTCCGTTGCTTGTAGTGATGAATATGATGCTTGTATATATATTTAAATTTCCCTTATTATGTGATTAATATTATGCCTTATTGTGTATTTTTTCTTAGAAAGTGGTGGTCTGGTTTTGATTAGGTTTAGGAAAATGGTTTTCAAATTAAAGTGTTTTATCCTCTTGTGAAAATCTGAAAATATAAACATCACTTTCCCCTTGAAAATGCTATTGGCACACTAGTTGAATGAATCTAGTTTTGGAAAGGAATAAGTCCAATGGCTTGTACTTTGTTTTTCAGTAACCTTGTATAAAACCATACTTTTATATATTTTAGTTCAAACTTGAAATTTATTTTTATCTTATTTTAAAGGATGTGCATTGGGAATAGATTATCGGGCTAGCCTACTGAGTTTTTAATACTCACGTCATAGTTATTTTCTTTTTTATCCCTTGTGTAGTGTTCAGCTTATTTTAGTTAAATCACATTGAGTGGCATGTGATTTTTTTGTTGTATAGTGACCATTGGGGTCAGATGGAGTTAGTTGGTCATCAGTTCTAGTCAGTTTAGTTGTATCATTCAGTTGTTCTCCCAGTTTTTTTGTATACATGATGGCTAATTTAGTTTTTTATATAAATGTGTTTGGGTTGTCTGTTTCTCTTCATTGTTGTTTTATTGTTTATTTTTGGGATAAATAATTCTCTTTTATACTCTATTGATTCCCTCGGTGCTTGTATCCATCCCGGGAGGATCGGGAATGCCTCGCAGGACTTGTCGCAGGCTGGCCTAGGTGACCAGTTCAGGGTCAACTTGGGATGGTTCATGAAAAAATGGTACCAAAGGAGGTTAGACCTTAGTAGACCTTTATTTATAGAGAGACCTTTGTTATTTGGGGATGTCAAGGTAGATGGAGTAAGATTTTCGGGACTCTAGGGGTAGGTTTGATAAGAGAGTTGTGAACTCTTTCTCATTCCAATCCTCGGGTGGCCATGGGAAGTATGGTTTTATTAGTGTCTTTGGTTCTATTGAATGTTTGGTGTTGGGATATGATAAGGGGAGTTGGACTAATGGTCTCTATGATCTCACATGGCCTGGAAAGACATGTGGAGCTTGAGGAATGGTCCTAAGAAGACTCTTTGTGTTGGTGGTGTGTTTGACCTATGGGTTCCAACCATATGATCATGTCACCCATCAACACTAGTTCCCTTTTGTGGGTCTGTTGGGCCTTTCTTGAATTATGAAATTTTTCTTGAAAATCCTTGTGTGAGAATTTTGAAAATGGGTTTTAAAGGAATTTTTGGTTTTTGAAAAGTAGAAAATGGGTTTTCAAAATTTAATATGAGAATGGTTTTGGAATGTTGGGTTTTTTTTGAAATAAAACTCGAGTATAAAGAGGAAATGATTTATCAGGATTGAATTTTCTTTAATCTAAACGTAAGGTTTGTTGAAATGAAATTTTTGGAAAGCATGGAATATTTTAAAGTAATTCTGAATCTTTGTTTTAAATGGGGTGTTTTGAGCTATTGAAAAGTGTTTGAATCTGATGAATTGGTTTTGGAAATTTGGTTTTGAGAGGCTGGTGTTTTTCTAGAAAGGGGTTTTGGCCTTTGTGATTGTCGGATTATGAAAAGAGACCTTGCTGATTTTTTTTAAAAATGGGAAGGGGCTATTTGGAATAGAATGGTTTTTTTTCGAAGTTATATTAAATGAAATGGATTGTTTTTTTAATCAAATGTTTCTTGATGAAGCGTGGTTTGTCTTGTGAAATCTGAAAATGGTTTTTGATTTGGTGGTTAATATGCCTTTGGAAGGTACATGATTATTTTTGTAATGATGATGTTTTTTTTCCTTCATTGTTTTCATGGGTTCTCAAATGCAATGTTTTGTGTATATATGGATGAATGGTCAGTATGGCATGGTATTTGAGTTCCTGGGGTGGCACATAAATGTTCATGTGAGTGATACTTGATGAAACACTGATTAGCCACTAAATGAGGCTAATATTCATTGTTAATATACATAATTTTCATGTTCTTTGTTATTCATAGACACCATTTTAGTGCATTTTACACTTTGAACATCATTTCACATTATGATTGTAATACCTTCTTAAAATGCACTATTATGTGGTACATTTTTGAACATCATTTAAAGTACCCAATAATTCATCTGATTTTAAGAAATTTAATTTTACATATTTTAATTTTATATTTTTGGAAATTGATCTACACTTAAATATAATCATTTTTGATTCAGGGATCAGTGGAGAATTCATGGAGGATGATGGAGATATTTGGCAATGAAAGGAAGCAATTCTGGAGAAGGCAGATTGGACACCATCCCACTGATGAGACTGTGTGGCCCAACATACAGGCCCAATTAATCCCAAATTTCATGGGATGCTAGAAGCCATGTATAGAAACAAATAACTCTTCAGGAGATAATGCTAATTCGGTATCCATGTTGGTCATTTAGTTGGCCCAAGTTAGAGATAAAATTCTGGGCCAGATTCTACGGCCCAGAAAAACAGTCCACTACTTTAATCATATCGCGGAATCCACAACTCCAAATGGGCCCAAATTTTACAGGAGGTTAGAAGACATCCGGAGCTCCATTGTCTTATTCTATGGCCCACCCTGATTCGTCCGTCTAGAAGGTCTTCCAGACGCGTCTGTTCGGTGAAGGAAAGTTGGCTGCCACCTCGGGTCAAACATGGAAAAGTCCAAATTCCACAAGATTTCCACCACCTATAGCCTAGAAAAATTAATTAAGATGCTTTGTACTGTTTTTGGTTCGACCCAAGGCTACCAAAATGCCTATTTAAGGCAGTGGTGTTGAAGGAGTTGAGGATCTTGGATGCTTTGTTTAATTGTAATGTTATGCTGCATTTTTGTTGCCTCAATTTTGTCTTTCACATGTAAGTTGTTCAATTCACTTTAGTTTCTTAATAAAAGTTCTTCTTCTACTCTTATTCTGTTGTTCTTAATATCACTTTGATACCGTTGGATCAAGGTGTGAATTTATTCACACCAGCCCTTGTGAAATTATTCACACAACGGTGGAGTGATCATTTTATTTTTGTTGTTTTCTTTACTTCTCCATTTCCTCCCTTATGAGTCTACTTTCCGCTTCCATTGAAACCATGGGATCAATGGAGGGCTAACCCACTTATGGGTTGATCCAAGGGAGTATCAAGGGGCTGGATTGGATGTTATCTATCACCTAATTAATGTATAATCACTTCTTTAATTGGGATTTTTATTTGATGATTTTTAAACTCCATCGTCCTTGTTGAATTTAAGGCCACACACTTCAAGTACTAATACGATCCTTTACCTTGAAGTGCTCAAAACTTTGATCCTTCAAGTGTATAGGTGATTAGTATTAAAGGGTGTAGGCATTAAAACAGTAAGTGATGATGTTTTTTTATCTCCTTAAATTAACCCATCTCAAATTTAAGAAATTGAAATCATTAAAAAGAAAATACATCCAATCCACCCTAAGCGATAACCTAGGATCAACTCATTCTTTTCAATTGAATTCACTTAAATCTATTAGATATATTTAAAACCCATCCAAAATAAATCCAAGTTGGCCACTTCATAGCCAAAAATCCATCCCTTAGGTTGTGTATCTTAGGTATCTTCTTAGGTCTCTGTGGAATCGACAACCCAAGCTACACTACAAGGACCGTTCTACCCTTCTTCTCTTGGGTAAATTTGGGCGTGAACCAAATTTTGGCGCCGTTGCCGGGGACCAAGTAAGTACCTTAGATCCAAAAAAAAACCTTCTTTCCTCACCTCCATTCTTCTACTCTCACCCAAGATCTCTTATCTTGTCCCTTTCTCTCTTTTTTTTTGGCGCATGTCCGCCTACACCCGCGATTTCTCAAACAGACTAGTTAGGGTGGAAAGTCCTAGGATAGGGGAGTCAAGTGCACCTAAGGTATTGTTTAAATCATATTCAAATATTCTTGAAACCCCAAAGTCAGAACTTGAATCAAGTCCAATGGAGGGTCATCCACAAAATCAAATTGTAAACCCTGGGGGGAATCAAATGGGAAACCAAAACCAAGAAGCTCCAAACTTAGGGAATGTAGTCGATCAAACCATGAACGACTACCTCACTCCAGCTTGGACCAATTCCCCCTCATGCATTAGACACAATTCCATAGGAGACACCAACTACATATTCAAACCCCATGTCCTGAACCACCTTCCAACCTTTCATGGGATGGAGTCAGAAATGCCATACCTTCTTGTCAAAGAGTTCAACGACATTGTTGAATCCATGTGTCCCCCACATAAACTAGAATCCGCTAAGATGAGGCTATTTCCTTTTTCATTAAAGGATCGAGCTAAACATTGGATAAACAACTTGAGACCTGCATCAATCCACTCTTGGGACCAACTGCAAAGAGAATTCTACAAAAAATACTTCCCTCATCACAAAACAATTGCACTTAAAAAGAGCATCCAAAACTTTTTTGAAAAAGAGGGAGAGTCATTTTATGAAACATGGGAGAGGTTCAAAGACACCCTAAACATGGTTCCACACCATGGTTTTTCTATTCCTGAACAAGTGAGAATTTTCTATGAAGGGTTGGGTCCGGGTAATAAACAATTCATTGACATGATGTCTAATGGAACTTTTAAAAACAAGGCCCCAAATGATGCTTACGAGTATCTGGAAAGTCTGGATGAACAAAACCAAACTTGGGGAACATCACCTTATTCTGAAAAGCCACAAAGAACCACTGGAATTCATACACTTAGAGAAGAGGAAAGCCTTAGGGCTAAACTCGCAGCACTCTCTAGGAAGGTTGAAGAGATAGACCTTAGGAAAGTCCATGAAATCCAAAATGTAGACCTTGTTTGCACAATTTGTGACAAACATGACCATAAAACAGACAACTGCCCAACCATTCCATCCATCAAGGATGTTCTTCTAGGAGGACCCCCAGCGGAAGTCAATGCCCTAAACTTTCAAAAGCCCCAATATCAAAACACCTTCAATCCAAGGTACAATGACCACCCAGGCTTCCGCTGGAAAGATAACCAACAACCTAGCCAACCACAGGGACAAAATACTTACCCCCATCAGAACTACCAAAACCATAACCAGTTCCAAACCCAACCTATCCAATACCAACAACCCCCGGTCCATTTTCAACAAACCATCCCACCTCCAAAATATCCCCCTGGGATAAACCAACCTACTCAAGCACCAACCCAAACTGTTCCACAAATCCTACTAGAACAACTGTGCAAACAAATGGAGAGGATGAACTCGGAGGTATCTTCCCTAAAACAAGAACTTCAAACCATCAAAACAGGAAAGGCACCCATGCCTACTCAGGCGGTGTCGTCCTCAACTTCAAGGGGAGAGTCAAGTTGTGCTCAAAAAACTCATGAACAACTGAAGGCTGTGACTGTTTTAAGAAGTGGGAAATCAATTGAGAAACCTGAACAACTAATTCAGAACCAACCTGAAGATTCAAACTTGGATGAAAATTTAAATGAACCACCAGATCAAACTGAAGAAACTGATAACAATGCGAAAGAAACAACTCTTCAACAAACAACCCCACAACCTGCACCATTTCCTCAACGCATGAGGGGGAAAACCAAACCTGAACTGAGTGAAACGTTGAGGGAAATATTTTCACAAGTCAAGTTGAACATACCCCTTCTCGATGCAATCCAAACCATAGCTGCCTACTCAAAGTACCTTAAGGACTTGTGCACTTTTAAAAGAAAATTTTCACATAAAAACCAAGTCCTTTTGGTTGTTAATGTGAGTACCACCATTCAAGGTACAATTCCTCCTAAGTTGAAAGACCCAGGTTGCCCTTACATCAATGTTGAACTAGGAGAAAGCAAAGTTGTCAAAGCCTTGTGTGACCTAGGTGCTAGTGTCAATCTCATCCCATATGTTGTGTACTGCCAGTTATGCCTAGAAGAACTCCAACCCACATCTGTCACACTTCAACTTGCTGATCGTAGCATTAGGGTTCCAAAGGGGATTTTAAAGGATGTTCTGGTAAAGGTTGAAAACTTCATCTACCCTGCTGATTTCATTGTCCTTGACAACCATCCAAACTTAGGAAATAAGGAACAAACCCCAATCATCCTTGGTCGTCCTTTCCTTGCAACAATCAACTCTGTTATTCGAGTACGAAATGGGAATATGACCATCACCTTTGGGAACATGAGTCTAGACCTGAACATCTATAATGCAAGCTCACAAATAGGGGATGACGAGGATATTCATGAAGTAAACATGATAGGAAGCATTGATAATGAGTCCATGGAACATCAAGGAATATTTGATGAATGTTTAAGTCATAATGAGATTGATTTCCTTTGTTCATGTGAAGGAAGTTTATCTCCTTGGCTTGAATCATTTTCAAATTTCTCTTATGATGAAGTCTTAGGTCCAACAATCAGTGAAACCTTTCAAGAAACCAATTTCATAGAGACCCCTCTAAATTCCTTCCCTAAATCTGATCAAGCCAATCTAGTAGCTGAAACCTCTACATGTGAGGAATCAATCCTATCTGAACCTCTAAAAAAAGAAATTGATCTTGATCCAATGTCCCAATCTTCTGCTGAAATTTTGAACCAACCTGATCTTGAATTGAAGGAACTTCCTGCTGCACTAAAGTATGCCTTCCTAGGGGAAAATCAAACACATCCTATTGTCATTTCTTCTTCTCTTGAAGCCAATCATGAGAGGATGATTCTATATGTCCTTAGGAAGCATAAGAAAGCCATTGGTTGGACCCTTTCTGATATTCCTAGTATTAGCCCACTTATCGGGACTCATAGGATTGTTCTGGAATCTGATTCAAAGCCATGTCGTCAACCTCAACGGCGACTCAATCCTAATCTCATGGAGGCAGTAAGGAAGGAACTTCTGAAATTGTTGAAAGCTGGTATCATATATCCCATAGCTGAGAGTGAATGGGTGAGACCAATCCAAGTGGTTCCAAAAAATGCTGGAATCACAGTGATAACCAATGAGGATGGAGATATTTTTCCAACATGGGTGAGTAGTGGATGGAGGGTCTGCATTGAATATAGGAAACTAAACTCATTCACCAAGAAGTACCATTTCCCCTTACCATTCATTGACCAAGTCCTTGAGAGAGTGTCAGGTCATGCCTTCTACTGTTTCTTAGATGGGTACTCGGGGTACAATCAAATTGAGGTCTCCCTAGAGGATCAAGGGAAGACTACATTCACATGTCCTTTCGGTACCTTTGCCTTCAAACTCAAGCCCTTCGGGTTATGCAATGCCCCTGGAACCTTCCAGCGGTGCATGATGGGAATCTTCTCAGACATGGTAGGGGATTTTCTTGAGGTCTTCATGGATGACTTCTCTGTGTTTGGGGATACTTTTGAGGGATGTCTGCAGAATGTGGAGAGAGTCTTGTCAAGATGTGAAGAAAAAAATCTGGTCCTAAACTGGGAAAAATGCCATTTCATGGTTAAAGAGGGACTTGTTCTAGGCCATCTGGTCTCGAGTAGGGGGATTGAAGTTGATAAAGCAAAGGTTGACATCATTCGTCACCTTCCATCACCCAAAACTGTCAAGGAAGTGATGTCTTTCTTAGGACATGCTGGTTTCTATAGAATATTCATCAAGGACTTTAGTTCAATATCCCGTCCCCTTTGTGCTCTCTTAGTAAAGGATGCTCCATTTGTTTGGACAGAAAGTTGTGAGGGTTCATTCTCAACCCTCAAATCCTCTCTCACCTCTCCTCCCATTATGAAATCTCCAAATTGGAACCTTACTTTTGAACTTATGTGTGATGCCAGTGACTTTTCTGTTGGAGCTGTGTTAGGACAACGTTGTGATAAAACTCCTTATGTCATTGCTTATGCAAGCA
Organism: Viscum album; assembly: GCA_963277665.1. Classification (NCBI taxonomy): domain Eukaryota; kingdom Viridiplantae; phylum Streptophyta; class Magnoliopsida; order Santalales; family Viscaceae; genus Viscum; species Viscum album. Next base: position 496,362,274 of record OY728139.1, on the reverse strand, counting down.
AATCCTTAAATGATGCCCAAATCAACTACACCACCACTGAAAAGGAGTTACTTGCTATTGTGTTTGCCTTAGAGAAGTTTAGGTCCTACCTATTAGGATCACCCATCACTGTGTTCACTGACCATTCTGCACTAAAATACCTCTTCCAAAAACAAGATGCTAAGGCTAGACTGATTAGGTGGGTCCTTCTCTTACAAGAATTTGACCTCACAATCAAGGATAAAAAGGGAGTTGAAAATGTTGTAGCTGATCACCTCTCTAGGATGGAATTCAAAGACAACTCAAATCACCTCTCTGTGTCTGATTCGTTTCCTGATGAACACCTATACTCTGTGAGTGACTGCCCTTGGTATGCTGACATAGCAAATTTCTTAGTGACAGGAGTCATTCCAAAATTCTTAGGGACTCAAGCTCGAAGGAAATTCCTTTCTGATGTTAGACACTATGTGTTTGATGATCCATACCTCTATAAGTTCTGTCCTGACCAAGTCATTAGGAGGTGTGTTCCAGAATCTGAACAAGAGTCCATCCTTAAATTCTGTCATAGTGAGGCATGTGGAGGTCACTTTTCCTCTAATAAAACTTCTGCCAAGGTTCTTCAATGTGGTATCTTTTGGCCCACCCTCTCAAGAGACTCCTACACATTTTGTCAAAGCTGTCCTAGGTGTCAACAAGTAGGGTCCATCACAAAAAGGAATCAAATGCCTCTCACTCCAATATTAGTGGTTGAAATCTTTGACTGTTGGGGAATTGATTTCATGGGTCCCTTCCCAAACTCTAGGGGATATCTTTACATTCTCTTGGCTGTTGATTATGTCTCAAAATGGGTTGAGGCCATTCCCACAAAATCCAATGATCATCAAACTGTGATTAGATTCCTAAAAGAAAACATATTCTCTAGATTTGGAATTCCTAGGGCTATCATAAGTGATCGTGGAACCCATTTCTGCAACTGCCCATTCGCTTCACTCATGTCTAAGTATGGTATTTCTCATAAAGTGTCCACTGCTTACCACCCTCAAACCAATGGTCAAGCTGAGTTAGCGAATAGGGAGATTAAGCAATTTCTTGAAAAAACTGTCAACCCCTCTAGGAACGATTGGTCTGAGAAACTCATAGATGCTCTTTGGGCCTATAGAACTGCATATAAAACCATTTTAGGAATGTCCCCATATAGGTTGGTTTATGGTAAAGCATGCCATTTGCCAGTGGAGATTGAACATAAGGCCTTTTGGGCAATTAAGAAAATGGATTATGACCTCTCATTGGCCGGAACAAAAAGGAAATTAGATCTCAATGAACTGGAGGAACTAAGGATGGAGGCTTATGAAAATTCAAGGATCAATAAAGCTAGAGTTCAAGCCTACCAATCTAGGAATATCAAGGTCAAACATTTTGAACCAGGAAAACTTGTGCTCTTGTATAGTTCAAAACTTCATTTACATCCGGGAAAGTTAAGGTCTAGATGGTCAGGACCTTTCATAGTGCATCATGTATTCCCCCATGGGGCAGTAGAGATTCAAGATCCCACAAGTGGTCACATTTTCAAGGTCAATGGTCAAAGGTTAAAAACATTCGTTGAATCATTCAATAAACAGGAAATAGATATTGAGTTAATTGATCCAATCTATGAACCAGGAAAAAATTGATAAATTTGGGATCTATGTCGGGCTAACGACGTTAAACAAAGCGTTGCACGGGAGACAACCCGTGGTTTTTATGTTTCTAATCTTTCTAAATCATCTTTATTTTTCAAATAAGATTACTTAATCATTTTTATATTTAAAAATAAAAAATAGACTTTTGACCTATTCTTCTATTATGAGTATGGATGGGTACGAAAGAGGAGCACCATATTCATCCATGTCACGTGGTGTGATCCTTGAGTAATACCTTACCCAGAAATTTAAAAATAAGACAATGTATCATCAGTTTGTTTTTTTGTGATGTGTTTTTAGATTAAAAAATTAACAAAATAAAAATAAAAATATAATAATAATAAAAAAAAGTCCACACCATAGCCTGTGGGGCAAACCCCGTCACAACCGGCGAAGCCGCGGGGACTCAAACCCGGGACCGAAGGGAGACAGGGGCGCGCGCTTACCACTGACCTGCGGCTTCTTGTGCTACCGTATTCTATAATTTTTATATATATTCTTATATTTTACTTCCTTTATTATATAAATATATATATATATATTGTTTGTTTTTGTTTGTTTTGTTTGTTTTGTTTTTTCCTTTTTCCACTAGGGAACTTTGCAAGCGACATGGATATCAAAAGAATAAATTCGAGCGGCAAGAACTTCAAACTTCAACCACCAGGTGACTTCATTCCATAATCCTCATTTTCAATTTCCTTTTCAAATTTTTATTCCCTGCCACTACTCCTTCTAATTATTCATTTCTTCAAACACTGGGGACAGTGTTGTTTTAATTTGGGGGGGAGATAAAATAAAAAAAATGCTTTTGTGTCAAAAACAAAAATTGAATGATTTGAAAAAAAAATTAAATGGAAGGAAAAATTCCTTTAACATTGAACATGGTAATACACATTTCACACTTTGAAACTGAATATCAAATAATTTAGCATGCCCTAATTCTGATTTTAATCCTTGTATAATTTCATGATCATAGATTTTGGAAAGTGTGGTTGTCTAATGTGATATTTCATCGTTTATATTTTCATCCAAATAAAAAAAATGCCACAATGCACGTCCTCTAGACTGTGGGGTACTAATTTGAATTTTTGGGGTCCCATAATAAATAGCATAGGATGGTTTTATTTTTATGAATAATATGAGTATTCAAAAAAAAATAAAAAAAATTATTAAAAAAATAAATAAATAAATAAAATAAAAATTTGCGTGTAGAGCAATGGATTGATAAAATGCGAGGCTTTCGGCACTTGGGGATCGTGACTCCAGAGTTGGCTAGCCCTGAGTTTTTCAATCTATCTCTATTTATGGTAATATGACTTTGTTTTTGATTAAGTTAACTCGAGACGATGCCCGAGTATGTGGGCTTCACTTGGTCCCTAAGGCCTTTGAGTCTGGGAGTCATCGGCAAAGTCTTGCTACATGGGTTAATTTGATTAACTGCAATCTCAATTACTATAGCAATATTGCAAAAAAAACCAAAAAAAAATGAAGAATGCTCATATTAGGATTAAATGTGATTCCACCTAGCGCTTCCATGATTTTCCCCTTGAATGAAAATGAACCCCCATATCTATTGTGATTCACAACACATCATTACACCTAATTGAGTTGGATGAAGAATGATGATGGATTTGATCAAAGGAATGGGCTTGGGATTGGGATCTGCTTATGAAACTATCTCGTATTAAAATATTTTGATGGGTTTCATGATTGTTTGTTATAAGGTTTTTTGATGATCATTGTGTATTAAAATGTTTTTGGAAAAGGGAATTCGAATTTCATTTTTGTTGAGATATATTTTGCTCGGGACTAGCAAAACTCAAGTTGGGGGGTGTGATTAGCCACTAAATGAGGCTAATATTCATTGTTAATATACATAGTTTTCATGTTCTTTGTTATTCATAGACACCATTTTAGTGCATTTTACACTTTTAACATCATTTCACATTATGATTGTAATACCTTCTTAAAATGCACTATTATGTGGTACATTTTTTAACATCATTTAAAGTACCCAATGATTCATATGATTTTAAGGAATTGAATTTTACATATTTTAATTTTATATTTTTGGAAATTGATCTACACTTAAATATGAACATGTTTGATTCAGGGATCAGTGGAGAATTCATGGAGGATGATGGAGATATTTGGCAATGAAAGGAAGCAATTCTGGAGAAGGCAGATTGGACACCAGCCCACTGATGAGACTGTGGGGCCCAACATACAGGCCCAATTAATCCCAACTTTCATGGGATGCTATAAGACATGTATAGGAACAAATAACTCTTCAGGAGTTAATGCTAATTCTGCCTCCATGTTGGTCATTTAGTCAGCCCAAGTTAGAGATAAAATTATGGGCCAGATTCTGTGGCCCAGAAAAACAGTCCACTACTTTAATCATATCTCGGAATACACAACTTCAAATGGGCCCAAATTTTACAGGCGGTTATAAGACATCCGAAGATCCATTTTCTGCTTCTATGGCCCATCCTGATTCGGCCGTCTAGAAGGTCTTACAGACGAGTCTGTTCGGTGAAGGAAAGCTGGCTGCCACCTCGGGTCAAACGTGGAAAAGTCCAAATTCCACAAGCTTTCCACCACCTATAGCCTAGAAAAATTAATTAAGATGCTTTGTACTGTTGGTGGCTCTACCCAAGGCTCCCAAAATGCCTATTTAAGGTAGTGGTGGTGAAGGAGTTGAGGATCTTGGATGCTTTGTTAAATTGTAATGTTATGCTGCATTTTTGTTGCCTCAATTTTGTCTTTCACATGTAAGTTGTTCAATTCACTTTAGTTTCTTAATAAAAGTTCTTATTCTGTTGTTCTTAATATCACTTTGATACCGTTGGATCAAGGTGTGAATTTATTCACACCAACCCTTGTGAAATTATTCACACAACGGTGGAGTGATCATTTTATTTTTGTTGTTTTCTTTACTTCTCCATTTCCTCCCTTATGACTCTACTTTCCGCTTCCATTGAAACCATGGGATCAATGGAGGGCTAACCCACTTATGGGTTGATCCAAGGGAGTAGCAAGGGGCTGTATTGGATGTTATCTATCACCTAATTAATGTATAATCACTTCTTTAATTGGGATTTTTATTTGATGATTTTTAAACTCCATCGTCTTTGTTGAATTTAAGGTCACACACTTCAAGTACTAATACGATCCTTTACCTTGAAGTGATCAAAACTTTGATCCTTCAAGTGTATAGGTGATTAGTATTAAAGGTTTTAGGCATTAAAACAGTAAGTGATGATGTTGTTTTATCTACTTAAATGAACCCATCTCAAATTTAAGAAATTGAAATCATTAAAAAGAAAATACGTCCAATCCACCCCGAGCGATAACCTAGGATCAACTCATTCTTTTCAATTGAATTCACTTAAATCTATTAGATATCTTTAAAACCCATCCAAAATCAATCCAAGTTGGCCACTTCATAGCCAAAAATTCATCCCTTAGGTTGTGTATCTTAGGTATCTTCTTAGGTCTCTGTGGAATCGACAACCCAAGCTACACTACAAGGACCGTTCTACCCTTCTTCTCTTGGGTAAATTTTGGCGTGAACCAAACACCATTGGTGAATGTGAAAAATCCACTAAGTTACTTTCTTTTTTCAAAAGTGTTTTGAGATGAAAAAATTCTGGTGTTTTTCATGAACTGGCGTTTATGTGGATGGTTTATCCTATGTCTTAAAAGTTTTTTCTATTAGGTATTCTTTCTTATGATCTAGAATCCATACTCTTATTGCATCTTGAGATGGGATCTTTTGGTGGCTTGGTTTTGGGTTAATGTTCAGTGGGTTTCTAAAGATGTGTTGGATGTTGTGATGTGGGCACGGATGGTTCTCCGTTGGAAAGATTTCCAGTTGATCAACCAAATGATTTGTTTCAAATGTTAAATACACCTCTTAGAATGATACCTCAGCCTGTTTTTTGAAATAGAGATCCATTTAGGCTCGATTTAAAGTTCCTTCACTTTATAGTGATTCTCTCAGTTGTAGTAGTTGTTCTAGGTGATGTTTAGTGGGTGTTTTTGTGTTCCTTGTTCATTCTTATCCCTGTTTGGAGTGATATAAAATAGTGTTGTGTATCTCCATGTTCTTGTTTGGGTAAAATTGTGTTGTTGAGGAAGAGAGTTTCATGGTGTCTCTTGATATGTTGTTTCTTCTTGGGAGTGTTATGTGGTACTGTGTGGAACTAAGGGATGGAGTATGAGTTGGTGGTTATCAAAGCCTGACTGCAAGGCAAGAGATGCTTCATCCATTAGAGCTTCATCCATTGGTTTCAGAGTGAAGCTGATGCATAGTCAGGAGTCCTAGGATTGTGGGTAGTATTAATAAGCTCATACCTCTACCATTTCAGTGAGTTAGTTCCTTTATTTATTTTGTGGTTTCAATGGCCCAATGATTGGGTCTCCTTCCCTCGCCACCCTAATTGTTGGGGGGTTGGATCCGTGCAGAGAGTGTTGGACCAGTTATTGCCACCTCCATTTGAGAGTTGTTGGATTAAATGTTTATGTTGTGTTCCTATCAACTTGGGTTGGTAGGTTGTTGTAGAATAGTTTTGGTGGGCTTGTGTGAGTGAGGCCTAATTCTATCTCATGTTGAACTCTTTCTTGTTTTTTTCTAGTTGGTTCTAAACGGTGGGGAGACACACCATGGGTCTCGTGGATTTTCATCCTAAGAACATGTCTAGTGATAGTTGTTTCTTAATGGTGGAGAGTCCATTCTAGATTCCCCTATAATATTTGGTTTTCATGAGTGCTCTTTGGTTTGGGTGATCATTGTGTTCATTAGTAGAAGTCCCAAAAATATAGTTCTTAATTTGGTTGTGGAGGTTGTGACTCAATCCATCGGTTGATTCTCAGGAAGTGGTTGTGAGTTGGTTTTTTGTTTAAGGCAAGAGGCTGAAGTTCCTTTAATTTTGAATGATGTGTCCTTGTATTTATAGGATGTATCATATTGATAATAAATCCTTATGTGTTGATCTTTCAGCTGGAAAGCGCTATGTCTTTCCAGGGGCGGAAAGCTTTAATGATGGGCATAATTGTCACACTCAGTTTTTCATGTCTTTGTTTTGATCTGGTTCATTGGAAATCTAGATATTTTTCTTGGGTCTTGGGTGAGATTAATTTTGAGTTTTTAAGTGTCATATATATCTAATCATACATCTTTGGGTGTCTCAATTCTTTTATTTTTTAGTTTTTGTAGAAAGGGTGGTTACTTCAGGATTTGGGCCAAACCGTGAGCCCATTTCCAGATTTAAAAACATATTTTATTTCTTTTATAACTCATTAATTTTTTAACATTTTTGACTAATTACACTTCCTATTTGGCCTCCTATGACATATTCAAGCCTAAATATCCTTTTGGACCCATTAAGAATAAATAAGAATGGTGAATTTGGGTTATCTATTTAGGTATTGGGACAGCCTGTGGGCCTATTTCAAGTTTTAAAAAAAATATTTGTTTCTTTTATATATTTTTTATTTTTTAAAATTTTTCAGTGATTCCACCTCCCACTCGAGACCAAGATACATAGGCGCACCCCCATTTTATATTTTCACTCTTTGGATCTCATATTAGCCGAGTAGTAGGGAGATATTTCTCAAGATTCCTGGAATCATCCAGATATTCTAAGGAAAATTGTCTCTTTCATAAATCCTTAATATTTCGCTATTTTTACCCCAAATAAAATTTTCCTGTTTCTTCCAGACCAAAGGAGAATCTACAAGAAGCTACAATCCATTTCCTTTCCTCTAAGGGTAAAGATCTAATGGAACATAGAGATTCCTTTAGTTTCCAAGGTGAGATTCCCTCTCCTTTCTTCTCCCTCTTCCTTCTCCTTCCATTTTCTTTTGGTTTTCTATTCTCCCCAAGTCATGAAATACCTAGGGTACTATTTTGGAATAATTTTTTATGGGTTTTTGGTTCGTTTAGGGTGGGTCTTCATAGATCTAGAGTGTTAGGAACCGCAGTGGGTGATTTCGGGTGTGTGTTTCCTTTCCGCCATGGATTTGAGGTACGATATCCCTTGAATAAGCCTTTATCATTTAAGTTTAATCATTATCATGATTTGATAACCTTATTTATATGATATGTGCTGCTGTGAAACCATTGTTTTAATTTGTTTGTGTGAAAATGATGTTTTATGCCTTATTTTGTTAAAAAAAATATAGTTGTTTTGGTATAAATGTACACTCCTCTTGTTTGATAAATTATTCAATGATATTTCACACCTATTTTATGGTATTTTGAATATTTTTCAGTATATTTAATAAATTTATGGCATGAAAATGGTATTTTATCCCTTTTCAAGTGCTTAAAATAAGTTGTTTTGTTAAAAAGTGCATGTCATGTGTTCGGTAAATTGTCGGGTTGGATTTTATGTGTCTAGTGCAATTTAAAATGATTTGTTTGGATTTATAAATACATTGGAAGCATGAAATATGTCATTTTGGGATCCTTTTATTTCTTTCAAATGTGTATTTGGTTTTACAAATAAATGGGTTTTGCTTTATAACATGTTTTGGCCCAAGTTGCCTGAAAATGGTCTATTTGGTATCCTTATGAAAATGGTCATGTTTTGAATATGTAACCTTAGTGTTTTAAGGGATTTATGAAATTTTTTTGATACTTTAAATGGTGTGTATACACCTATTTATTAAAAGTTAAATGAGTACCTTTGGAAAATGTTTGTTTTGAGAAACGCTTATGGGCCCGTTTGGCAACTTTGTGAAAAATGGTGAAATTGTTTATTATGAAAACCTCCTGTGGATGTTTCTCATGACATGCTTGTATGTATATAATGGAAAGGACGTCCTTACTGAGGAATCCTTGTGATATATTATGATAGTGCCTCAGGTTGGACTCTTTATGTTCTTTTTTATTAATGGAATGAGATCGGTCCTTGGAGTGACTCGGGGTGATGTCTGCTAGGAATTATCATTACATATATATTGTGATTGGATGCTCGGATGGAATAGATTGGAACACACCCTTTTTATATACATAAAATATGGTAACCTATCATATTGATAGAAAATTCTAATAATTATTGCTACCCTGGTAGAGGATGGACTGACCAGTGTCCCATAATATGTGGATATATGTTGGGTTTATTACTATAAGATTGGGCCCCTCGGTTTTTCTTGAGTTAGGGTGGTCAGGAATTTGGGAGTTTTTATTTTCATCATGTGTAGCATGCCATCGTGGACAAAGTATCATGTATTAGTATGTTCTGGTTTGTTCTTGATCTCCTAGATTCACCCATGTCAATTGGCTTTCAGTTGCTTGTAGTGGTGAATATGGTGCTTGTATATATATTTACATTTCCCTTGTTGTGTGATTACTATTATGACTTATTGTGTTTTTTTTTCTTGAAAATTGATGGTATGGTTTTGATTAGTTTTAGGAAAATGGTTTCAAAATTAAAGTGTTTTATCCTCTTGTGCAAATCTGAAAATGTAAACATCACTTTCGCTTTGAAAATGTTATTGGCACGCTAGTTGAATGAATCTAGTTTTGGAAAGGAATAAGTTCAATGGCCTGTACTTTTTTTTGAGTAACCTTTTATAAAACCATACTTTTATATATTTTAGTTCAAACTTGAAATTTATGTTTCTCTTATTTTAAAGTACGTGCATTGGGAATAGATTATCGGTCTAGCCTACTGAGTTTTTAATACTCAAGCCTATAGTTATTTTCTATTTTTATCCCTTGTGAAGGTTTCATATTATGTTCAATCGTATTGAGTGTTATGTGATTGTTTTTTTGGAGAGTGACCAGTGGGTTCACATGGAGTTATTTGGTCATTATTTCTGATTGGTTTGGTTGTGTTGTTCAGTTTTTCTCCCAGTTTTGTTGTATACATGATGGCTAATTCAGTTTTTTTATATAAATGTGTTTGGGGTGTCCATTTCTCTTCACTGTTGTTTTATTGTTTATGTTTGGGTGAAATCATTCCCTTTTCTACTCTATTGATTCCCTTGGTGCTTGTCTCCATCCCGGGAGGATCGGGAACGCCTCTCGGGACTTGTCACAAGCTGGCCTGGGTGACCAGTTTAGGGTCGACTCGGGCTGGTTCGTGACATTTTTGTTGTGTATATACTTACCATGAATGTATTCTATGATACTTACACTTAAATTTAAGAGTATTTACATATCTGTTTTATGGTATCTCTTTCATGGGTTTTATAGTTCAAAAATTACCAAATTGGTAAATTAATTTTGTCTCAATTTTCTTCTTTGATACACATGTTATGTTATGAACTTCTATTATTTTACAAGGTGTATATAATACCCTTTTACATGTTTTATCATGAATATACTTTTTTTCATGATATTGTAAGCTTTATGTAAATTTATTCTCTCTTCAATTAGAAATCTATGTTTCTTTAAAACAATGTTTTCTAAAAATGTTATAAGAATGTTTTAAATGGTATTTTAAGAATTTTTAAGGAAAATGGATTTCAAAGATGTTAAAAACAATTTTTAAAGTTTTATTTATAAGTTTTCACGGTTATTTTCAATGAAAAAGTTTTTTTATACATTTTATGATTTAAAAGGCATGTTTCAAAATGAAAATAATATTTTCCTCAATAATTATTTCAAGTGATACTTCAAAATCATTTTCTATCTAAGAGAATAATATTTGATGTTACTTTTGTTTTACTAGGGATACGACCCAAGGATTTAATTCTTATTATTTCTCTAAATGGTTTATGTTTATGATAGATTGATACTTATGAATTTTGTTTCTTTTCCATGAGTTATGTTGTGATGAAATATTTATGAAACCCATTTATTTTTATGGGTTCTGATATGATTTATGTTCTTATGGAACACATATGTATGGTTTAATTATGTGAAGGGTGGGACTTATATATTCTTCCAATGCGTTGGGTAAATATTTATATCTCATGAGATAGATTGAAATGGAACAGGAAGTGAACTAGGTTCAGTAATATAGGACTAGAATAGGATTAAACTCAGTTCAGTAATACAAGGATAGAATAGGGAGTGAACCCAATTCTGTAAAGGAATTTTTCCACTATGATGGTCTTGGTAGTGAGTATTGACTAATATGGAAATGATTTTATATGCTTATTTGTATGCCAAAATTTAATGTCTTATGTTATTATCTCATGAAATATGTTCTTTATAAACATCTACGATTTATTTCATGACACAATGTCATTATCTCTTATATGCATGATATAATTTTCAAATGTTTTGATTACGTTACTATGTCTTATAGTTATGATAAGATTGATAACTCCATTTTTTACCATTACTAAACATATGATTTCACCTTTTAATATGTTTAATTTCCCCAGGTTATAAATAAAGTTTTAGGTAAGGGTACTAAAGGTGACTATCTTTGTGGGAAACATTGAAGATATTTCACCAAATTAGAAGTTTGTGCTCTAAGTTTCCAATGAAACTAAACTAATATGGTCTTTGGGCGTTTTTTTCTATAATGTATGAAATGTTTTGAAAAATGATTACATGTCAATGTACTTTAAGCCTCGGTCATTATAGATATCCTAAATGAGGTCAATCATTGAGAACCATCATGGCTTTCTCAATTGATTAAAGAGGTCATTGATCCTTAGTAGTGGATACTTATTCTTCACAATCACTTGATTCAAGAACCAGTAATCCACACATAACCTCAATCTCTAATCTACCTTCTTAGTGAATAGAACTGGGGCTTCCCAGGGGGAAATATTGGGTCTCAAAAATCCATTCTCCTACAATTCTTTTAACTACACCCTCAAATCTTGAAGCTCTGTAGGAGCCATCTGATATTCTGGTGATGATATCAGTGTCATCACGAGATTCAATTCAATGCAAAATTATAGATCTTTGTTGGGAGGAAAACCGGTATGTACTCATTAAAGACTTCCTCATGCTCTTCTACCACCATAGGAAACTGATATCCCAAAGTGTCCACTTCTCCAAGAGTAATTCTAGTCAACTGGTGAGTAATCGGTTACACCCTCGTATGCCTAAGCTCGTCGTGCTCTGCCAAGGTTTCCTTTTCACCCATAAAGGAAAACCTTGTTTTCTCACTACGGACACACCACATCCTCAATCAATCTGGGAATGAAATATAGATATATAATCTATACCTAAGATGATGTCATAATTCCTCATTGCTACAATGAAGATATCCCATACATAACTCTCGACTCCAAGCGTCAGGTCACACTATCAGCACAAGTGCGCAATCAATGAGTCGACACCTTTTAGAGTCTCCAATCGCAAGGGTTGAGGCAATTCCACAATTTCAATCTCTAAGTTTAGAACTAGAGAAGTTGAACGGAATTAATGACTCACATATGTGTCTATCAGTACTGCATCTAATGTAAAAAAGACACAGATCATACCTCGTATCATCCATGGAGCCTTGAGATCATAGGCCTCTATATCCTCCAGCTGGCCTTGTCCCTATCCACAAGCTCCCTGATCCTACTACAGATCACTTATAGGTTGTGGTGGTAATAGGTCAAACCTATGAACACCTCATACTTCCCTAACAACCCCTCTACAACATTCTCCTTTCAGACCACCCTGCTCATGCCTCTGTCTCCACCTCGGCAGTCCCCCGACCGTCTCATGATCAGTTTTACTACATGTTGGACAATCCTGAACCAGATCTCCCCAACCGCTGTAGCAGAAATTCTGCATGTACCTTGGCTAATTTGAGCTACACTGGGATCCCTGCACCACAATCTCTAAGTCCTAGGATGGCCTCCTAAAGAATATGACATGCTTGGATCCCTATGACTTTCATTGGCTACTTGTTTCCAAGGTCTCAGCTATTGGGTTCCCACTACTAGCTCCAACTACCAGTGTATTTTATTTTTGAAAGATCTCCACCAACAAGGCTCGATCAAGCACCCCATCATAGGTGGGAATTCAAAGGGATAACACTGAAGCCCCAATATCCCGGTACAAGCCCTGATCAAATGTTTGAGCTATGAAGAAATGGCCCCGAACCATATACAAGGAGTAGCATGGGAGATATTTAAACCTCATTGAGTATTCCACCATGATCATACCTACCTACTGTAGATGTATAAGCTCTTATATGTGTACTAATCACAACGTGGATGGATAGAACTCTTCCTTTAAGAGATGCTAAAATTCTATCTAGGAGTGAGATGTCTCATCGTGTGACTGAGTCACCAAGCTCCAACATCTCCTAGTAGAGACATGAATAAGACTTTCAATGAGGACCTCAATCTAATCCATAGGTTCCATCATAAGGAAGAAACATGATTAAATTCATTTAGTTAATCCTTATCCACCTGGGGGTCTGGACCACCCTGAAACCTGGGAGGTCACTACCTTTGAAACTCATGTAACACACTAAACCTACATGCATCCTCATCTAGTGATACCAGTGTTAATTTATGCTCTATAGTTGGTGATATAGCTAATAAACCACCCAAAGGTGTTATCACTAGTACATGCCCCTATACTAATGCCACATCACTATGAAGATCATCCTCGTGATCATGTAGTGGAATCCTGGTTGGATGTCTGTGTGGAAGAATCCTAAAATAAAACAAGATGTACCATGATTAAAAGAATATATCTAGGGAGATGACTCAAGAAGGGAATGGAAAATACAACACTTCCTATATGATACATGTACCCAAAAAAATTCCCTACAACCAATGTTTACATGTACTGAATCGAAAGGCAGGCGATCAAAGTCCTAGTGTATGGATACTTCAGTTGTCGCACAAACACTAGAATCCCTGGCCAGAAATCCCAACTAGAAACATTAAACACTATTTCTCCAAACCAATCTCACCAACTCTGGTCCTAAGGTAGGACTGACTTCTCTGATACCACTCTATCACAACCTGACCTACCGAGGTCTGACCAATGACTATCCAAATCCCACCTTCAATAGGCTAGGGGATAGAGACCAGTGTCGAGTAGGCATATCCCTTAAATGGGAGAAAATATCCTAAAGTTCCTATACACACACACACATATCTAATCCCACATGATTCTAAAATGTAAAACAACTAAAATAATGCATGAATACATCTAAGATCCCACAATACAATATGACAGTAAAGTACTGAAAGTGGAAAAGGGGGCCAAATACAAGCCCAACCAAAACTGTAAAGATTCCAACCTAATATAAGGTCGAGGACTAAGTAGAGTGAAAACTCTCAATAAACACCTCAGTCTGAAAATATCTATCTACACTCCACCCACTCCTTATCCTCCCAGTACATCGTCAAATGGGTCATCATCTTTATAAGACACAACACGTGTGGGTAAATCCCATGTAGGGGTGAGTATAACAATGCTTAGTAGAACACCCCAAAGACACAAAAAATGAAACACAAAGTATAGTAATCTCAATACAAGATATAATAATCAATGTATAATAAGAACACCCAAATATACTTGGGAAAGACACCACACCACCAGGTGGTCATAACCAACTATCATCCATAGGATTCTTCTCAAAGAAACACTCGTTCTAGGAGAATACACTCCATGAGCCATGCTATCATTGTATACACTCGATGAAGAGGTCTGGATCATTGGTCCCCACCCAATGGAAGCTCACTAGTCTAAGAAGAACCTAATACATGGATATGGGGTCACACCCAGAACTATTGGGGGACACCACAAACCCAATCTAGATCAACCCGCTACGTAGGGGATTATATGTCAATGATACCACAAACCCTAAAGATATGGCCTTCTATACAGAGGATCAATGCACTGCTCAAGGAGTTTATGCCGACTCCACAAACCCCATCTAGAGAATAAAGGTTATAGAGGATCATACTCTGGTCTCATGGATGGACTCCACAGCTCTATCTGAGACTCATCCTCTAGAGGGGATCAGAAATTTTGTGATGTGGATGTAATGTAGCATTTTAATATTGAGGAAAAGGTCCAAGGTAACACACTCAAGCTTTATTGGTATAAACTATAAAAACAAAGAGATAAAAACACTCTTTAAGGGGTACATAGTGTGTAAAAGGGGGTACACAGCATGTCCATCTATCCCCATGACTTCTCATGGGGAATATCCCCACATGGAATATAAGTCTCTATATACACAACATGTAGAATAAGTACATGATGTGTAGAGACACATGGTGTCCTGCCAGTGTTGTCTAGTTGCATCCATGTACCAGCCCATGTATGATAAGTCATGTCTATGTCCAAGTACACGGCATGCCACTCTGGTCATGTGCTTTTTCCTATGTACATGTACTTATCGAAGTACACACTGAGCCATCCAGGTAGTATTACATGTTGTGTGATAGGGGTCACATGACATGTGATCCTTATCATCATCCTAAAACCCTATCTACCACTAAAAGATCCCTACATGGCATGTAATCACGATTTACATGTCATGTTGCTCAGGATTTTCCATATCCAGAGGCCTCTCCTTCGTTCTTCCTCACACACCACTTCTTCCTTGTTTATCACCAAAAATCACACCATATATCTCAGATATAGGTTAATCAAGCCCTTTTTCTACTTTATCTCTAGAATCCAGACCTTGAATCGTGTCGAGAATAAACACCACTAACGTCGAAATGTCATGAACCGCTCAGGAGGAATAAGAACCCTCAATCGGATCTCATTCTACCCTTACTAACCACCATCATTGTTGATACTCAAACCTCAACCACCATCTCATTCTATACCCTCGGTTTAGATCTATTTCATCGAAGAATGATCACACAAAGATTGGAAACTGGGTATTAATCGAACCATTGGAAAAAATATATCAACGATGATCGTACGAAGAAATTAGGGAGAAATCCATAAACCATAAAATGTGAGTAATGAAACTTGGCTATTTTTCGTTTGGACTTAGTAAATTATTGTAGAGTAAGACAAATAGTGAGGGAAAAATCAAGATGAACAAAAAAAAATCCATCAATTTAATTCTACTAAAAATGTGTGTTTCAATTATGTTCATGGAATTGATCCGAGTTCATCATGGATTAAGAAATGGGATGAAAATCACAAATAAAAACATCCAACCAAGAGTTTTGATTGATTTTTAATGAATAATGATTTCATTTCCATCATTGAAAAGATCCAAAAACTCCATTGGCGTGATAATCCATGATTCGATTCTGATCTGCCATCGTTTTCCAAGAACTCTCTCCTATAACAACTTCTAGGTCTCCAGGTTTTAGCATCCAACCCTAAGACAAAATCCATAGCTTTATATTTAAAGAGGAAGTAGTTTTTTGTGTTGAATATAAATAAAATAAATTCTTTAATTAATTTATTTTATTAATTCGGCACCTGTGATAACTTTTTCAAAAGTGGCCCATGCCGACAAAGATTCTGTCATGCCTAGGGTAAAACCTACATTCTAAAATCAATGATGCCATTGGATTTCTAATACAGACCCCCTTTTGGTTGTTACTCCACTTTTTCTAGAAAACTATGCATAAGTTCTATTTAATATATTTAATATATTTCAAACATTTATTTTGGGCACACAGGGCCTCGAAATCACATGTCGTCTCAGTGTCTGGTCTTGAAAATAATTCATATGATATCCAAAAATAATAAATGTAAAATTTGAGACATTACATAGTGTTGAAGGGAAATATCTATGGTTCTAGGGAGAGTAGAAATGTCCCTACGATTTCACACATATTTTTTGCAGATGATTGGTTACTTCTTTTCAAGGCCACTCATGAGGAGTGTTCTCACATATCTCTTCTTATTTGATTTTACTATGATGCATCGGTGTATAAGATTAATTTCTCAAAATCAAAAGACAATTTTAGGTAAGGGTTATTCAGGATCAGAGTGATGTGTTTTTTTCTTTATTACATGTTAATGAAGTTCTTAAGCATAATAAATATTTGGGTCTTCTGAAAGTTATTAGAAGATCTAAAATGGAGGTGTTTACATCTATCATGGAAAGAGTTTGGAAGTAGATTAATGATTAGAGGGGGAAGTCTCTTTTGAAGGTCAAGAAAACTATCTAGATCAAATTAGTGGAGTAAGATATTCCTACTTATTTTAAGTCCCTCTTCAAACTCTCAAATACTCTTATGAATCAGCTTCATTTCATGTTCTCAGACTTCTGGTGAGGTTATGATGATGGAATGAATAAGATGCAAATGGTTTCATGTAAAATGTTATGTCTACCTAAGGAGGATAGAGGTTTGGAATTATAGAATATGAGTTATTTCAACACTACTCTTATGCTTGGGTCTTAAGTGTAAAATATTTCCCCTAGGTTGGTTTACGGCAAACACCACTTGGACATCAGCCAAGTTTTTAGTGGCATTGTATTTTTGGAATCCATGGTCCTTCTATTTTAGGGTGTCTATTGGTGCATCTATGATGTGAATTTTGTTAATATATGGATGGATCATCGAATTTGGGGTGCTGACTGTCAGTTTATTTCATTGAATACCCCAGTTAGAATATAAAATGTAGTTGTTCAAGATATTATTAATGTTGATTTTTTAGGATGTGATTTTATAAACTTAATTCATTGTTCAATGAGAGCGGTAGAAGTTGGATCTTAAATATCCCTATTTATAGATGGATGTTTGGTGATGGAATCTTCAAGATATTCTCTCAACATGGAGGGTACACGGTGAAGCCTGGATATTAGTTATAAATCTAAAGGCTTTTCCATGGATCTGATTTTATTTAGATGAAGATTTGGTCTTCCTGCTTATTACCAAAGGATATTGATTTTTTTAGGATTATTGCTAATGTGGTTCCTATTTGAGTTGTTTTATGGGGAAGTCATATTATCATAGATATTTTATACCCATTTTTCAAGTTCCTCTCAAAGATGAATTTTCATGTTATCTTTCAGTGCATGAGTGTTTAACCTACTTGAGAAATATGGGGTAAGGTTATTTCTTCAGGGGTGGGTGTGGTTTCTTCTACTATTGATGGCCTCTTTAAATGGTTTAGGGATTTTAATTCATTATGTTTTAAGGTATTATGTACAATTTCATTGTTTTCTAGATAAGTTAAAATGAATTTCATTTTAATAATAAATTGATCCCTGGTGAAGCTTAGGTATAGCAATTATATGGTCTAATTGAAGTTTAGAACAATCATGGGATGGAGGGGTTTTGAGACCAAGTAGTGAAACATGGTTTGTCTGAGTATTTGCCTCTGATAGATGTTGTAAAGGTGAGTGTGTATGTTTCTATCTTTGAAGGTTCTCGGGTTAGAGTGGGCATGGTAGTTTATGGATCCTTTAGCATCTTGGATTCTATGCAGCATGTTTTCATTAAAAATTTGTGCCCATAGGTTGGTGAAGTTTTTGTGTTCTTTGTTCCCCTTAGATTTGTGAGGGATTAGGGTTGGGGTAAGGTTATTTTGGAATCAGACTATCTCTCTCTTGTCTCTTTGTTTAAGGCTCTCCCTATTTTCTCTACTTATTTGGGGATCCACTTGGATGATATTTGGTGTGGGACTTCAAACATTTTCTATTATTCTTTTTATTTCATTAAAAGGGAGGTTAATATGGTGGCTCATTATATGTCTAAGTCTCATATTTCTTCTAATGTGTCGATTTGGCTTGGTTCTGAGCCTCTTGAGGCTTTATCATTTGTATCAATGGATTTGGAACATGTTTGAATATGTTTTTGTTTGGATTCAAAAAAAAAAGTCACAACTTATCTTTTACACATTTTAAATTAAAAAATACTAAAATCAAATTACAAGTGGAGTTTGTTTTCCCATATGGACCCAAAATCATAGTGACTGGTTTATTAGTGCTACAATTGATATCTACTCATACAGACTATCAAAATATCAACCAAGAATCCCCAAACAAGATACCCTAGGGAATAATTGACTAATAGTGTCAAGACAAGGGAGAAAACCAAAAATAGTGTGTGAGATGAATGTTTTTTTCACCAAGAGAGTTATTTAATATTTCATATATCATTCAAAAACCTTTAGTTGAATTTAATAATTTATATTATTATCATTATTTTTGTAATTATGATCATAAAATATTGATTTATTTGTGAATTTATTTATTAAATTTCACAATTATTTATTTTTATTTAACTTGAGCTTCTTAATTTTTTAAATCTCACTCTTTATATACACATATATTACATAATAATCAATATGGGAATTGACCTTCATGAGGAGAGAGAGGATCGGCATCATAGATGGTAGTGAATATTATGGTGTTTTTTTAATGTATTTTATGGTTTAAACAAAACAAAAAATATGTTAGGGTTGTAAATTTTTTTAAAAAGGGGTCAAGAGATGTAACACCCTGACTCCATTAGGCTGGATCCGGTGCATTACTTGTGATATTGGCATGGTTAGAAGGAATAAAAATCCCAAAGGAATGATCTTTTTATTAGTCTTGAAGAAACTATATACACTAATGTAACTCAAATTACATTGGAAAAGGTTACAAAATACAATACATAATAAAAACTAAAAACTGCATCCACAGGAACTCAATAAAAGGCCTTCTCTTCATCACCTGTTGAAGATAGAAAATGAAATGGGTGAGCTCAAATGCTCATTAAGGGTTAAAAATATCATAATCATGAATACAATAATAAGTGAATCATAGACAATCTGACATAATCAATATGGCATGCTAAATAAATGAAATACTAATGCCATTAACAAACTTAGAATGTAACTGCATCCATAGATTTTGTCATAGTGAAAACCTCATGGATAATAATAACTGATAATGAATAAATAGAATGATTATTAATTAGACTTCATGCATCTGGCACATGAAACCATAATACCGTTGAAACAGTTTAGCTCTGTGGGTAGAAACTCGTCTGATTTTTGGAAACAAACTCGATGGGTTTGTCGCCAAACTGTTTTGTCTCATGAGACCTGTCGATGAATCGAGGGGATGTAGAAGGCCCAACCCACCACTTTATGTCCAAGAATTCTTTATAAATTTATTCAATACAAGATCAATATTCTCTTTTAATATTCGTATAGAGTAGAGTATACAGATTCATCAATATTTCCATAATTAAAATAACTTTCCATATAAACACCGTATGTAAAATGGTATATGGTTTAGACAAAAAACATATCCATGACATGAGATTATGGATATTTAATATAATTTTAAATGCAAATTGTTCTCAAATGGGAAGTAGGTACACCACATAAGGATTATTAGGTGCACAATACAAAGATAGTCACAATGAAAACGGAAGCTGAGACAAAGTCCCTTACCAAAATGTAATCGGTCGAACCATATGACCAGAACTTAATAACCATCAAGTGAATCATTGAATAACATGAATATAAATAGAATTATGTTATTATATATCAAATATAAGTACACATATACCAAATATAAGGAATAATTGGTGAATAATGTAAATCTCACGGAAATGAAAGTGAGATGAGAAACCCCAAACCTTATGCTCGATTGTGTTCTTCATTTGTTTTAATGACATGAATAATAAAATTTAGATTCATTAATTAATATTTAAATAACCTCCTATACATGTAATTTATTTATTATAAACTTATTAAGTTCATTCATGTCCCTTTCAATTGGTTCAATTGGTTCAATTTTCATGTTTTGGAAGCATTTTCTTCCTTGGTTTTCATGGTTCGTTTACTTGTTTCCATGAACGGAAGTTCATTTGAAACATGGTTAAACATACAGAATTGTTAATAAATATTATTAACAAAATTATGGAGATATATATGATCTTATAATGATTTGGGTTATATACCATGATTATGATTCATTAGATAAAACATTAATGATGTTCGTTTAATTTGTTTTAGTTGTTCTTTGATAATAACCACCTCATTTTGTTTTATAAATTAGAACCATGAGTACCAAAGAATTACAGAACCATGGGTGAGTAATAAAACATATATTATAACCTGTTTCAACCATATAAATGGTTTCATTACCAGACTTTAATGAATTAATGCGAATTGAAATCACATCGTCTACGATGTCGGTAATTCGACACGTCACGGACAATGTTTTTAATTCCTTGAAAAAGTTGGGGAAAGAAGAAGATTGATGATGAATTTATCATGAAAATTAGAACATTAAGAATATAAAAGATTCTGGATATTTAATTCCTCTTGGGTAATAATAGATGAAGAAATAATAAATAAAGAACTCAAAATAAAAGAATAATTTTGAAATCGCTTAAAAAAATTCAGCAGCCTAACGGCTACGCAACATGGTTTTAGAAAATATTAAAAAGAGAGTGGACAAGGGTCACCTATCCAGAAATGAATCATAATATAGAGTAGATAAAGAATAAGATGAAAAATAAGAACATGGTATGTAAACTTGAAGGATATACCACATAAAAGAGAACTTGAAAGGAAAAAATTAAGAAATTGAGAATTTTCTTACCTTGTAGAGTAACCCTTAGAACTTGAAGGTTGGAACCTTGGGGGCTTGAGGAAAACTTGGGAGGAATGCTATGAAGGTAAGGAGGCCAAAGCTTTGTTGAGGGAGAATTGGGAATGAATTCAATGAATGGAAGAGTTGGTATTTATAGGAAAAGTGAGGGATTATTTTAATAATTTCCAAAGGACACCTCATTGGTGGTTTTTGTAAAACCACAAGCTTGCCCATGGTATTTTCCCATGGTAAAATCCACTTGGGACACATAAAATCTTATCTAACTATACACAAGTTGACCAGATTTATGACATCATTATTACATCATTAATTATGTCATAAACACACCGAAACTAAAAACTGTATTTTTTACTATTCACTGAAAAATAAATTGTTTCAGAAAAATTCCTAAAATTCACCCTAACCATTAGGGGTGTCCAAACCCGACCCAACCTGATGGACCCGACCCGACCCGACAGGGTTGGGTCGGGTTAGGTCGGGTTATATGTAAAATATGGATGGGTTGGGTCGGGTTGGATTGATCCGTACATGAGTTGGGTCGGGTTGAGGGTTGAGGAGTTTATGACCTTACCCAACCCAAGTGAATCGTCCACCCATCGCTGCTGCAACCTCGCCTCGCTTCCCATCCACCCACCTAAGTCGAGCCAACCCTATTACCCTAATACAAAGGACTGACATCGTCTACCCCAAAAACTCCTCCCTCACTCGGGCTCTCATAGTGTTGCGGACGCTGCCCTATCATACAGACCTCAGACCACCGTCTACTGGCCACTTCATCCATGTAGACGTCTTCATCCACCCACCCAACCATTCCATCACTACCACCTCTCCTGAGTCCCCCTGCCTCCCACCATCGCTATACCACTTCTTGTTGCGCCGCTGCCGTCCATGCCAACAGCATCACTACCGGTTCTTGCTGCAGCGTCTGTGCCAACATCGTCGCCATCGCCATCATCCACATGTGCCATCGCCTCCCCTGATTCTTTCCTCCTAAGCACGATCAGCTGCCCGACACCCTTTGTCTGTAGATTGACCAACCCAACCTCCTCCTTGGATTGAATCCACCGCTGGTCCTTGCAAGGCGTGTGTCGTCTCCTGATTTCAACAGACCGGATTTTTTCGCCGCTCCCTACTTATAAGATTATTTCTCTTATAGATTCAAGGTACAAGTTTGGTTGATCATTTTTTCCTACATTGTTTTCTATTTTGATATTGGATATAGGGTGTATGAAATTATAGGGTTTCGTCTACCTCCGAACTCCTCCATTCCTTCTTTGATTTCAGATCCGTAACCTCAACGTCTGATTTGAGATCCTCAATTTACTTTCACACCATCCCTACTCCTTAGGCGTCAGATTTCAATCTTCATGTGTTGGCTAGGGTATCACTGCTACTTTCACTCTGTCACTGCTATGCCGCACTCAGTCACTGCGACCGGGTTGGGTCAAGTTGCGGGAGGTATGAAGAAGACGTCTCTTGGGTGAGATCACCACTGGGAGATGATTTTTTCCCCCTAACCTGTCCGACCCAACTCGATTCGATATGGGTTGGGTCGGGTCGGTTCCAAAACAGAAAGTAACACGAACTCGACCCGACCCGACCCGCCTTATTTTGATTGGGTCGGGCCCAAAAAACACCATAACCCGACCTGACCCATGGACACCCCTACTAACCATTTTTCAACATGTAGAATTCAAAATTGAAATCCATTTTTCAAAAATAATTTTCTAAATATTATTAATTTAATTTTTAAATAAATTCATAGTTAATTTGATAAATAACAACCTTAAAGTGCAATTAGTTTTTATTTCTCATTGAAAAACTAATTAAGATCTCATTATCTTATTTCCTTAAGAAAATAAAATAATATTATTATTTAATATTCATAAGGGTCATATTACAATTTATATTAATATTCATAAGGGTATGTTACTATTCACCAAAAATCAAGTTTGGTCTATAAGACTCCAAATGACATACTGATCACAACTATAGATGACCATTTTTTGAAATTCAAAACATAGAAGTGGAAAATTTATATTTAATGGCTAGGTTTTGACTATCTTCTAAATAACCTAGTGTTGTTTTAAAGGAACACGGTGATGAATAGAATGTATTTAACAGAAACATACCATAAAATGTTTCGGGTGCTACATTATTCCCTCCTTCAGAAATTTCGTCCTCAAAATTTTATGTATAATGCCCACCAAAAAGATGTGGGTTGTTCTTCTTCATGAAATCCTCTCACTCCCATGTTTCTTCCTTCATATTCTGATTTCTCCAAAGAACCTTTACTAGATGAGTTGTTCGATTTCTCAATACATGCTCCCTTGTGTCAAGAATCCTGATAGGCTTTTCACAGTATGATAAATCAGGTTTCAATTCTATTTCTTCATATGTGAGTACATGCATTGGGTCTGGCATGTACTTCTTTAACAAAGATACGTGGAACACATCATGAACTCTGGAGAGATTTGGTGCCATTGCTAAACGGTAAGCTATAGCTTCGATTCTTCCCAAAATTTCAAATGGTCCTATGTACCTCGAGATCAGTTTCCCTTTCTTACCAAACCTTAAGATGCCCTTCCATGGAGATACTTTCAGAAATACATTATCTCCCACTTGAAATTCCAAGTCCATTCTCTGGTTGTCATCATAACTCTTCTGCCTAATTGGGCTGCTTTAATATGGGCTTGTATTTTCTTCACCTTTGTCATGGTCTCTTTGATAAGTTATGGGCCTATAAGTTTCTTCCCACCAACTTCATACCAACAAGTTGGAGTTCGACATCTCTTTCCATATAATGCTTCATATGGAGACATTTGAATACTAGAATGGAAACTACTATTGTATGAAAATTCTACCAAAAGCAAGTATTGATCCCATACACCTTGGAATTCAAGAGAACATGACCTCAGCATATCTTCTAGAGTTTTAATAGTCTTTTCAGATTGTTTGTCGGTTTGGGGGTGATATGCGGTACTCATATAGAGCTCAGTATTCAAAGCCTTCTGGATAATTTTCCAAAATTTTGACATAAACCAGGGATCTCAATCAGATACAATTGATATAGGTGCACCATGAAGTCTCAAAACTTCATTAATATAAAGTCTTTCCAGGTGCTCAAATGGTAAATACACTCTTATTGGAAGGAAATGTGTTGTTTTGTAACACCCCAACTCCACTAAGCTGGAGCCGGTGCATTACATGTGATATTGGCATAGTTAGAAGGAATGAAAATCCCGAAGGAATGGTCAATTTAGTAGTATTGAATAAACTAGGTACACTAATGTAACTCACATTACATTGGAAAAGGTTACAAAATACAATACATAATAAAAACTAAAAATCGCATCCACGGGAAGTCAATAAAAGGCCTTCTCTTCATCACCTGTTGAAGATAGACAATGAAGGGGGTGATCTAAAATGCTCTATAAGGGTTAAAAATAGCATAAGCATGAATACAATAATAAGTGAATCATATACAATCTGATATAATCAATATGGCATGCTGAATAAATGAAATACTAATGCCATTAACAAACTGAGAATGTAACTACATCCATAGATTTTGTCATAGTGAAAACCTCAAGGATAATAATAACTGATAATGAATAAAGAGAATGATTATTAATTGGACGTCATGTATCTGTCACATGAAACCATAATACCGTTGAAATGGTTTAGCTCTGTGGGTAGAAACCTGTCTTATTTTTGGAAACAAACTCGAAGGGTTTGTCGCCAAACTGTTTTGTCTCATGAGACCTGCCAATGCATCGAGGGGATATAGCGGGCCCCACCCGCCACTGTATGTACAAGAATTATTTATACATTGATTCAATATAAGTGCAATATACCCTTTCAATATTCGTATAGAGTAGAGTATACAGATTCATCAATATTTCCATAATTAAAATAAATTTCCATATAGACACCGTTTGTAAAATGGTATACTGTTTAAACAAAAAACATATCCATGACATGAGATTATGGATATTTAATATAATTTGAAATTAAAGGTGATATAAAATGGGAAATAGGTACATCACGTAAGGATTATTAGGTGCACAATACAAAGATAGTCACAATGAAAACGGCAGCTGAGACAAAGTCCCTTAGCACAATGTAATCGGTCGAACCGTATGACCAGAACTTAATAACCATCAATTGAATCATTGAATAACATGAATATAAATAGAATAATGTTATTATATATCACCTTTAAGTACACATATGCCAAATATACGGAATAATTGGCAAATAATGGAAATCTCATAGAAATGAAAGTGAGATGAGAAACCCTTTACCTTATGCTCGAGTGTATTATTCATTTGTTTTAATGACCTGAATAATAAAATTTAGATTCATTAATTAATATTTACAAAAATTCCTATACATTTAATTGATTTACTATAACCTTATTAGGTTCATTCATGTCGCTTTCTATGGGTTTAATTGGTTCAATTTTCATGTTTTGGAAGCATTTTCTTCCTTGGTTTTCATGGTTCGTTTACTTGTTTCCATGAATGGAAGTTCATTTGAAACATGGTTAAACATCCATAATTTTTAATAAATATTATTAAAGAAATTATGGTGATATAGGTTATCTTATAATTATTTGGTTTATATACCATGATGATGATTCATTAGTTAAAACATTAATGATGTTCGTTTAAATTGTTTTAGTGGTTCTTTGATAATAACCCCCTTATTTTGTTTTATAAATTAGAATAATGAGTACCAAAGAATTAATGAACCATGGGTGAGTCATAACACATATATTATAACCTGGTTCAACCATATAAATGGTTTCATGACCATACTTTAAATAATTAATGCGAATTGAAATCACATCATCTACAATGTCAGTAATTCGACACATCACAGACAATGTTTTTAATTCCTTAAACAAGTTGGGGAAAGAATAATATTGATGATGAATGTCTCATGAACATTATAAAATTAAGAATATACAAGATTATGGAGATTTAATTCCTCTTGGGTAATAATAGATGAAAAAATAATAAATAAAGAACTAAAATAAAAGAATAATTTTGAAATTGCTTACAAAAATTCGGCAGCCTAACGGCTACACAACATGGTTTTAGAAAATATTAAAAAGAGAGGGGACAAGGGTAACCT
This sequence comes from Viscum album, assembly GCA_963277665.1. NCBI lineage: Eukaryota > Viridiplantae > Streptophyta > Magnoliopsida > Santalales > Viscaceae > Viscum > Viscum album. Next base: position 496,336,050 of record OY728139.1, on the reverse strand, counting down.
ATCCATAAATGAATAAAAATATATATTAAATCAATAATAATAATAAAAATAATAACATGGTATGGAAACTTGAAAGATATACCACATAAAAGAGAACTTGAAAGGAAAAAAGAAAGACATTGAGAATTTTCTTACCCTGTAGAGTAACCCTTAGAACTTGAAGGTTGGGACCTTGGGGAATTGAGGAAACCCTGGGAGGACTAATATGAAGGTAAGGAGGCCATATATTCATTGAGGTATAATTGGGAATTAATTCAATGAAGGGAAGAGTTGGTATTTATAGGAAAAGTGAGGGGTTATTTTAATAATTTCCATGGGACACCTCATGGGTGGTTTTTGCAAAACCATGAGCTTTCCCATGGTATTTTCCCATGGTAAAAGCCACTTGGGACACCTCACATCCTATCTAACTATACAAAAGTCGACCAGATTTATTACATCATTATTACATCATTAATGATGTCATAAACACACCGAAACTAAAAAATGAATTTTTTTACTATTCACTGAAAAATAAACTATTTCAGAAAAATTCATAAAATTCACCCTAACCATTTTTTACATGTAGAATTAAAAAGTGAAATCCATTATTCAAAAATAATTTTCTATATATTATTAATTTAATTTTTAAATAAAGTTATAGTTAATTCGAAAAATAACAATCTTAAAGTGCAATTAGTTTTATTTCTCATTGAAAAACTAATTAAGATCTCAATATCTTATTGCCTTAAGAAAATAAAATAATATTATTATTTTCTATTCATAAGGGTCATATTACTATTCATATTACTATTCATAAGGGTCTATTACTATTCACCAAAAATCAAGTTTGTTCTATCAGACTCCAAATGACTTACTGATCACAACTCTGGATGACCATTTTTCGAAATTCAAAACATAGAAGTGGAAAATTTATATTTAATGGCTAGGTTTTGAATATATACTAAATAACCTAGTGTTGTTTTAGAGGAACACAGTGATGAATATAATTTATTTAATAGAAACATACCATAAAATGTTTGGGGTGCTACATTATTCCCTCCTTTGGAAATTTGATCGTTGAAATTTTATGTATAAATCCCACCAAAAAGATGTGGGTGGTTCTTCTTCAAGAAATCCTATGGTTCCCATGTTGCTTCCTCCATATTCTGATTTCTCCAAAGAACCTTTACTAGACGAGTTGTTCGATTTCCCAATACCTTCTTCCTTTTGTTAAGAATCCTGATAGGCTTTTCACAGTATGATAAATTAGGTTCCAGTTCTATTTCTTCATATGTGAGTACATGCTTTGGGTCTGGCATGTACTTATTTAACAACGATATGTGGAACACGTCATGAACTTTGGAGAGATTTGGCAGCATCACTAAATGGTAAGCTACATCTCCAATTCTTCCCAAAATTTCAAATGGTCCTATGTACCTGGGGCTCATTTTCCCTTTCTTACCAAACCTTAAGACGCCCTTCCATGGAGATACTTTCAGAAATACATTATCTCCCACTTGGAATTCTAAGTCCCTTCTTTGGTTGTGAGCATAACTCTTTTGCCTACTTTGGGCTGCTTTAATATGGGATTGTATTTTCTTCACCTTTTTCGTCTTCTCTTCAATAAGTTATGGGCCTATAAGTTTCCTCTCACCAACTTCATCCCAACAAGTTGGAGTTCTACATCTCTTTCCATATAATGCTTCATATGGAGACATTTAAATACTACAATGGAAACTATTGTTGTATGAAAATTCCACCAAAGGAATGTATTGATCCCACATTCCTTGGAATTAAAGAGAACATGACCTCAGCATATCTTCTAGAGTTTGAATAGTCCTTTCAGATTGTCCGTCGGTTTGAGGGTGATATGAGGTACTCATATGAAGCTCAGTATTCAAAGCCTTCTGGAGAATTTTCTAGAATTTTGACGTAAACCTGGGATCTCAATCAGAGACAATTGATAGAGGTGAACCATGAAGTCTCACAACTTCATTAATATAAAGTCTTTCCAGGCGCTCAAGTGGTAAATCCTCTCCTATTGGAAGGAAATGTGTTGTTTTAGTGAGACGATCAAGAATTACCCATATTGCATCATTCCTTCTAGGTGTCCTCGGTAGTCTGGTGACAAAATCCATCGTAATGTTATCCCACTTCCACATAGTAATAGGTAGAGGTTGCAGAACTCCTTTGGGATGTTGTCTCTCCACCTTCACTTGTTGACAAACTGGACACCTTGACACGTAGTCAGTAATTTCTTACTTAATATTATCCCACCAAAAATATTCCTTCACATCTCTATACATCATGGTGCTACCCTGGTGTATAGAGAAATTTGAGCTCTGAGAATCGTCTAATAGTTCCCTTTTTAGCTTAGGTACTGATATAACACATAACCTCTTCCCAAAATTCAAAACTCCTTCTTCATACATGAAGTCATCCAGTCTTCCATCCTTAACTGCATTAATTTTATTTTGCAGATTCTCATCATCATATTAATAAATTTTTATCTTCTCTAGTAAAGATGGTTTAGCAATCATTTGAAAGAGGAGTGATGTTTCCCCTTCCTTAACAATTACCATATCCGTCTTCAGTAGATCCATAAACATAAGATCTCTTTCAATCCTCATTTGAGTTAGAAGGCCATGATCTTTCCTGCTTAATGCATCTGCCACCTTATTTGCCTTTCCTAGGTGGTAGTGTATTGAACAATCATAATCTTTGAGTAACTCGAGCCATCTTCTTTTCCTAATATTGAGTTCTTTTTGGGTGAAAATATATTTCAAACTCTGATGGTCCGTATAAATCTCATATATCTCTCCGTAGAGATAATGCCTCCATATTTTCAGAGCAAAGATTACGGATGCTAACTCAAGATCATGAGTTGGATAATTTTTCTCATGATTCTTCAACTACCTTGATGCGTAAGCAATAACTTTATCATTTTTCATAAGGACGCAACCCAGTCCATTCTTTGATGCATCTCTGTATATTAAAAATCCATCACTTCCAGATGGAAGAGTCAAAATTGGAGCATTTCCTAATCTTATTTTCAATTCATCGAAGCATTCTGTACATTAATTTGTCCACACAAACTTAACTCCTTTACGTATGAGCTTGGTTAGTGGGTTAGCCAGTCGGGAAAAATTCGGAATGAAACGTCGATAATAACCTGCTAAGCCAATAAAACTGCATACCTCAGTTATGTTTGTTGGCGTGGTTCATTCTTGGATTTCCTTTGTCTTTGTAAGATCAACTGGGATTCCTTACTTAGAGACAATATGGCCTAGAAAAGAAACTGACTGAAGACATAATTCGCACTTGCTAAACTTCCCATATAATTGATTTCTTCTCAGAGTTTTCAGAATAGTTCGAAAATGATCCTCATGGTATTCATAGATTTTTGAGTATACCAGGATATCATCGATGAATACCACAACAAATTTATCAACATATTCCTTGAAAACTCTATTCATTAAATCCATAAAAATAGAGGGTGCATTTTTTAGTCCAAAAAGAATCATTGTAAACTCGTAATGCCCATACCTTGTTCGAAATGTTGTCTTTGGAATATCTTCCTTCCTCACACATAGTTGATGATATCTGGATCAATGTTCAATCTTCAAAAAGTATTGATCTTCATGAAGTTGTTCAAATAAATCATCAATCCGGGGAGGAGGATACTTATTCTTTATTATAATAGCATTGATTTCCTGGTAATCAATGCAAAGCCTCATTGATCCATCTTTATTCTTTACAAACAAGTCTGGGGCTCCCCATGGAGAAACAATAGGTCAGATAAATCCTTTGTCACTCAACTCTTCTAGTTGTTTCTTCATCTACACTAACTCCACAGTGTCCATTCTATAAGGGGTCTTTGATATAGGTCTTGAATCAGTAATTAAATCAATAGAAAACTCAACTTCCCGCTCTGGAGGATGTATAGGTAAATCCTCTGAAAATACATCAATGTACTCTTTCACTGTGTGAACATCTTCAATTTGAAGATTTATTTACTCTCCCATAGATATTGGTTTATCTTCCTCTATAGGTATTACATTCAGTAGAGCTATTGGGGGTGGTTCTAGATAAGAATTAGGTGGTGAAGTTTCTGCCCTAAAGACAAGGGATTCTACACCATTTCCAAAAATTGTAACTTCCTTTTTCTTGCAATAAATCCTCGCATCATAATTTGATAGCCAATCCATACCGAGAATTATATCAAATTCAGTCATGGTTATAATGATAAGGCTAGAAACTAAAGCACGTTTTGGTGTTTGGAGGGGGACTAATCGACATGCCTTTGTTGCAATGATACATCCCATGGGAGTTTTGACTGACAACTACTTTCTTAAATAAAATTGGACATATCTAATTTCCTTTCCAAACTGAGAGGATATAAATAAATGCAATGATCTAGAATCAAATAAAGTTTTGGATAAGTTTGAGGAAACAATTAAAGTACCTGCCACCACATCACTAGGAACTTCAACCTCCGCAGTTGTAATCCCGTAGGCTCTCCCTTGCTCTCTTGTCATTTTCTGAGGCATGTTTCCTTGGTTCTTAGGACACTCATTTTCATAGGGTCCCATATCTCTGCAATTGTTGCATTGAACATCATTGAATTGCTTCTTCCCCTTGAATTCATCAGATCGATGACCCTTTTCTCCGCAGTTATAGCAGACTCCCTTACCTTTCCAGCATTTCCCTGGATGATTCTTTCCACAGTTCTCACATAATGGGAAACTATTCATTCCCTTTCTCTTCTTTGGTGCTTCTTCTTTTCCTTTTTTATCATAATTCCGCTTCTTATCTTGGTTTCCTTTGAAAAAAATTTGATCTAGAAAATTTATTCTATGTTTTGATGGCACTTGATACAATTTCATCATATGATGAAAATGATTGAGAAGTCAGTGCCCTTTGAAGACGTGGCTTAAGAACTTCAAAGAAATGATCAATCTTGTCCGCTGAGTCACGAACATAATCCATAGAATACCTGGCTAGCCTTGTGAAGGTAGCCTCATACTCTGCAACACTGTCTTCTTCCCTTTGTTTCAAGCCAAGTAATTTCCTCTTCATTTCAGTTTGTTGCTCACGAGGGAAATATTTTTCGTAGAATATTTCCTTAAAATTACTCCATTCCATATCCTATATCTCTTCTTCCTTCGTGGTATTGTGAATCAAGGACCACCATTGATCAGTGTCACCCTTGAGACAATATACTACCAGTACTACCTTTTCAATTTCATTGCATCTTAACGCCATGAATATCTTTTCAAGTCACTTGATCCATTTCTTAGAAACCACTGGATTAGTAGTCCCACTAAAAGATTGGGGCTTCTGCCACATGAAACGATCCAACACAGGTGTTGAATGGTTATTCGTTACAACTTGAGTATGTTGTCCCAATATGGTCATGATCTGATCTGTTCCAATGTTGACTGTGTTGACTTGATTGGTAGGGAGATCCCTACCATGCCCACGAGTATTGATTCCACTTCTTCCATTAGATTACATTTCTAAATAATGGGATACACTAGATTATTTTATGAATCTCAAATAGAAAATCACTCAACATATATTTAAATTATATGCATAGCTAATCTTATAAACATGGTTCCTCTAAGGAAAAAATTTACATTAACTCCTTCATAATGGATTGTAAAGAAAACATGAATTACCCTAAGAATATCCCTCAGGAGTGTCATAACCAAGAGTGCATCAAGTCATGTTGTCATGCACCAGTTCCTGTTCGAGTCTAGCTCAAAGTGGTGTTTTTAGGTTTTACCCCTAGATACATATGTGCCAGAACCGCCTCTACCTGATCGCATCCAGAAAAGGACGTATTGCTTAAAATATCCACATAATCTACTCCTTACCAAAATACCAGGACATTATTGTATGTTAATCCTCAGATGCTACTATAGGGATTTGTTCCCTACTATACATTTCCTACTCTAGTTTCCAAGTTTTCTACTAAACTTCCTCTGATACCAACTGTAACACCCCGACTCCACTAGGATGGAGCCGGTGCATTACTTGTGATATTGGAATGGTTAGAAGGAAAGAAAATCCTGAAGGAATGATCAGTTTTGTATTCTTAAAGAAACTAGATACACTGATGTAACTCACATTACATTGTAAAAGGTTATAAAATACAATACATAATAAAAACTAAAAACTGCATCCACAGGAACTCAATAAAAGGCCTTCTCTTCATCACATGTTCAAGATAGAAAATAAAAGGGGTGAGCTCAAATACTCATTAAGGGTTAAAAATAACGGAATCATGAATACAATAATAATTGAATCATAGACAATCTTACATAATCAATATAACATGCTGAATAAATGAAATACTAATGCCATTAACAAACTGCTAATGTAACTGCATCCATAGATGTTTTCATAGTGAAAACCTCATGGATAACAATAACTGATAATGAATAAAGATAATCCTTATTAATTGGACATCATGTATCTGGAACATGAAACCATAATACCGTTGAAACGGTTTAGCTCTGTGGGTAGAAACCCGTCTGATTTTTGGAAACAAACTCGAAGGGTTTGTCGCCAAACTGTTTTATCTCATGACACCTGCCGATGAATCGAGAGGCTGTAGCGGGCCCCACCCTCCACTGTATGTCCAATAATTCTTTATAAATTGATTAAATACAAGATCAATATACCCTTTCAATATCCGTATATAGTAGAGTATATGGATTCATCAATATTTCCATAATTAAAATAACTTTCCATATAAACACCGCATGTAAAATGGTATACGATTTTGACCACAAACATATCCATGACATGAGATTATGGATATTTAATATAATTTCAAATTAAAATTGATCTCAAATGGGCAGTAGATACACCACATAAGGATTATTAGGTGCACAATACAAAGATAGTCACAATGAAAATAGCAGCTGAGACAAAGTCCCTTACCACAATATATTCGGTTGAACCGTATGACCAGAACTTAATAACCATCAAGTAAATCATTGAATAAAATGAACATAAATAGAATCATGTTATTATATATAAAATGGAAGTACACATATACCAAATATAAGGAATAATTGGCGAACAATGGAAATCTCACAGAAATGAAAGTGAGATGAGAAACCCCTTACCTTATGCTCGAGTGTGTTCTTCGTTTGTTTTAATGACGTGAATAGTCAAATTTAGATTCATTAATTAATATTTACAGAACCTCCTATACATGTAATTGATTAATTATAACCTTATTAAGTTCATTAATGTCCCTTTCTATGGGTTCAATTGGTTCAATTTTCAGGTTTTGGAAGCATTTTCTTCCTTGGTTTTCATGGTTCGTTTACTTGTTTCCATGAATGGAAGTTCATTTGAAACATGGTTAAACATCCAGAATTGTTATGCATATTATTAACTAAATTATGGAGATATATATGATCTTATGATGATTTTGGGTGATATACCATGATGATGATTCATTAGTTAAAACATTAATGATGTTCGTTTAATTTGTTTTAGTGGTTCTTGGATAATAACCACCTCATTTTGTTTTATAAATTAGAACCATGAGTACCAAAGAATTATAGAACCATGGGTGAGTCATAACACATATATTATAACCTGGTTCGACCATATAAATGGTTTCATGACCCAACTTTAAATAATTAATGCAAATTGAAATCACATCATCTACGATGTCGTTAATTCGACATGTCACGAACAATGTTTTTAATTCCTTGAACAAGTTGGGGAAAGAATAAGATTGATGATGAATTTAACATGAACATTAGAACATTCAGAATATATAATATTATATAGATTTAATTCCTCTTGGATAAGAATATAATAATAAATAATAAATAAAGAACTCAAAATAAAAGAATAATTTTGAAATCGCTTACAAAAATTCGGCAACCAAACGGCTACGCAACATGGTTTTAAAAAATATTAAAAAGAGAGGGAACACGGGTAACCTATCCAGAAATGAATCATAATATAGAGTAGATAAATAATAAGAAGAAAATAGGAACATGGTATGGAAACTTGAAAGATATACCACATAAAAGAGAACTTGAAAGGAAAAAGAAAGAATTTTAGAATTTTCTTACCTTGTAGAGTAACCCTTAGAACTTGAAGGTTGGGACCTTGGGGGCTTGAGGAAACCTTGAGAGGACTAATACGAAGGTAAGGAGGCCAGAGATTCATTGAGGGAGAATTGGGAATGAATTCCATTAAGGGAAGAGTTGGTATTTATAGGAAAAGTGAGAGATTAATTTAGTAATTTCCAAGGGACACCTCATGGGTGGTTTTTGCAAAACCATGGGCTTTCCCATGGTATTTGACCATGGTAAAAGCCACTTGGGACACCTCACATCTTATCTAACTATAAAAAAGTCTAGCAGATTTATGAAATCATTATTACATCATTAATGATTTCATAAACACACCGAAACTAAAAACTGTATTTTTTACTATTCAATGAAAAATCAATTGTTTCAGAAAAATTCCTAAAATTCACCCTTACCATTTTTCGACGTGTAGAATTAAAAAGTGAAATCAATTTTTCAAAAATAATTTTCTAAATATTATTAATTAAATTTTTAAATAAATTCATAGTTAATTCGAAAGATAACAATCTTAAAGTTTAATTAGTTTTATTTCTCATTGAAAAACTAATTAAGATCTCGTTATCTTATTACCTTAAGAAAATAAAATAATATTATTATTTACTATTCATAAGGGGCATATTACTATTCATATTACTATTCATAAGGGTGTGTTACTATTCACCAAAAATCAAGTTTGTTCTATCAGACTCCAAATGACTTACTGATCACAACTCTAGATGACCATTTTTCGAAATTCAAAACATAGAAGTGGAAAATTTAGATTTAATGGCTAGGTTTTGACTATCTCCTAAATAACCTAGTGTTGTTTTAAAGGAACAAAGTGATGAATAGAATTTATTTAATAGAAGTATACCATAAAATGTTTGGGGTGCTAAAAAAATAAGAACATGATATGGAAACTTGAAAGATATACCACATAAAAGAGAACTTGAAAGGAAAAAGAAAGAAATTGAGAATTTTCTTACCTTGTAGAGTAACCCTTATAACTTGAAGGTTGGGACCTTGGGGGCTTGAGGAAACCTTGGGAGGACAAATATGAAGGTAAGGAGGAAAGAGCTTCATTAAGGGAGAATTGGGAATGAATTCAATGAAGGGAAGAGTTGGTATTTATAGGAAAAGTGAGGGATTATTTTAATAATTTCCAAGGGACACCTCAGGGGTGTTTTTTACAAAACCATGGGCTTTCCCATGGTATTTGCGCATGGTAAAAGCCACTTGGGACACCTCACATCTTATATAACTATACACAAGTCGACCAGATTTATGACATCATTATTACATCATTAATGATGTCATAAACACACTTAAACTAAAAAATGTATTTTTACTATTCACTGAAAAATCAATTGTTTTAGAAAAATTCCTAAAATTCACCCTGACCATTTTTCGATGTGTAGAATTCAAAAGTGAAATCCATTTTTCAAAAATAATTTTCTAAATATTATTAATTTAATTTTTAAATAAATTCATAGTTAATTCGAAAAATAACAATCTTAAAGTGCAATTAGTTTTATTTCTCATTGAAAAACTAATTAAGATCTCATTATATTATTGCCTTAAGAAAATAAAATAATTTTATTATTTACTATTCATAAGGGTCATATTACTATTCATAAGGGTATGTTACTATTCACCAAAAATCAAGTTTGTTCTATCAGACTCCAAATGAATTACTGATCACAACTCTAGATGACCATTTTTCGAAATTCAAAACATAGAAGTGGAAAATTTATATTTAATGGATAGGTTTTGACTATTTCCTAAATAAACTAGTGTTGTTTTAAAGGAACACATTGATGAAAAGAATATATTTAACATAAACATACCATAAAATGTTGGGGTGCTACATTATTCCCTCCTTTGGAAATTTTGTCCTCGAAATTTTATGTATAAAACCCACCAAAAAGATGTGGGTGGTTCTTCTTCAGGAAATCCTCTGGTTCCCATGTTGCTTCCTCAATATTTTTATTTCTCTAAAGAACCTTTACTATACGAGTTGTTAGATTTCTCAATACCTTCTCCCTTGTGTCAAAAATCCTGATAGGCTTTTCAAAGTATGATAAATCAGGTTCCAATTCTATTTCTTCATATCTGAGTACATGCGTTGGGTCTGGCATGTACTTCTTTAACAACGATACGTGGAACACATCATGAACTCTGGAGAGATTTGGCGGCATCGTTAAATGGTAAGCTACAGCTCCGATTCTTCCCAAAATTTCAAATGGTCCTATGTACCTAGGGCTCAGTTTCCCTTTCTTACCAAACCTTAAGACGCCCTTCCATGGAGATACTTTTATAAATACATTATCTCCTACTTGAAATTCCAGGTCCCTTCTTCGGTTGTCAGCATAACTCTTCTTCCTACTTTGGGCTGCTTTAATATTGGCTTTTATTTTCTTCACCTTTATCATGGTCTCTTCATTCAGTTCTGGGCCTATAAGTTTCCTCTCACCAACTTCATCCCAACAAGTTGGAGTTTTACATCTCTTTCCATATAATGCTTCATATGGAGACATTTGAATACTATAATGGAAACTATTGTTGTATGAAAATTCCACCAAAGGCAGGTATTGATCCCACAGACCTTGGAATTCAAGAGAACATGACCTCAGCATATCTTCTAGAGTTTTAATAGTCCTTTCAGATTGTTCGTCGGTTTGGGGGTGATATGAGGTACTCATATGAAGCTCAGTATTCAAAGCCTTCTGGAGACTTTTCCAGAATTTTGACGTAAACCGAGGATCTCGATTAGAGACAATTGATAGAGGTTCACCATGAAGTCTCACAACTTCATTAATATAAATTCTTTCCAGGCACTCAAGTGGTAAATCCTCTCTTATTGGAAGGAAATGTGTTGTTTTAGTGAGATGATCAACAATTACCCATATTGCATCATTCCTTCTAGTTTTCCTCAGTAGTCCGGTGAAAAAATCCATCGTAATGTTATCCCACTTCCACATAGGAATAGGTAGAGGTTGGAGCACTCCTTTGGGATGTTGTCTCTCTGCCTTCACTTGTTGACAAACTAGACACCTTGACACGTAGTCAGCAATTTCTCGCTTCATATTATCCCACCAAAAATATTCCTTCAGATCTCTAATCATCTTGGTGCTACCTGGGTTTATAGAGAAATTTGAGCTGTGAGCATCGACTAATAGTTCCCTTTTTAGCTCAGGTACTGATGGAATGCATAAGCTCTTCCCAAACTTCAGAACTCCTTCTTCATACATAAAGTCAGCCAGTCTTCCACCCTTAACTGCATTAATTTTCTTTTGCAGATTCTCATCATCAGATTGAGAAATTTTTATCTTCTATAGTAAAGATGGTTTATAAATCATTTGAAAGAGGAGTTATGTTTCCCCTTCCTTAACAATTCCCATATCCATCTTTAGTAGATCCATAAACATAGGATCTCTTTCAATCCTCATTTGAGTCATAAGACCATGATCTTTCCTACTTAATGCATATGCCACCTTATTCGCCTTTCTTAGGTGGTGGTGTATTGAACAATCATAATCTTTGAGTAACTCGAGCTATCTTCTTTTCCTTATATTGAGTTCTTTTTGTGTGAAAATATATTTCAAACTCTTGTGGTCCGTATAAATCTCACATCTCTATCTGTAAAGATAATGCCTCCATATTTTCAGAGAAAATATTACATCTACTAACTCAAGATCATGAGTTGGATAATTTTTCTCATAAGCCTTAAACTGCCTTAATGCATAAGCAATAACTTTATCATTTTGCATAAGGACGCAACTGAGTCCATACTTTGATGCATCGCTGTATATTATAAGTCCATCACTTCCAGATGGAAGAGTCAAAATTGTTGCATTGACCAATCTTCTTTTCAATTCATCGAATCATTTTGTACATTCATTTGTCCACACAAAATTAACTCCTTTACGTGTGAGCTTGGTTAGCGGGTTAGCCAGTCGGGCAAAATTCTGAACGAAATGTCGATAATAACCTGCTAAGCCAATAAAACTGTGTACCTCAGTTATGTTTGTTGGCATGGTCCATTCTTGTATTGCCTTTGTCTTTTACGGATCAATTAGGATTCCATCCATAGAGATAATATGGCCTAGAAAAGAAACTGACTGAAGCCAGAATTCACACTTACTAAACTTCCCATATAATTGATTTCTTCTCAGAGTTTTCAGAATAGTTCACAAATTATACTCATGGTCTTCATAGATTTTTGAGTATACTAGGATATCATCAATGAATGCCACAAAAAATTTATCAAGATATTCCTTGAAAACTCTATTCATTAAATCCATGAAAACATAGGGTGAATTTGTCAGTCCAAAAGGAATTACTGTAAACTCGTAATGCCCATACCTTGTTCGAAATGCTGTCTTTGGAATATCTTCCTTCCTCACACGTAGTTGATTATATCCGGATCAAAGGTCAATATTTGAAAAGTATTTAGCTCTATGAAGTTGGTCAAATAAATCATCAATCTGGGGCAGAGGATACTTATTCTTTATTGTAATAGCATTGATTTCATGGTAATCAATGAAAAGCCTCATGGATCCATCTTTCTTCTTTACAAACAAGACCGGGGCTCCCCATAGAGAAACACTTGGTTGAATAAATCCTTTGTCACTCAACTCTTCTAGTTGTTTCTTCAGCTCCACTAACTCTACAGAGTCCATTCTATATGGGGTCTTTGATATAGGTCTTGCATCAGGAATTAAATCAACAGAGAACTGAACTTCCCACTCTAGAGGATGTCTAGGTAAATCCTATGGAAATACATCAATGTACTCTTTCACTATGTGCGCATATTTAATTTGAATATTTATTTCCTCTCCCATAGATATTGGTTTATCTTCTTATCCAAGTATTACATTTAGTAGAGATACTGTGGGTGGTTCTAGATAAGAATCAGGTGGCGAAGTTTCTTCCCTAAAGACAAGGGATTATACACCATTTCCAAAAAGAGTAACTTCCTTTTTCTTGTAATAAATCCTCGCATCATAATTTGATAGCCAATCCATACCGAGAATTATATCAAATCCAGTCTTTGGTATGATGATAAGGCTAGAAACTAAAGCACGTTTTGGTGTTTGGAGGGGGAATAGTCGACATGCCTTTGTTGCAATGATACATCCCATGGGAGTTTTGACTGAAAACTCCTTTCTTAAATAAAATTGGAAATATCTAATTTTCTTGGAAAACTAAGAGGATATAAATGAATGCGATGATCCAGAATCAAATAAAGTGTTGGCTCAGTTTGAGGAAAAAATTAAAGTACCTGCCACCACATCACTAGGAACTTCAACCTCCGTAGTTATAATTGCATAGGCTCTCCCTTGCTCTATTGGATTTTTTTGAGGCATGTTTCCTTGGAGCATAGCACAATCATTTTCATATTGTCCCATCTCTCTACAATTATAGTATTGAACATCATTGAATCTCTTCTTCCCCTTACATTCATCAGATCAATTACCCTTTTCTATGCAATTATAGCAGACTCCCTTGACTTTCAAGCATTTCCCAAGATGATTCTTTCCACAGTTCTCGCATAATGGGAAACTATTTGTTCCCTTGCTCTTCTTTGGTGCTTCTCCTTTTCCTTTGTTATCATAATGACGCTTCTTATCTTGGTTTCCTTTGAAAAAATTTGATCTAGAAAATTCCTTCTCAGTTTTGATGGCACTTGATACAATTTCATCATATAATGAAAATGATTGAGAATCCAGTGCCCTTCGAAGACATGGCTTAAGACCTTCAAAGAAATGATCAATCTTTTCCTCTGAGTCATGAACATAATCCACGGCATACTTGGATAGCCTTGTGAAGGTAGCCTCATACTTTGCAACATTGTCTTCTTCCCTTTGTTTCAAGACAAGGAATTTCCTCTTCATTTCAGTTCATTGATCATGAGGGAAATATTTTTCATAGAATATTTCATTAAAAGTCCTCCATTCCATATCCTCTATCTCTTATTCCTCCATGGTATTTTGAATCAAGGACCACCAACACAGGTTTTGAATGGTTATTCATTACAACTTGAGTAAGTTTTCCCAATATGGTCATGATCTGATCTTCTCCAACGTTGATTGTGTTGACTTTCTCAGTAGAGAGATCCCTACCTTACCCACGAGTATTGATTCTCCTTCTTCAATTAGATGCCATTTCTAAATAATGGGATACCCTAGATTAGTTTATGAATCTCAAATAGAAAAGCACTCAACATAGATTGAAATTCTATGCATAGCTAATCTTATAATCATGGTTCCTCTAAGGAAAAAAATTACATTAACTCCTTCATAATGGCTTGTAAAGAAAACATGAATTATATTAAGAATATAGTCTGGGAGTGTCGTAACCAAGAGTGCAGAAAGGCCTGTTGTCATGCACTAGTTCCTGTTCAAGTCTAGCTTAAAGCGGTTTTTTCGGGTTTTACCCCTAGATACATATGTGCTAGAGCCGCCTCTACCTGCTCGTATCCAGACAGGGACGTATTGCTTAAAATATCCACATAATATACTCCTTACCAAAATACCAGGACAATTTTGTATGTTAATCCTCATATACTACCTTAGGTCTTTGTTCCCTACTATACATTTCCTACCCTATTTTCTACGTTTTCTACTAAATTTACTCTGATACCAACTGTAACACCCCGACTCCACTAGGAAAGAGCCGGTGCATTAATTGTGATATTGGCATGGTTAAAAGGAATCAAAAAACTAAAGGAATGATCAGTTTAGTATTCTTGAAGAAACTAGATACACTGATGTAACTCAAATTACATTGGAAAAGGTCACAAAATATAATACATAATAAAAACAAAAAACTGCATCCATAGGAACTCAATAAAAGGCCTTCTCTTCATCACCTGTTGAAGAGAAATGATGAAAGGGGTGAGCTCAAATGCTCAGTAAGGGTTAAAAATATCTGAAGCATGAATATAATAATAAGTGAATCATAGACAATCTAACATAATCAATATGGCATGCTGAATAAATAAAATACTAATGCCATTAACAAACTTAGAATGTAACTGCATCCATAGATTTTTTCATAGTGAAAACATCATGGATAATAATAATTGATAATTAATAAAGATAATGCTTATTAATTGGATGTCATGTATCTGGCACATTAAATAATAATACCATTGAAATGATTTAGCTCTGTGGGTAGAAACTCTTCTGCTTTTTGGAAACACACTCGAAGGGTTTGTTGCCAAACTGTTTTGTCTCATGAGACCTGTTGATGAATCTAGGGGCTGTAGCGGGCCCCACCCGCCACTGTATGTCCAAGAATTATTTATACATTGATTAAATAAAAGATCAATATTCCCTTTTAATATCTGTATAGAATAGAGTATACAGATTCATCAATATTTCCATAATTAAAATAACTTTCTATACAAACACTGTATGTAAAATGGTATACGGTTTAGACAACAAACATATCCATGACATGACATTATGGATATTTAATATAATTTCAAATGAAAAGTGATCTCAAATGGTCAGTAGGTAAACATAAGGATTATTAGGTTCACAATACAAATATAGTCACAATGAAAACGACAATTGAGACAAAGTCCCTTACCACAATATAATCGGTCGAGCCGTTTGACCAGAACTTAATAACCATCAAGTGAATCATAGAATAACATGAATATAAATAGAATAATTTTATTATATATCAAATTTAAGTACATATATACCAAATATAATGAATAATTGGTGAACAATGGAAATCTCATAGAAATGAAATTGAGATGAGAAACCCCTTACCTTATGCTCGAGTGTGTTCTTCGTTTGTTTTAATGACCTGAATAATAAAATTTAGATTCATTAATTAATATTTTCAGAACCTCCTATACATTTAATTTATTTATTATAACTTTATTAGGGTCATTCATGTCCCTTTCTATGAGTTCAATTGGTTCAATTTTCATGTTTTATAAGCATTTTCTTCCTTGGTTTTCATGGTTCGTTTACTTGTTTCCATGAATGGAAGTTCATTTGAAACATGGTTAAACATACATAATTTTTAATAAATATTATTAACGAAATTATGGAGATATACATGATCTTATAATGATTTTGGGTTATATACCATGATGTTGATTCATTAGTTAAAACATTAATAATGTTCGTTTAATTTGTTTTAGTGGTTCTTTGATAATAACCACCTCATTTTGTTTTATAAATTAGAACCATGAGTACCAAAGAATTACAGAACCATGGGTGAGTCATAACACATATATTATAACGTGGTTCAACCATATAAATGGTTTCATGACCAGACTTTAAATAATTAATGTGAATTGAAATCACATCGTCTACGATGTCGGTAATTCGACACGTCACGGACAATGTTTTTAATTCCTTGAACAAGTTGGGGAAAGAAGAATATTGATGAATAATTTCTCATGAACATTATTACATTCAGAATATACAAGATTCTAGAGATTTAATTCCTTTTGGGTAAGAACAGATGAAGAAAGAATAAATAAAGAATTCAAAATAAAAGAATAATTTTGAAATCGCTTACAAAAATTCGGCAGCCTAACGGCTACGCAACATGGTTTTAGAAAATATTAAAAAGAGAGGGGACAAGGGTCACCTATCCAGAAATGAATCATAATATATATTAGATCATGAATAAGAATAAAAATAAGAACATGGTATGGAAACTTGAATGATATACCACATAAAAGAGAACTTGAAAGGAAAAAAGAAAGAAATTGAGAATTTTCTTACCTTGTAGAGTAACCCTTATAACTTGAAGGTTGGGACCTTGGGGTCTTGAGGAAACCTTGGGAGGAATAATATGAAGGTAAGGATGTCAGATATTAGTTGAGGGAGAATTGGGAACGAAATAAATGAAGGGAAGAGTTGGTATTTATAGGGAAAGTGAGGGATTAATTTATTAATTTCCACGGGACACCTCATGGGTGGTTTTTGAAAAACCATTGGCTTTCCCATGGTAAAAGCTACTTGGGACACCTCACATCTTATCTAATTGTACACAAGTCGACCAGATTTATGAAATCATTATTACATCATTAATGATGTCATAAACCCACCGAAACTAAAAACTGTATTTTTTACTATTCACTGAAAAATCAACTGTTTCTGAAAAATTCCTAAAATTTTCCCTAACCATTTTTCGACGTGTAGAATTAAAAAGTGAAATCCATTTTTTAAAAATAATTTTCTAAATATTATTAATTTAATTTTTAAATAAATTCATAGTTAATTCGAAAAATAAAAATCTTAAAGTGCAATTAGTTTTATTTCTCATTAAAAAACTAATTAAGATCTCATTATCTTATTGCCTTAAGAAAATAAAATAATATTATTATTTACTATTCATAAGGGTCATATTACTATTCATATTACTATTCATAAGGTTCTGTTACTATTCACCAAAAAAATAATTTTTTCTATCAGACTCCAAATGACTTACTAATCACAACTCTAGATGACCATTTTTTAAAATTCAAAACATATAAGTGGAAAATTTATATTTAATGAATAGGTTTTGACTATCTCCTAAATAACCTAGTGTTGTTTTAAAGGAACACAGTGATGAATATAATTTATTTAACAGAAACATACCATAAAATGTTTGGGGTGCTACAAGAGAAGCGTGAACCTCATTCACACTTTTTCCTATGTCAGGAAGAGTGAATAAGATTCTCCCTTCTTATGTAAAATTTCTTAAGGAAGTATGAACGCCATTCACTCTTCCCACAAGATTTTTAAAATAATAAATATAACCAAATATACATATATGTTAACAAATATAAAAATATATATATACATATGAATAAATATTACATAATATGACTTAAATATTAAACAAAAAGTAATAAAAATAAATTGCATATTCATCAATATTAATTAAATATTTGTAAATAATAATAAATATTAATATATATATAATAAAAATTCATCTATATTAATAAAATATCAATGAATTTTAATTAAATATATATATATATATAAACATTAAATAAATATTCATAAATATTCATAAACACATGTAGATATTAATAAATATTGATTCAATATTAATAAATATTAATTAAATATTAGAAAATAATAATAAGTATTAATTAATATAAATAAATATAAAATAAAATACTAATAAATATTAAATAAATATTAAAAAAGTATTAATGAATATTAATAAATATTATTAATATTAACAAATATAAATAAATATAAATAAATATTAGTAAATGTTAATAAATATTAGTAGATATTAATTAACTAATAATAAATAATAAATAATAAATAAATATTAATAAATGTTAAATAATTATTAATAAATTTTAAATAAATATTAAATAAATATTCATAAATATTACTAAATTGGTTTCTCTGTTTTCCTATAGCACTGGGAGAAGCTCTTTCTATCTCTATAAAGAGTCGGTTATTGGTGTGATTCGTCAAAAGGGTAACATTTTCCATGTCAGGCTTGATTCAAATACAGTTTTTGACTATCTGAAAATCAGTAAGCACTCCATTATTGCATGAATTATCTTACTTATGGACTCTAAACTATAGAAAGTGGGAGACCCAATTGTGTAGTTGTCAGTTGTGTGGGGTTTTGATGATTGGAGATATGTATCGATGGGGAGTGGATTTTTTCATATCCTCTTCCACACAGAAGGCCTGAAGATGTGGGTGTAGGGGCTCAGCTCGATCTCCCTCAATCTTGGCTTCATGCATATATGAGAATGGGATGAGAATTATAATCCAATGGAAGAAAGAAATTCCTCCATCCAATTATGGGTCAAAGTGTTTGGATTGAATTGGATATTGTGGCATATAAAAATTCTTTATGACATTGCCTTAGTAATTGGAGTCCCTATTAAATTGGATAAAGAAACCGAGCTGGCCAGATTTGGGCATTATGCCCATTTTCTAGAAGAGATAGATTTAAGTTTAACCTTAGTTGATAGAGTTTTTCTATCTACTGATATGGATGAGTTTGAACTAAACTTTGAATATGATAGGGTACCTCAGTTCTGTTTAGAGTGAAAGATGATTTCTCATGACATCTTAAACTGCAAAAGAGGTATGACTTGTACATTTTGTTCAGCATGTGGGCATGATGTCAACTCTTGTAAGAATAAGCCTCTACATGTGAAATTTGTTGGTCATGGTGAGTTTTTTTAGAAAAAAACCAATGCAAGATGGAGGTTATGTTCCATCAATTTTGGGTAGAATCAGGTTGGGCAATGAATATTCACACCATTAGGAATTGGATTCACATGGGATTGGTAAGAAGTGTGTTGCTTCACTTCTGGATGGTCCGTTGGTTGTGGATAGGGATGCTTCTGATGGTTTGATTCTGACATTGTCTTAGTTTCTTGGGATGGTTGAAGAGAAGAATAACAGCTTGGACAGAGGAAAACCCTCTGATAACAGAAACATGAAATATTCCCTGGATAAATTTGCTTCTTCTAATGTTATTATTAATGATATTGGTTTCATGAATTTCTAGGGAGCCTCCTTGACTTCTGTTAATAGATCTTGGGATAATATTACTGTAGAGGAGAAAGATTTAGGCATGTCTCCATGTGTTGATGTAGATTCTTATGATGATAATAATAAGGAATCTGATAAGGAGGTGGATAATGAATTGATTCCGGAGAAAAACTTAACCACCTTCAATAATAAGGATAAATCCAAGTTGGTTGTGGTGTCCTCTCAATCACCTAAGAAGTCCTCGATGAACTGTTCTGGTCTTCCCAGCACCTCTCAATTGTGTGGAACTTCCAACCCGAAAGGTAAGAAAGTGTTGTCATCCAATTCAGTGGATAATGAGGGCTTTAAATTGGTTCTATTTAGTAAATATGGACATCTCTCCTCTGGGACTGGACAACCCTCTACTATTGGTGTTTCAAGTGATATGTCTTTAGCCCCCACAATGGTGCCTCTTCAGATGGAGCCCCCTTCAAGCTCTCCCAACTGCATGCAGGATGCTTTTGCCTTCTCTAAAGTATTAGGTGAACTTGATAGCAACCTAGAAATTTTACAAGAAAAAGGAAAATATGGCAGAGTTCAAGTACCTACTTCTAACCTATATGATGTGATTGATCCTCTCAATGAAGTTAGGTTCTCTTCTCCATTGCATGAGAATTCCATGTCTTCCAAAATGAAATCATCAGAAGAACTTTTAGGTGGGATGAAAATTACCAATGATAAAGTTATAGAAAATACCTTGGTTCATGATCCTTCTAAGAAGGTGTAGAATCAATAAAATGAGGGGATTATGGAATCAGAGAGCATCGATATTGAAGGTCTACTACAATAGGTGAAGACTTGGAGGAGAGGTCGATACCCTAGGAGTAGAGGTCGTGGGTGTGGAAGAATTAATTGGGATTCAATACGTGAGAAATAATGAAGGATATGAGTTAGAATCAGAGAAAATCTTGGTTTATGAATGTTTTTCTTTTTAATGAGGAAATTTTTTCCATGTCTGGCCCAATCTTTCACTTTATATGTCTTTCTACTTTTTAATAAAAGGGGCGTTTTCCCTACATTTTCAAAAAATAATTATTACAAAATATTAATTAAATATTACTAAATTATACTAAATATTATTAAATATTGATAAATATTACTAAATTTTAATAAATATTAATCAATATTCATAAATATTTAATAAATATTTAGTTATATTTATTAATATGTTTGCATTTTGGGTCTTACCCAAGTGGTAAAGGCTCTTCATAATCCTGTATCAGCCCTACATTCAAATATCGATGGGAGAAAATTTCTGCAAGCAAGTAGTGATGCAGACATGACGCATGAAGCAGGCAAGAGGTGATGTAGGCATGACACGAGCTTGGTGACGTAGGTAGTATGATGAAGGCATGACACTGCACTGGGCCTTCATGTCAGTTAGTGGGCCTTTGGGCTATGTAATGGGTTTCATGCACACTGGGCCTTCGGGTCATGTACTGAAAAAATAAGTTTTAATGGGTGAGTTATCCCTTAGGGGGGTTATGGTCTGTCTTTTTGGCCTATGTGTGTGGTGTTTTTTTAATGTAATTGTACCCCTAAGCACCTAATATATATATATATATATATATATATTAATATGTTTAATATTTATTAATATATATATATATATACTAATGTTTATTAATATTTAGTAATATTTATGGATATTTAATTAATATTTAATAATATTTACTGATATTTGTTAATATTAATATATATATAAATAATATATTTTAATATTTATTTAATTCTTTTTTATATTTTATTAATATTTATTTAAATTTTAATTATTATTTATTAATATTTATGTAATATTTATTTATATTTATTTAATATTTACTAATACTTGTTAATATTTATTAATATTAATAACCATTTAATAATATTTACTAATATTTATTAATATTGATTAGTATTTATTAATATTTACAAATATTTATTAATATTTATTAATATGTATTAATATTTACTAATATTTAATAATATTTGGTAATATTTATTAATATTCATTCATATTTGTTTAATATTTATTAATATATATTAATATATATAAATGTTTATTTATCCCCCATGGGGTGGCCTAGTGGTTAGGGTTGGGGGTTGTGGTCATCAGGTCCGGTGTTCGATTCCCACTGGTTGCAGGTTTCAGTCGAGGTAATTTCACACCGCGTGATTTACTGCCTCAAAAGTACAGGGTAGTGTGGGTGGCCAATTTTATCTTGTCAGGGTGTGATTAGAATTTGATCCCCAAGGCATGGTACACCAGCAGGGGAATAGGCTACACCATGAACAGAATTAATTGTATATTTCGATTAGGGTTTCGGTACCAAAAAAATAATTTTTTATTTAATATATAGTTATTATTTATCAATATTTATATATATTCATTTATAGTAATTGATATTTAATTAATATTTATGAATATATATTAATATTTATTAATAATTATTTTATATTTACAAATATTTATTAAATATATTATTATTTATTAATATTTACTAATATTTATTAATATTTTGTAATATTTAATAAAATTTATAACGCCCCAACCCTAGAAGTCCAGAGCCAATGAATTATTTTATTACTTTAGCATATAAACAAGGAAGAAACATCCCAAAGGACCAAATAGTTTAGTATCTTTGGAAAACCATATACATACATAAGTTCAACATTACAACTTGAAATGAAAATACAATATAGCAGATCCATTAATAACTCCCATAACTCTTAGATTATCCCTGAATGTCATTCATAAAATACTTCTTCACATCATGGTAAAAATAAAATAGAATAAGGGGGTGAGCTCAAAAGCTCAGTAAGGGTAAGTAAAATAGCAGAAGCATAAATATAAGTCATGGTGAATAACTAAAAGTACACATGTCATTAAACCGTAATCTTGAGCACAATATGGGAGGAATAAAATATGATTAAATAATACCATAATAAAATGTAACCATGGATATTATACTAGTCAAATAATCACATGGACTAAAATTACTAGATTCATAATGAGGGAATGTATAATGTCATACCTCATAATCATACTATCAAGGCCTCAGCCAATACACCTTACATAATGGGTAAAAAAACCAGGCTAGTTTGCCTCATGAGACCTACCGATGCATCAAGGGGATATAGTGGGCCCCACCCATCACTTAATAAGTTTAATTCATTCCTCGTATGAAAGTTTTTAAACATAAAAAATATATACATTCATATTGAAGCTAATATATGAAATGTAAATAACTTTCCCCAATCAGTAAATACAAACACTAACCATTGGAGTAATATGGTGAATGGTATCAAGATAGTACATCCATAGTCAAACTAATCATAAACCATTCAATAAAATTATGTAGATGATAACATAAAATATTACTCCCAATTAAGCATAAGCATCAACATGAGTGTTGAAATAGATGAAAATACTCGTATAAAATCATCAAGTAATTATTGAGAGAAATACTCTTTTACTTTGAAAACAAGAGTTATTTTGGAAAAATACTTTTATAAAACCAGAATTTAAATAAGGTAGTTTTTTCATAATAAAATTAGTGATTTTATAAAAATAACTATGGATTAAATCAGATTATAGAGTGCCCTTAAAAATAGGTAAGAATTCGGGAAGTTCCCTTGAATTGGGCTTGTTTATCGGGAAGAATTTGAGAAATATCATTTTAAAACAAGTAAATCCCCATAAAATAAAGAAGGATTGTGATTGTTACATATATATAGAACATTAAAACTGAAATTTTGAGTAGTAATTATTAATAATTAAGAATTTCATCAGGGTAATTATAGAAAAAGAGTAACTTGAAAGAAAATGGAGGTTCAGGTAGAAAACCCTTACCTTATGTCTGAATGTGTTCTGCACTTGACCTTAACATCCTGGATAATAAAATTAAATACATTAATTAATTAATTAATAACCTTATATATATATATTTATTTTAATTATTATAATTTTATTAAGTTCAGTTATGGTCTTTTTGATGAGTTATAAGATACAATTTTATTGCTTTGGAGTGTTCATTTCCATGATTTTCATGATCGGTATACTTGTATATGAGTATGAAAGTTAATGTGTAATGGGTATAAATCTCAAAAAATTGAATTTATATGATATTAATGAACAACCATAAGTTTAATTGGTATTATTTATTATTTTTTTCTATATATTAGGATGAATCATTAATGATAATCATTTTTCTTAATTTTAGCGGTTTTTCGATCACAATGAACTAGTTTTGTTCTATTATTTAATATCATATATATGAAATGGTTCTAAAAACTTACATAAGATATAATAAATATTTTATAATCTGGTTCAACCATATAATGATTTCATGACCAGCCTTGAGGGAGAAATTAAATAATGAAAGTTTTTCGTCCGTAAAGGTTGTAAATCGGTACCTCTTGGATGATGATTTCATTTTTAAAATAAAAGAGAGAGAGAGAGAGTAAAGAAATTGATGATAGATACTACATTAATATGATATAATTTCATTATATTAATTATACTATATTTATCATGATCATTTTTATAGAGGAGGTGAGGATAGTATAATAAAATAAAAGAACTTGAAAAGAAATTAAAAGGGAAAGGAATATGATTTTACCTCTTGAATATTCCTCCTTGAGAAACTCCTTAGGGAAAGGGGTTTTGGTATTTTGGAAAGAAAAAGATCTCCTATACGTGGGTAGAGACTAGTAAATATGATTTAGTCATAACTTTTACAAGCTTCATAGCTTAGAGGAGCAAGGAGAATAGGGGGTGAGGGGTGGTTTTTATAGTGGAGGAGATGAGTGATTTTTGAATTTTTTATTCACTTGTTTACTATTTGTCTCAATACTATGAATAGTTTTGATTCCTATGAATAAATACAATAAATAGATAATGTGAGTTCGATATTTGGTTTCTTACATCATGTGTGATGTTTTTAATTCATGTATTTGGATTATAATTTAAATATCGTAAATTACCGCATTTCACCATTCATTGAAAATTCAAGTGTTTCATAAAAATATCAAAAATTCACCCTAACAATTTTTCATTGTGTAGAAATAAAAAATGAACTCCATTTTGTGAAAATAATTTTCTAAATATGAGAAATTTATTTTTTAATTAAAAACCTTATTTACTCAAAAAAATACAGTTTTTAATTTATAATTGATTTTATAACACTTTTAAAAAATTAACTAAGGTCTCATAAAATTATCCTAAAATCATAAAAAAAATATTGATTTATGAATAATTTTTATGAAAAATAATTTTATTTTAAATAATTTTATTAATTATAATATTGTAATTAAATATTTATGACTTACAAAAATACCAACACTTTAAATATTAATTTTTTGAAATATTAATTTTTTAAAATATTTATTTACTTATACAATGATATAATTATATCATACATTCACTTATGAGATTTCTAAATTTTATTTATACTTTTATGGGTGAGATTACTATTCATTTGGTCGGTTTACTATTCATACGGGTCATATTATTATTCCTAAGGTCATATTACTATTTCATTGTTATAGGTTCCTTAACATCAAGAAATACCTATTATTTCATTCATTCTTCATTTATAAATTTTTCTTTGTGTTCTCTATGTGGTTTTATATGATTTATAATATAAGAAATAAACATAAGAAGGTAAATTTCATTGATAGAATTTTGGGTCGTTACATTCTCCCCTCCTATAAAAATTTCATCCTCGAAATTTCTATAATGTCACCCCACAAAAAAGATTTGGGTAGTTCTTCATCATAAGTTCATCAGGGTCCCACATCACCTCTTCAATTTTATGATTTTTCCAAAGTATCTTTACCAGCTGAGTCATCTCATTCCTCAATGCCTTTTCTTTAGGGTCTAGAATCCAGATAGGATCTTCACAATAAGATAAATTGGGTCCCAATTCTATTCCTTCATAAGTGAGTACATGCGTTGGGTCTGGAATGTACTTTCTCAACAATGAGATATGTAACACATCGTGTACTTTAGAAAGGATAAGTGACATTGCTAAATAATAAACCACAAATCCAACTCTCTCCAGGATTTCAAAAGGTCCAATGTACATGGGGATTAGTTTCCCTTTCTTCCTAAATCTTATAACACCCTTTCATGGAGATAATTTTAAGAAAACATGATCTTCCGATTGAAATTCCAAGTCTTTCCTTTGATTATCGGCATAACGCTTTTTTATACTTTGAGCTGCTTTGATATGGGTTTTAATAGTATTTACCTTCACTATTGTTTCCTCCACAATCTATGGACCTAAAAGATTCCTTTCATCGACTTCATCCCAACATGTTGGTGTACAACATCTCTTTCCATACAATGCTTTATATAGTGCCATTTGATTACTAGAATGGAAACTATTATTGTAGTAAAACTCTACCAAAGTTAAATATTGATCTTACGTACCTTGAAAATCAGGTGAGCATGATCTCAACATGTCTTCTAAAGTTTAGATCATCCTTTCCGACTACCCTTCAGTTTGAGGGTGATAAGAAGTACTCAAATGAAGCTTAATATCCAAATATTTCTAAACAATTTTCTAGAATTTTGATGTAAATCATGGATCACGATCAGAAACATTTAAGAGAGGTACTCCATGAAGTCTTACAACTTCATTTATATAGAGTCTTGTAAGGTGCTCTAGTGGAAAATCCCCCCTTATAGCGAGGAAATGTGCAGATTTGGTAAGTCGATCCACAATTACCCATATTGCATCATTATTTCTTGAAGTTTTGGGTAATCCAGTTACAAAATCCACAATAATGTCATCCCATTTCCATGTAGGAATAGGAAGAGGTTGAAAAATCCTCTAGGATGTTGTCTTTAAACCTTCACATGTTGAAAGACTAAACATCTTGATGCATAATCAGCAATTTCCCTCTTCATGTTATCCCACAAAAAATGTTCCTTCAAATCTCTATACATCTTAGTGCTATTAGGGTGTATAGAGAAATTTTAACTATGGACATCATCCAATAACTCCCTTTTTAGATCAAGTATATAGGGAACACATATCCTCTTTCCAAATTTCATAATTCCATCTTCATACGTGAAGTCTTCCAACATCCCATCATTCACAACTTTCATATTATTTTGAAGATTATCGTCATCAAGCTGATAACTTTTAATCCTTTATAATAAATATGGTTAGGCAACAAATTGAAAAAGGATTTATGTTTTACCTTATTAGATAATTCCCATATCCATTCTCTCTAGATCCATGCACATAGGATACTTGTTAATTCTTATTTTATTTAGAACTCCATGATCCTTCCAGCTCAATGCATTAGCTACTTTATTTTCGTTTCCTGAGTGATAGTTTATTGAATAATCATAATGCTTGAGTAGCTTGATCCATTGCCTTCTCCTCATGTTGATTTATTTTCATGAGAATATATATTTCAAGCTCTTTTGATCCATGTATATCTCACATATTTCACCATAGAGATAGAGTCTCCATATTGTTAGAGAAAATATTATAGCTTCTAACTCAAGATCATGAGTTAGATTGTTCTGTTCATAAATTTTTAACTACTTTTATTCATAGGAAATAACTCTATTATTCTGTATAAGGATAAAACCAATCCCTTTCTTTGATACCTCACTATAAATCACAAATTCACTATTTCTTGATTGTAGAGTCAGGATCAGAGAATTCACTAATCTCCTCTTTAATTATTTAAAACATTCTTTATATTCTTTTGTCCATATGAACTTAACCCCATTATGAGTAATATTGGTTAATGGGTAGGATAATTGGGTGATGTTCTAAATGAAACACCAATAATAACCTACTAAACCAATAAACCTATGTACCTTGGTTATGTTCATTAGAGTAGGCCATTCTTGGACAGCCTTTTTCTTTATAGGATCAAATGATGTTACATCCTTAGAGAGAATATGGCCAAGAAAAGAAAGTGATTGAATCCAAAATTCACACTTTCTAAACTTCCCATATAATTTATTTCTTTTAAGAGTCTTCATAACAGTCTATAAGTGATTCTCATGGTCTTCATAACTTTTAGAGTATATCAAGATATCATCAATGAATACCACAACAAATTTATCAAGATATTTCTTGAAAACTATGTTCATTAGGTCCATGAAAATAGATGGTGCATTAGTCAGACCAAATGGAATTACTGTAAACTCGTAATGCCCATACCTGGTTCGAAATATTGTCTTTGGGATATCTTCCTTCCTCACATGCAATTTATGATATCCATATTTAAGTTCAATCTTAAAAAAATATTGGTCTCTATGAAGTTGATCAAATAAATCATCAATTTGAGGAAGAGGATAATTTTTCTTTATTGTAATAGTATTGATCTCCCTATAGTCAATGCACAGCCTCATAGATCCATATTTATTCTTAACAAAAATAACAGGGGCTCCCGATAGATAAAAACTATGGTGGATAAATCCCATATCACTCAATTACTCTAGTTTTTTCTTCTATTCCACTAATTCCATAGTGGTCATTCCATAAGGAGTCTTTGATATAGGTCTTGAACTAGAAATTAAATCAATAGAGAACTCAACTTCCGACTCTAGAGGATGTCAAGGCAAATCATCTGGAAAAACATCGATATATTCTTTCACAATAGGTACATTATCAATTTGAATATTTCTTTCTTCACCCATAGAATTTTTTTTATCTTCCCTAAGAATTGAATTAAGTAGAGCTACTAGGGGTGAATCTAGATAAGAATAAAATGACATGGTTTCTACTCTAAAGATAAGGTATTTTATATCATTCTAAAAAATTATAACCTTCTTCTTCTTGCAATATATTTTCGCATCATAATTTGAAATCTAATCCATACCAAGAATTAAATAAAATTCAATCATAGGTATGACGATAAGGTCAGCAACTAAAGCATGTTTATGTTTCATAAGGGGGACAAATCGACACATCTTTGTTGTAATGATACTTCCCTTAGGAGTTTTGATTGAAAAGTACTTTATTAAATTAAAAAGGGAAATGTCTAATTTTCTTAAAAAATTGGGAAGATATAAAATAATTCATTGATCCAGAATCAAATAAAGCATTGGATAAGTTTGAGGAAATGATTAAAGTATCATCCACCACATTATTTGGAACTTCAAACTCAGCAGTTGTGACCGCATAAGTTTATCCTTTCTCCCTTAGCCTTATTTTGGGAATGTTTCCTTGAATATTAGGAAAATTGTTTGTATAATTTCTTATCTATTTAAAATTTTAGCATTGAACATTGGTAGATTCTTTCCTTCCCTTATAATCACAGTCTTAGTGGACTTTTCCTCCACACTTGTAACAAACACCCATTCCCCTCAAGCAAGTACCGGGGTGTTTCTTCCCATAATTATCACAGGATGGAAAATGAATTCTCCCCTTCTTCCCCTTTTCCTTAATTCCTTTTCTAGAGTGTTCAGTAGCCATCTTCTTCTCTTTCATTCCATTAAATTAATAAGACTTAGAGAATTATTTTTTTATCTTGATAGCACATGAGACTATATCTTCATATGATGAGAAATTTTGGGAGACCAGTAACCTTCAGGGGAATGGTTTTAAACCATTAAAGAATCGATCAACCTTACTCCTTAGATTACATATGTATTCTGTATCATTCATTAATAACCTTGTAAAGTTTGTTTCATACTTGGAAACATTATCATCCTTCTTTTACCTTAGATTAAAGAATTGTATTTCCATATCATCTCATTGTTCACAAGGAAAATATTTTTCTAGGAAAATTTCTTTAAAATCCCTCCATTCCATTCTTATAATTTATTCCTCCTACTTTGTGTTTTGGATTAGTGACCATCGTCGATATGCATCTCTCGATAGATGATAAACTGCCATGAAAACCTTCTCTATTTCATTACTTCCCAAAGTGATAAATATCTTCTCTAAGGAACATATACACTACTCAACTATAAATGGGTTTGTATTCTCATTGAATGATGGAAGTTGTTGTCACATAAAGTAGTCAAACATTGCTCCTCCACATTGTGGATCAGGATGCTCCATAAAGGTAAGTTTATTATACATAACTCGGGTCAGTTGTCCCAGTATAGTTATAAGTTGATCAACACCAGTCACAACTCTAATATCGGAATCATTATCTTTCATAGGAGGGAAATCCCTATATGGGATATGTGTGTTCATGTGGTTTCCATTTCTTCCACTAGGCTTTATTTCAAGATAATTTCATACACTAGATTAGGTTATGAATCATAATGTATAATGTTAAACAAGAAAAACACATAACATAAATTATAATTCTATGCATGTCTAATATCATAATCATAATAATGGTTTATTTGGGAACATATTTACAATTAAATCCTTTATAATGGTTTGTAAATAAAATGTGAATTATCCTAAGAATATCCCTCAGGAGTGTCAAACCAGGTGCGCAGTAAGGCTCATTGTCATGTACCAGGTCCCTAAATCAAGCCCAAAACACATTTTTAATGTTTTTAATCCTAGGTAAATTTGTGTTGAAACCACATTCACTTTCAATATTCATACATGTTTGTATTTTCTAGAAAGATACACATAATCTCTACCTTAACAAATTTCTAGGATGTTCTTGTATGCTTATCCTAAAAGTCTATCTTAGGGTTTTGTTCTTTAATCTATGTTTTCTAAATTTATATTCCAAGGTTTATACTAAAATTACAATGATATCAACTATAACACCTTGACCCCATAAGTTCATATCTGGTGGATTATTTTATTACTTTTTCATATAAACAAGGAAGGCACGTCCCGAAGGGCCAAATAGTTTAGTATTTTTGGAAAACCAAATACATAAATAAGTTCAAAATTACAAATTAAAATGAAAATACAATATATCATATACATTAGTAACTCTAATAACTTTTAGATTATACCTACATGTCATTCATAAAATACTTCTTCACGTCCTGGGAAAAAAACATAAGAAAGGGGTGAGCTCAGATTCTCAGTAAGGGTAAGTAAAATAGTAGAAGCATAAATATAAGGCATGGTGAATAACTAAAAGTACACATGCCATTAAAGCATAATCTTGAGAATAATATGGTAGGAATAAAATCTAATTAAATAATTCCATAATAAAACATAATCATGGATATTCTACTAGTTGAATAATCACATGGAATATCAATTACTAGATTCATAATGAGGGAATACATAATGTCATACATCACAATCATATCATCAAGGCCTCACCAAGGAACCATACATAATGGGTAAAAACCTAGGCTAGTTTTTCTCATGATACCTATATATGCATTGAGGGGATATAGAGGACCCCTCCCATAACTTACTAAGTCCAATTTATTCCTTATATAAAAGAGGTGAAACATAAACTGTAGGTTATGGGTGAATTGGAAGTGCAAGATGGGCATGTTCCCAACTTTGAAAATTTCTATAATCGATGATTAATCTATGATCAATATAGTGATGAATTCCATTATCCACAAAATTCAATCAAATATAAAATAAAGAGTAGAGAACCTGAAACTGAGAAGAGAGGATAAAGATATTTTATTTATAATTAATTTAAATAAATTATAGAATTATCTCCAAGGCGATTCTTTCTTCATTGACGTGTCTGACCATGGGTCTGAGGTGAGGCTTCGTTGAGATGTAGAATCCATGGATAGGAGTCCTCTAGTGGTGATCCACACGGGCTACATGTATGTCTGGACAACGCTGAAAGAGTCTCTGGGTGCTAGTGAAGAAGATCCTTGCACTTGTGATTTTCACCTTTGATCACCTTGAGAATCGCTTCCAAAGCATTCTCCTTGATCTGGTGGAGGAGGATCTCTCTCGTTCTTGAGATATTTCCAGGATAGGGAATATTTCTCTAGGCTCGAGATCTTTTCTCCAAGGATGTTATGCACACAACAATTGGTTAGCCGATAAAATGACCCCTTGGCTTATATATAGAATAATAACATAACATGGCATTTAATTCATTAGGTAATAATAAATAATTAGCATAGAGAGGTTCATGGTTTGAATATCAGGAGTCTTCTTTTGGGGTGAGCCTCTCCCACGAGATCCACCAGTCTTGTTGGGTCGCTCGGTATCAACCGGGTGGCCAAAATGATGTGTGGCCCAATGTGCTGATAGATTGCTTTGACGAACCACCGTCGATCGGGTTGTCACCCTCTAGGACACTCTGCCATATCGGCTGGAAATGGCTCCTTCCTCGGTTGGGGCTCTACCTTAGGGCAGTGACCTCTTGATGGGGGAGGGGGGTTACCATGTGTGGAGGGTTTTAAAAGGCCACACATGGGAATTCCCTTTTAAAAAAAGGGAAATAAATAATTAGCATAGGTTTTGTTACTTAATTTATTATTCCATGTGAAAACCCCATGTAAAGTAATAATATCAATGTTATTATTTCCATTACATATTCTTAACAAATTTAATTCACCAGGTAATAATAAATAATTATCATAGGTGTCATTACTTAATTTATTATTCCATGTGAAAACCCCATTTCAACTAATAATTAAAATGTTATTATTTCCATGACATGTGCTTAACTTGCATGTTATATTTAAATATTATTCAACCAAATAATATTTAATATTATTTCTCACTGGACCTATAACTTATTCCCCCAATCTTCCTCAATATTTATCGGGCCTTGAATAATGACTATTTATTTATTAAATAAATATAATTGTATTATTCACTGATAAATAAATATTTCATCCACAATATATTCTCTCTAATAACTAGCTATAAAATAAATGTGATCATACATACTTGAATAATTATTAAACCACAACTGGGAATAATATTTATTCAACTTGTTAAGTAAATAAATTATTTAACTGAGATATTGGTTGCACTTAGTGGGTGACCCTCTAGGCCTCTTTCTCGTTGAAATTTGGCGGGCTTTCCTAAAGTCCAAGATTACTATCTAGAAATGGGTCAAGGAACCCAAGAGAAAGAAGTTGATGTCACAATGACATATCACCTAATATGAATGCTTACTGTGTAATATAATCCCTTGGTCCTGATATCTCCAATCAAGCGAGTTGCATGCAACTGCCATCAACCCATGAGCTTGATTTCTTATTCTTTAACTTCCCAAAATTGAACTTGCCTAGAGAACACCATGTACATGTATTTATTTAGTCTATATGATTTCTGTCAAAGGGCCTAATATATCTACTTCTGTATAAGTGAAAAATATTTTCTCTCATTATTCATTAATACAGTATTACTAGTGATGAACCCAATATATCCTACCTTACCACGAACATCTATCATCATAGTTTTTTTCAAAAAAACTAAGTGTGTGAGTCATAATAACCATTAATAATAATCTTAAAGTCCAGGGACCAATACACACATCTACAGATAGGAACATCCAATGACACTTATGAATGTGGATTTCCTACTTGTGGGTCTTGTTCTCATAATACCCTCCTAGATATTACCAAGGGCACACACTATGAGAAGGGGTGCCAAAGTTTCATGAGTCACCACCCCTGATAGCCTATATCATTTATATCTCTTTAAATTATATCATCGATCCATAGAACATATATTCAAGAATAGTGTAATGGCACTTCTGAGTTCTCATAGTAGTAGGGATTCGCTATGACTTTTTAGTGTGACAGCTATTCTTAAGACATTATCACATAAAATTTCATACAAAAGAATAATAATGATGTGATAAGGAGTCTATTAATATCCATACAATGAATACAGGTTTATCATAAAGTAAAAAAGAATTTGGTTTCTAGGGCACCAACTCTAACAAACTCGCACTTGCACTAGATCCAACTGCTAACAACCGTCAGTCTGCTATCTCTCACATGATATTCATGCTTCTATTGAGATAGGCCTTTACTCAAGGGGTCTACCACATTCTCTTTTTTGACACTCTTCTCACTACAAATTCACCCCTTTGATAGAAATCCCTCAAGAGGTGATACTTTCAGAGTATTTGCTTTGTCTGTTGATATGAACTTAGCTCTTTTGAAAAAGTCACCACTGTAGTATTATCACAATATAATGTAATGAGATATTTATTGCTATGAACCACATAAGCTCTTGGAAAAATTTATGAATACATATGGATTCCTTTGATGCATTAGAAGCTGTTATATATTCAGACTCCACTGAAGAATCAGTGATAACTGGATGCTTTGAACTCTTCCAGATCACAACTCCTCTGTTGATATAGAAAACATATCATGATTGTGACTTCAGATCATTTTGGTTTTTCTAAAAACAAGCATCATCATTCCCTCTGATGACAAGATCCTTGTCTCCTCCATACACCAGGAATATATCCTTAATTCTTCTCAGATACTTAAGGATAGTCTTGACAGTAGTCAAATGTTGTTCTCCTAGATCTGCTTAATATTTTTCTACCATACTCAGTGCATAGGTTGTTGGAGTTTGTGGCCTAGAACCAACTACTTTGTACTTTATTCATTAATAAAATCCTTATCACATCTTGATCGTTCTTCTGCGTGACAATGCATGTGATAATGTCCTAAGGACAGCTATTGCATTAAAGGGTCATAGCGGATCCCTGATATGATGAGAACCCAGAAGTTCCATAACACTATTCATGAATATATGTTCTATGGCCGGATGATATTATTTGAGGGGCACAAATAATATAGGTCATTAGGGGTGAGGACTCATAGAACTTTGAGGAACCTTCTCATGGTGTACGCCCTTGGTAATATCCAGGAGGATATTATGAGAACGAGGCCCGCCAATAGGAAATCCACAATTCATAGTGTCATTGGATGTTCCTATCTATGGACGTATGTATTGGTCCTTAGACTTTAAGATTATTATTAATGGGTATTACAACTAACGCACTTAGATGTATTGACAAAAACTGTGATGACACACTGTTCGTTGTGAGGTAGGATACGTTGGGTGCGTCATGAGTAATATTGCATTAATAGATAATGCGAGAAAGGATTTTTCCTTTTTGTTCCATAAAAAATGTAGATATCTTAGGCCCTTTGATGGAATTGATATATCCTAAATAAATCCATGTCCATGGTAAGGTGTGGGCGAGTTCAATTCCGAGAAGTCAAAGAAAGAATAATTGAGAACATGGGTTGATGGCACTAGCATGCAACCCAATTGATTAGAGATAACAAGACAAAGGGATTATATTACACGGTAAGGGTTTGTATGAGGTGACATGTCATTACAGCGTTAAATTATTTCTCTATAAGTGCCTTGGAGTGTTTCTAGAGGCTAACCTTGGACATTAGGCAAGTTCCACCTAATGCCACTGAGAAAGAGGCTTATAGGGTCACACACTAAGTGTGTCCATGTATCTCAGTTAAATATTAACATAACAAGTTAAATAAAGATTATTCCCTGCTATGGTTTAATAATTATTTAAGGATGCCTGATCTCATTTATTTCGACACTAGTTATTCGAGAGAACATATTGTGGGAGAAATAATATGTTTATTAGAGAGTAATGCAGTTACATTTATTTAAGAAATAAATAGCCATTACTCAAGGTCTAATAAATTTGGTGGAGGAAATAAAGTAAAATAAAAATACACACCGTGTACATTAAATATACAAGTAATGTATTTTTATGGAAAACGAGTATACGCCATGTATTAATGATTACACGCCGTGTAGTTTTTCCAGTTAGGATTTTGAGGATATAATATTGTTTTATTAAATGATATTTATTATAATCAGCGTGGGTGCTTGTCAAGGAATTAATAATTCGGCATGGGGGTTTTCAATAAGAGTTAATGAAATAAATAAAATGTGTAACGCGTTTATTTATTTTCATAACTCTATAACCTCAAACCCTATTATAAATATCCTCACAACCCTAACACTTTTCCTCAAGAGAATCATTGTGCACAACAATTCTGAAGAATTCTTTCAATATCGAAAGAACTCCTTCCTCTAAGAACGCTCTCAAGACCGAGAGATCAAGGCGATCGAAGGCGGACATCGCAAGTGAAGGTTCTTCCACGCAAGCACCTAGAGATCCCTTCGGTGATGTCTGGAGATACGTGGCACACGTGTGGATCACCACTAGAGGAATCCTACACTTGGATTCTACGACACAACGACGGATCACCAAATCATGACCGGACACATCAACAAAGAAAGAATTCCACCAAGTTAATTCTTGTGAATTAATTAAATTAATTATAACCAACATATAATGATCCTATCTCTATGGTTCCAGGATTCCATCTTTTTTTTGTTCTTCGTTCTATTCTTAAGATTCGGAATTTTATATCGTGATGGATCTCGGTTTGAACGTTGTTTAATGCTAAAATTAAAGTTGGGAAAACCCACCAACGCGCTTCCACTACGCCTGGAACCTACAAGTGGTATCAGAGTGGTCATATAGTTGATTATAATTATTTAGTTTTTTGTTGATGTTTTATGCATTTAATAATTTGGTTGTTTCAATTCAAGTTTAATCATTCTGGAAATATGAATCTCGAGATCTGTTCCTCCTCCATCGTTTCTCATTCACCTCACAGAAATGAATTTTTATTTTAATTTTGATTAAAATAAAATAGAGGAACTCGTCTGGAGGAGCCAAACGTTTCTGGTCGTACAACACCATAATACACGGCATGTATTTGTAGGTACACGTCGTGTAGTCTAGATTCATGCATCGGACTGAATCTCCAAATTAGGTCGTGTATTGGATCCTATCTAAGTCATTAATGACATCGCGTGTTGACCGAGAATAGGTGGCACATGGTTTCCGGATTACACGTCGTGTGGTCCAATGAACACGGTGTGTAGTCCCTTCGGGTTATGGTTGGACCGTGTACCCCGTACACGGCTTTCCCAGCTGGAAATCATGTAACGCGGAAACTAAACGGCGTGTGTCCCACTGAACACGCCATGTACTCAGAAAATTTCCAAAGTACATTAACATGCCATGTCTCCGGGCGTGTACTTCGGATGGACGATGAACAAAAGTACATGTCGTGTAGTCGAAACTACACGTTGTGTACTTGTTCAAATTACGCAATGAACGAGAATTCACCGGGTTGCCTCCAATGTACAAGTTACATACAAGGATAAATTTAAATGAATTTATTTATTTAAAATTATGATGGATGAGAATCTCAAGGAAATTCAGAAAAAGGGTTTAAGATAAAAGGATTGATTAATTAAAGATAATTAATTAATTCGAGCGTGATTTATCTTAAACAAAAATGATTAAATAATTGAATGCTAGTTTTATTTATGTGTAAATATCATTGCATGTATGGATGATCATGATCTAGACCGATACCTTTGTATGTGAATGGTTTCTTTTAATTTATTTATTTAAATTAAATTTGTTGTCCTGCGAGCCATCTCCTCGTTAATATGTAGATCCTGCGCGCCCAAGGATTATTTTATGTAAAAATCCCCTTTTACCCCTCACCTGCGTGTGAGATAAATGCATATGTAATGTATGGATATCCCAAGATAGTGGAGGCGGCTCAAGTTAGGATCCAAGGTGAAACCAATCCAAGGAGATACAAAGATGGACATGTGGAAAGTTGTAAACACGAACCCACAAGGTTCAAGGTGTTTCTCCCCTAGGTCTTGGGTTAGTTTATCAACTGCTAGATAAACTAACTAATAGAAAAAGCTCATGATCATACCATTTATTTTATTTCTATCAGTTGTATGGTTTATTTGTTGTGGGTGTGTTTTCACGATCACACAATTAATGAATTAAATAAGCATGCAAGATGGAACTAAAATAAAACTGGCTTATGCGTAAATATTATCTTAGACATGGTTAATCACTTAAGTATATCCCCTTAATATTAACAAGAATGTAATGAAAGATAATAAATTGGAAATTTACGTATAAGGATAAAATCCCTCAAAGAAAATATTAAGTCGGTATAGCCTTCCATAATCTTGGTTAGAATTGAACCATAGTTCAAAGTGCTTGACCAACCCTAGTTGGGGTGATTTCAATTATCGGGGAATTCTAATTCAATGTTTTGGGTTGAATTAACTTGGTTTTCATCAAGGGTTGACTTCCACAGCAGGACTTGGTGTGGCCAAGAGGCAAAGGTTGAGGAAATCCAAAATAAAAGGATTTCAGGATTGGGGAGTCCACTCAGCGGATCAAGGAGCTGCGAGTTAAATGCAGTTGGCATTTGGAATGCCTACCTAAAAACCCTTCAAGTTGCTTGACCAACCCTAGTTGGGGTAATGCGAAGGGAAATATGGATCCTTGCCACTAGAATATTTAGGCAACAGAATATTCTGAAGTCAATGGTGAGGGCTATTATTTTTTGATAAAATATTTGGAGACTAATAAGTATTAATTTATTTATTTGTCTCATTTTGTAATAAATTACTAAACCTTTGATCATCTTAATTTGTAGAAACGGCAAGAAAATGACTTCAAACATATCATTGTGCACCATAATTGAGAAGGAAAACCTTCTCACCTACACCAATTTCCAAGAGTGGCAGAGGCGTTTACGCGTCATCATTCGCCGTGAAAAGAAATTGTATGTGCTGGAAGAGCCTATTCCAGTTGCGCTTGGGAAAGAGGCCAGTGATGAGGAAATATCTCTCTATGTAAAACACATGGATGATGCCACAGATGTCCAGTGTTTCATGCTATCGTCCATGTCTAATGAGCTCTTGAAGCAACATGAAAACATATACATGTATAGCATGATGTCTCACCTTAAGGATCTCTACCAAGATAAGGCGAGACAAGAGAGATATGAGATCTACAATGATTTGTTTACAACTAAGCTTGGAGTGTTTGTGCTAGTTGGGCCTCATCTAGTCAAGCTTATTGGCTACATTGAATGCCTGGACATCTTAGGGATTAAATTCCCAGATGAGTTGCGTACAGATCTCATCCTATCATCACTTCCCAAGACCTTATCTAGCTTCATTCTCAATTATAACATGAGCGGCAATGAGAAGAGTCTATTGGAGCTTCTGACCTTGATTCGCTAGGTAGACAAGGACATGGGGTGTGACAAACTCGTAGTCCTTGTGGTGAACAAGAAAAGGAAGGACAAGGCAAAGGGGCCAAAGACTTATAAATGGTCTGAAGCCCCCGAGCACCGTCCCTCCAAGAAGGGGAAGATCTAGAGGTAGGGCAAGGAACAGGAGGTGGTATGTTTTGCATGTGGAAAGCAGGGCCACTAGAAGAGGAACTGCACCCAGAAGTGTGGGGATGCTAAAGGTGTGTTTGTTATCGAGTGTAATCTTTCCATTTCTACACATTGGGTATTAGATACAGCTTGTGGGGCTCACATCTGTATTCAAATGTAGGAACCTAGTAGATTTAGAAATATTTCCAGAGGAGAGGTGGATCTTTGAGCTGCCAATGGCGCAAGGCTGGCTGCTTTAGCTATTGGTGATTACCACCTCTCATTGCTGACTGGAATTATTTTGGTTTTACATAATTGTTATTATGTTCCTAGTGTTACCAAGAACATAATTTTTGTATCTTGTTTGAATATGGATGGATTTATTTTCAAGTTTGGAAATAATGGTTGTCTCTTTTATAAGAACAACGTATGGTATGGTATGGTACATTTAAATAATGGTTTGTATGTATTAAATTACGAAAACCAACTGTTGGAAATCGATAACGAAAAAAACTCACATGACTCATACATCACCCAGTTGTGGCATCACCGTCTCGGTCATGTAAACGAGAAGCGCTTTACAAAGCTCTGCCAAGATGGCTATTTAGACTCTACTGAGATAAAACCACTTGATAGATGTCATGCTTGTTTACAAGGAAAAATGACCAATCTGCCTTTTGGTGGACAAGGTGAAAGGGCCACAGAGCTTCTAGGATTGGTACACATGGATGTGTGTGGACCATTTCTAGTAGAAGCTAGAGGTGGATATTCTTACTTCATTACATTTACTGATGATTTGAGTAGATATGGCTATGTTTACATAATGAGGTATGAGTTAGAGTCCTTAGAGAAATTTAAGGAATTCAAGAATGAAGTAGAGAATCAGATTGGTAAGAAGATAAAGAAGCTTCGATCGGATTAAGGTGGAGAATATCTGAACCAAGAGTTCATCGATCTTCTACGGGAGTCTGGGATTCTATCTCATCTCACTCCTCCTTCTACACCATAGTGTAATGTTTTTAGTGAAAGGAGGAACTGAACCTTGTTGGACATGGTGAGGTCGATGATGAGTCGTGCGGATCTTCCATTATCCTTTTGGGGATATGCATTACAAACTGCAATATAAACATTAAACTGAGTACCAACTAAGGTGGAAAATGGAATTCCCTTCAAGTTATGGAATGGAAATAAACTCATTTTGTCACATACACGTGTATGGGGATGAGAGGCATTTGTTAAGGCCTTATCAGGCAACAAACTAGCACCCCAGGGCACGATGTGTATCTTTATAGGATATCCTAAGGAAGCGAAAGGATATTACCTATATAACCCTCAAGACAAGAAAGTGATTGTTGCTAGACAAGCCATCTTTCTTGAGAGGGAGCACATCCTCAAAAAGGATAGTGGGATAAAGATTGACTTCGACAAAGTTAATGCTCAAGATACACAAGAGTTGGTACAGGAACAAATTCCACAGGTCCCCGTGGAAGAGGGTCCAGAAACACAAGTACTGCGTAGGAGCTCAAGAGAAGTAAGGGAACCAGAGATATTTGGTTTCCTAGTCACTGAGGATGGTGAATCACTATTGTTGGACAATTATGAACCTATCTCCTACAAGGAAGCTGTAGAAAGCTCAGAAGCTAAAAGATGGCTAGAAGATATGAATTTTGAGATAGATTCCATGTATCAGAACCATGTCTGGGTTCTGGTCGATGAGCCAGTTAATGTAAAGCTTGTTGGATGAAAATGGGTATTCAAGAGAAAAATGGACATGGAAGGTCGAGTTAGCACCTATAAAGCAAGGCTAGTGGCTAAAGGATTCAGACTGCATCAAGGAATTGAATATGATGAAACCTTCTCGCCAGTTGCCATGTTTAAATCCATAAGAATCATACTTTCCATAGTATCTTACCATGACTATGATATTTGGCAAATGGGTGTCAAAACAACATTCCTTAATGGGAACCTTTAGGAAGATGTCTATATGACACAACCAGAAGGGTTTGTGACACCAGGTGAAGCCAAACAGGTTTGCAAGTTACAGAAATCCATTTATGGATTGAAGCAAGCATCCAGGTCATGGAACATTCGATTTGATAAAGTCATAACGGAATTTGGTTTCATTAAGAATGAATGTGAGCCATGTGTTTATAAGTGGTTTAATAGGAATGCGATCGTTATCCTAGTAGTATATGTTGACGACATATTACTTATTGGAAATGATGTACCAGTCTTACAATCAGTTAAGGACTGGTTGAACAAGTGTTTCTCCATGAGGGACTTAGGAGAAGCAGCCTAAATTATAGGGATCAAGATCATTAGTGATATATCCAAGAGGATTCTTGGACTAATTCAGGGTACATACATTGACCAGATACTAAATATATTTAGTATGGAACAATCCAAGAGGGGATTAGTTCTAGTGTCACATGGCCTACATATTTCTAAGAAAATGTGTCCTCAAACACAACAATAGAAATATATAATGAGTAAGATCCCATATGATTCGGCTATAGGATCCATCATGTATGCCATGTTATGTATCAGGCTTGATGTTGCCTATGCACTGAGCATAGTAGGCAGATATCAAGCAGATCCATGAGAACAGCATTTGACTGCTGTTAAGACTATCCTTAAGTATCTCAGAATAACTAAGGATATGTTCCGGGTGTAGGGAGGAGACGATGAGCTAGTCATTAGAGGGTATGTTGATGCTAGTTTTCAGATAGATCAGAACGATCTGAAGTCACAATCTGGATATGTTTTATGTCTCAATGGAGAAGTTGTGAGCTGGAAGAGTTCAAAGCAGCCATTTGTCACCGATTCTACAGTAGAGTCTGAATATATATTGGCTTATGATGCATCTAAGGAAGCCATCTAGATTCGGAACTTTTTCTAGGATCTTGATGTGGTGCCTAGCAGTAAAGATCTCATTACATTTTATTGTGATAATACTGCAACAGTGGCTCTTGAAAAAGAACCATGGTCACACCAACGGACAAATCACATACTCTGGAAGTATCACCTCTTGAGGGATTTCTATCAAAGGGGTGAAGTTGCAGTGAGCAGAGTGTCCACAGAAGAGAACGTGGAAGACCCCATGACTAAAGGCCTATCTCAGCAGAAGCATGAATATCATGTGAGAGCTAGCGGGTTAAAGGTTGTTAGAAGTTGGCTCTAGTCCAAGTAGGAGTATGTTGGAGTTGGTGGCCTAGAACCAACTACTTTGTACTTTATTCATTAATAAAAACTTTATCACATCTTGATTGTTCTTCTGCGTGACAATGCATGTGATAATGTACTAAGTACAGCTGTTTCATTAAAGGGTCATAGCGGATCCCTGCTATGATGAGAACCCAGAAGTGCCATAACACTGTTCTTGAATATATGTTCTATGGCCGGATGATATTATTTGAGAGGCACAAATAATACAGGTCATTAGGGGTGAGGACTCATAAAACTTTGAGGTGCCTTCTCATGGTGTGTGCCCTTGGTAATATCCTGGAGGATATTATGAGAACGAGGCCCGCTAGTTGGAAATCCACATTTCATAGTGTCATTGGATGTTCCTATCTGTGGACATGTGTATTGGTCCTTGGACTTTAAGATTATTGTTAATGGGTATTAAAACTCGTGCACTTAGATGTATTGATGAAAACTGTGACGACACACTGTTCGCAACGAGGTAGGATACGTTGGGTGAATCATGAGTAATACTGCATTAATAGATAATGCGAGAAAGGATTTTTCCCTTCTATCCCATAACAGAAGTAGATATCTCAGGCCCTTTGATGGAGTTGATATATCCTAAATAAATCCATGGCCATGGTAAGGTATGGGTGAGTTCAATTTCGGGAAGTCAAAGAAAGAATAGTCGAGCACATGGGTTAATGGCACTAGCATGCAACCCACTTGATTAGATATATCGAGACAAAGGGATTATATTACATGGTCAACATTCGTATAAGGTGACACATCATTGCAGCGTTAACTTCTTTCTCTATGGGTGCCTTGGCGTGTTGCTAGACTCTAACCTTGGACTTTAGGCAAGCTCCGCCTAATGCCATTGAGAAAGAGGCCTAGAGGGTCACACACTAAGTGTGTCCATGTATCACAGTTAAATATTAATTTAACAAGTTAAATAAAGATTATTATTGACTGTGGTTTAATAATTATTTAAGGATATCTGATCACATTTATTTCGACACTAGTTATTCGCGAGAATATATTGTGGGTGAAATAATATGTTTATTAGCGAGTAATGCAGTTACATTTATTTAAGAAATAAATAGTCATTACTCAAGGTCTAATAAATGTGGTGGAGGAAATAAAGGAAAATAAAAGTACACGCCGTGTATATTAAATATACACATCATGTAGTTTTATGGAAAACGAGTATACGTCGTGTATTAATAATTACACGCCCCGTAGTTTTTCCAGTTGGTATTTTGAGGATATAATATTGTTTTATTAAATGATATTTATTATAATCAGCGTGGGCGCATCTCAAGGAATTAATAATTCGACATCGGGGTTTTCAATAAGAGTTAATGAAATAAATAAAATGTGTAATGTGTTTATTTATTGTCATAACTCTATAACCTCAAACTCGATTATAAATATCCTCACAACCCCAACACTTTTCCACAAGAGAATCATTGTGCACAACAATTCTGAAGAATTATTTCAAGCCCGAAAGAACTCCTTCCTCCAAGAACGCTCTCAAGACCGAGAGATCAAGGCGATCGAAGGCGGACATCGCAAGCGAAGGTTCTTCCGCGCTAGCACCCGTAGATCCCTGCGGCAATGCCCATATATATGTGGAACACGTATGGATCACC
Source organism: Viscum album (assembly GCA_963277665.1). Classification (NCBI taxonomy): domain Eukaryota; kingdom Viridiplantae; phylum Streptophyta; class Magnoliopsida; order Santalales; family Viscaceae; genus Viscum; species Viscum album. The sequence goes on along the minus strand of OY728139.1, from coordinate 496,292,465 downwards.
GATAGAGGAATCCTACACTTGGATTCTACGACGCAACGACGGATCATCGAATCGTGACCGGACACATCAACAAAGAAAGAATTCCACCAAGGTAATTCTTGTGAATTAATTAAATTAATTATAACCAACATATGATGATCCTGTCTCTATGGTTCTGGGATTCCCTCTTGTTTTTCATTCTCCATTCTATTCCAAAGATCTGGTGTTTTATATCATGACGGATCTCAGTTTGAACTTTGTTTAACGCTAAAATTAAAGTTGGGCAAACCCACCAATGCTCTTCTGCTGCGCCCGGAACCTACATAGGCAACATCAAGTCTGGTACATAACATGGCATACATGATAGATCCTATCACTGAATCATATGAAATATTACTCATCATATCTTTCTCATGTTGTGTCTAGGGACACATTTTCTTAGAAAGATGTATACCATGTGACACTGGAACCATTTCCCTATTGGATTATTTTATACTAAATCTCTTTAGTATCTTGTCAATTTATGTACTTTGACTTAGTCCAAGCATCCTATTAGATCTATCATTAATGATCTTGATCCCTAGAATGTAGGATGCTTTTCATAAGTCCTTTATGGAGAATAACTTGTTCAACCTGTCCTTGACTGAATGCAAGACTAGTATGTCATTTCCAATAAGTAAAATGTCATCAAAATACACAACTAAGATAACAACCGCATTCCCCTTAAACCACTTGTAAACACATGGCTCGTATTTATTCTTAATAAAACCAAATTATCTTATGACTTCATCGAATCTAATGTTCCATGACCTGGATGATTTCTTTAATCCATAAATGGATCTCTGCAACTTGTATACCCTTTTGGCATCACTTGTTGCCACAAACCCTTTTGGTTGTGTCATATAGACATCTTCATAATGGTTCCCATTAAATAATTAACTTTTGACATCTATCTTCCAAATCTCATAGTCATGTAAAGATGTTATGGAAAGTATGATTATTATGTATTTAAATATGGAAACTGGCGAAAAGGTTTCATCATAGTAAATTCATTGATGTTGTTTGAGACCCTTATCCACTACCCTTTCTTTATAGGTACTAACTTGACCTTCCATGTATAGTTTCTTCTTGAATACCCATTTACATTCAAAAAACTTTACATTAACTGGCACATCTACCAAAACCCAAACTTGGTTCTGATACATGGAATCCATCTCAGAATTCATAGATTCTCTCAATCTTGTAGCTTATAAGCTTTCTGCTCCTTCCTTATAGGATATAGGTTCATCATTGTCCAACAATAATGAGTCACCATCCTTGGTGACAAGGAAACCATATCTCTCTAGTTCCCTTACCTCTCTTGTACTCATACACAGTACTTGTGTTTCAGGAACTACCTCTTCCACGGGGACCTATGGAACTTGTTCATATACCAACTTTTGTGTATCTTGAGCATCAAATTCATCGAAGACAATATTTCTCCCACTATCATTTTTGAGGATGTTCTCCCTCTTAAGAAAGACGTCATGTCTGGTAACAGCCACTTTCTTGTATGATGTGTTATATAGGTAGTATCCCTTTGTTTCCTTAGGATACCCTATAAAGATACACTTCATGCCTCAGGGTGCTAGTTTGTTGCCTGAGAAATCCTTAACAAACATTTCTCATCCCTATACATGTGTATGTGATAAAGTGGGTTTCTTTCCACTCCATAGCTCAAAGGGAGTCCCATTTTCCACCTTAGTTGGTACTTGGTTTAATGTTTATGACGCAGTTTTCAATGCATATACCCAAAAATATAATGGAATATCTACATGACTCATCATCAACCTTACCATGTCCAATAAGGTACGATTTCTCATTTCATTAACACCATTCCACTGTGGTGTATAAGGTGAAGTGAGTTGAGATAGAATCTCATAATCCTGTAAAAGTTTGATGAACTCTTGGTTAAGATATTCTTCACCTCGATCTGATTAAATCTTCTTTATCTCCTTACCAAGTTTATTCTCTACTTCATTCTTAAACTCCTTGAATTTATCAAAGGACTTGGACTTATACCTCATTAATTAGACATATCCATATCTACTCAAGTCATCAGTAAAATTAACGAAGTAAGAATTTCCACCTCTAGATTCTATTGGAAATGGTCCCCACACATTAGTGTGTACCAATCCTAGAAATTCCATGGCCCTTTTACCCTATCCACCAAATGGTGGTTTGGTCATTTTCCATTATAAACAAGTGTGACATCAATCAAGTGGTTTTAGCTCAGAAGAGTCTAAATAACCATCTTGAAAGAGCTTTGTCGGGTGCTTCTCATTTCCATGACCAAGGTAGTGATTCCACAATTGGGTGTTGTATGAGTCACGTGAACTTGGTTTGTTATCAATTACCAACACTTGGTTCTCATAATTTAATACATATAGATTGTTATTTAAATGTTCCATACCGTAACATATGTTGTCCTTATAAAAGTAACCACATTTATTTCTTAACATGAAAATAAATCCATCTGTATCTAAACTTGATATAGAAATTATGTTCTTGGTAACACTAGGTACATAATAACAGCCATGTAAAACCAAAATTATTCCCATCAGCAATGTGAGGTGGTAGTCACCAATGGTAAGAGAAGCCATCCTTTCACCATTAGCAGCTCGCAGATCTAACTATCCTCTAGCAATTTTCCAGAATCTACTTGGTTCCTGCATTTGAATATAGATGTGATCCCCACAAGATGTATCTAATACCCAATGTGTATAAATGGAAAGATTGCACCTAATAACGAACACACCTTTGGATTCCCCTTTCCTTTGGGTGCAGTTCCTCTTCCAGTGGCCTGACTTACCACATGCAAATCATACTACCTCCTTTTCCATGCCCTGTCTCTGTATCTTCTTCTTCTTGGTCAGACGGTACTCAGAGGCTTTATATTTTTTATAAATATTAGGAATCTTTTACTTTCCCTTCCTCTTCTTATCCATCATAAGGAATGTGGGTTTTTCATTCCCCATGTCCTTATCAACTTGGTGAATTAGGGTAAAAAGCTCTGATAGAATCTTCTCATTATTTCTCATATTATAATTCACAATAAAACTTGAGAAGGTCTTAGGTAGAGATGATAGTATGAGACCTGTACGAAACTCATTTGGGAATTTAATCCCTAATATGTCTAGATGCTCAATGTATCTAATAATATTGACTAAATATGGTCCAGCTAGAGTATACTCTCTAAGATTAGTAGTGAAAAAAGTGTTGTAGATCTCATGCCATTCATGTCTCGCCTTCTTTTGATAGAGATCCTGATGGTGAGACATCATGATATAAGCATCCATTTCCTCATGTTTCTTTAAGAGCTCATTGGTCATTGATGATAGCATGAGGCGCTGAAAATCTGTAGCATCATTAAGATGTTTCTCATACACATAGAGTTCCTCATCACTCACCTCATTTATAGGCGCAACTGGTAAAGGCTCTTCCAGCACATAAAGTTTCCTCTCATGGAAAAGGATAACCCGAAGGTTCCTTTTCCATTCTTGGAAATTAGTACCAGTGAGAAGGTTTTCCTTCTCAATTATGGATCAAAATGATATGTTTGATTTCATTTTGATTTTTGTTTCTAAAAATTAATATTAAAAGATTTTTAGTACTTTATCTTGATAAATATAGACAAATAAATAAATTAATATCTATTAGTCTTCCACTATTTTGTTGAAACCCAATAGCCCTCACCATTGGCTTTGGAATATCCTGTTTCTTGGACATTCTAGTGGCAAAGATCCATATTTCCCTTCACACTACCCCAACTAGGTTTGGTCAAGCAACTTTAAAGGTTTTAGGTTGGAATTCCAAATTCCAACTGTATTAACTCACATCTCCTTGATTTGTTGAGTGGACTCCCCAATCATAAAATCATTAATTTCAGATTTCTTCAACCTTTGCCTCTTAGTTACACCAAGTCCTGCTAGGGAAGTCAACCCTTGATGTAAACTAAGTTAATTCAACCCAAAAATTCAAATTAAAATTAATCAATAATTGAAATCACCCCAACTAGGGTTGGTCAAGCACTTTGAGATATGGTTCAGTTCTAACTGAAGTAATGGAAGGCTATACCAACTTAATATTTAATTGAGGGATTTTATCATTTATGCGTAAATTTCCACTAATTATATTTTCATATTATTTTTAATGTTATGTGGGGTATACTTAAGTGTTTACCATGTATAGATAATATTTACGCATAATCCATTTTTATTTTAGTTCCATCTTGTATGCATGTTAGTTCATTAATTATGCGATCGCGTCAAACATCCATAATGAATAACCATACAACTGACAAAAATAAAATAAAGGGTGTGATCATGATCTTTACTATTGGTTAGTTTATCTAGTGGTTGATAAACTAACCCTAGCCTATGGGAGAAACACCTTGAACCGTTTAAGGTTCATGTTTACAGCTTTCCACCTATCCACCTTTATATTCTCTTGTATTGGTTTCACCTCAGCTCCTAACTAGAACTGTCACCACTATCTTGGGAGCTTAATCTATTACATATGCTTTTAACTCACATGTAGGTGAGGGGTAAAAGGGGGTTTACATAAAAGAAACCATGGGCACACAGGCCCTACATATTAATGAGGAGAAGGCACGCATGCCAATAATTTTAATTTAATAAATAAATTAAAAGGGAACCAATCACATACAAAGGTCTAGTCTAGATCATGATCATCCAAATCCATGCAATGAATTATGCATTTAATAAAACTATCATTCAATTATTTAATCATTTTTATTAAGATAAATCACGCTCAAATCAATTAATCATTATCTTTAATTAATCAATCATTTTTATCTTAATACTTTTCTGAATTTCCTTAAGATTCACATTCATAATTGTGTACATAACTTATACCTTGGAGGCAACCCGATGAATACCCGTCAAAAACTATCCAACATGTATTTATACTTGTATACACTTTATTTTTTATGACATGTAACATGCATGTAGAATTATAATTGTTATACAACTCATACATGATGTAAAGATCTTTGAACATTACGTGGATGTTAATTAAACATTTATATATATATATATATATCAAACACCTATCACATGTTGTGTCCTAAATTTACACCCACATGAAGGTATATGTCTCAAGGGTTACATAATATAATAATAAATTTTTAAATTTTTGCAATCTAGAAATAGTACACGGTGTGTAGATCCAACTACATGGCGTGTACCCTCCTCAACGTCCATCTGAAGTACACGCCTAGGGAAATGGCATGTGAGGTGTACTTCGGAATTATTCGGAGTACACAGCATGTCCAATGGGCCATATGTTGTGTAGTCTTTGTGTTACATGGTCACCAGCCGGGCAAGCCATGTATGAGATATACGACTTGACCCTGACCCGAAGGGACTAAACGTCGTGTCCAATGGGCCACACAGCGTGTAGTCTAACTGACCATGTGCCAGTATGTCCTAGTAAACATGCGGTGTAAGAATTAACTACACTGCATGTCATTAATGCATATCGCTTGAGTAATTTCCAAATTACTCCTGATGCATTGAACACAAATACACAACGTGTAGATCTAACTACACGGCATGTATTATTGTGTTATTTGGAAAAAACTATCAGCACCTCTTGGTAAGATCCTCAGTTTAATTTTAATCATAAAATTATTCATTTCTATTAGATCTGCGAGAAATGATAAGGGAGGAAAATATCTCGAAATTCAGATTACAAGAAAAATTAAATATGAATTGAAAAACTAAATTATTAAAGTGCAACCTATCATAGAATTATTTAAATAATTATAAATGAAAATATGACCCTTTGATACCACTTGTAGGTTTCTGGTGTAGCAGAAGTGCAGGATGGGCGTGTACCCAACTTTGCAAATTTCCATAATCGATGATTAATTCGAAATCAATATGATGATGAATATCAGTATCCACAGAATTGAATCACATATAAAAGACAAAGGAGATAACCCAGAACTGAGAAGAGAGGATCGACATATTTTTTATAATTAATTTAATTAAAATATAGAATTACTTCCAAGGTGATTCTTTCTTCGTTGATGCGTCTGACCACGGGTCTAAGGTGTGGCTTCGTTACGATGTAGAATCCAAGGATAGGAATCCTCTAGTAGTGATCCATGCATGCTCCATGTATCTTCGGACATCGATGAAGGATTCTTCGGGTGCTAGCGTGTAAGATCATTGCGCTTGTAATGTTCGCTTTCGATCCCCTAGATAATCGCTTCCAAAGCGTTCTCCTTGATCCGGTGGAGGGGGGTCTCTTTCATTCTTGAGAACGTTCTTGGGGGGGAAGAGTTCTCTAGGCTCGAGAGCTTTTCTCCAAGGATGTTTTGCACACAATTATTGGTTAGCCGATGGAATGACCCCTTGGCTTATATAGAGAATAATAACATAACAGAGAATTTAATTGACTGGGTAATAATAAATAATTATCACATGTGCTGTTACTTAATTTATTATTATTTGTGAAAAAACCCATGTCAAATAATAATAGCAATGTTATTATTTCCATGACATGTGATTAATGAATTTAATTCACCAGGTTATAATAAATAATTAGCATAGGTTCCATTAATGTATTATTCCATGTGAAAACCTCATGTCAATTAATAATGACAATGCTATTATTTTCATGACATGTGCTTAACTTACACGTTATATTTAAATATTATTTAACCAAATAATATTTAATATTATTTCTCACTAGACTTATAACTTGGTCCTCCAATACTCCTAAATATTTACCAGGCCTTGAATAATGACTATTTATTTATTAAATAAATATAACTGCATTATTCGCTGATAAATAAATAGTTTTTCCACAATATATTCTCTCGAATAACTAGCTACAGAATAAGTGCTATCAGGCATACTTGAATAATTATTAAATCACAACCGGGAGTAATATTTATTCAACTTGTTAAATAAATAAATTATTTAACTGAGATACTAGCTACACTTAGTGTGTGACCCTCTAGGCCTCTTTCTCGTTGGCATTAGGCGGGTTTGTATAAAGTCCAAGATTACTGTCTAGTAATGGGTCAAGGCACCCAAGATAAAGAAGTTGATGTTGCAACAACATGTCACCTCATATGAATGCTTACCATGTAATATAATTCCTTTTTCCTAATATCTCCAATCAAGAAGGTTGCATGCAAGTGTTATCAACCCATGTGCTCAATTTCTCATTCTTTGACTTCCTAGAATTGAACTTACCTAGAGAACACCATGTCCATTTATTTAGTTATGCTATATCATTTCCATAAAAGGGCTTGAGATATATACTTCCATATAAGTGAAAAATAATTTCTTGCATTATTCATTAATGCAGTATTACTCGTGACACACCCAACATATCCTACCTCGCCGCGAACATCTGTCATCGCAGTTTTCATCAATACATCTAAGTGTGTGAGTCATGATACCCATTAATAATAATATTAAAGTCTAAGGACCAATACACACTTCCATAGATAGTAACATCTAATGACACTTATGAATGTGGATTTACAAATGGTGGGTCTTTCTTTCATAATATCATCCTGGATATTACCAAGGGTGCACACCATGAGAAGGTGCCTCAAAATTTCATGATTCCCCACCCCTAATAGCCTGTACCATTTGTGTCTCTTCAAATGATATCATCCATCCATAGAACATATATTCAAGAATAGTTTCATGGCACTTTCAAGTTCTCATCAAAGCAGGGATCCGCTATGACCTTGTAGTGCGACAACTATTCTTAGGACATTATCACATACTATGTCACGCAGAAGAACAATCATAATGTGATAGGGAGTTTATTAATATTCAACCAATGAATACAGGATTATCATATAAGTATAATGAAGTTTGTTTCTAGGGCACCAAATCCAACATAAACAACATATACATTCATATTGAAGTTAACATATGAGATGTAAATAACTTTTCCCAATCAGTAAACATAAACACTAACCATTCAGAGTAATATGGTGAATGGTATCAAGATAGTACATCCATAGTCAAACTAATCATAAACCATTAAATAAAATGAGGTAGATGATATCATAAAATATTAATCTCAATTAAACATAAGAATCAACAAAAGTGTTGAAATAGATGAAAATACTCGTATAAAATCATTGAGTAATTCTTTAGAGAAATACTCTTTTACTTTGAAAAGAATAGTTCTTTTCGAAAAATACTTGTATAAAACCAGAAGTGAAATAAGGTATTTTTTTCATAATAAAATGAGTGATTTTAGAAAAATAATGGTGGCTTAAAATAGATTATAGAGTGCCCTTAAAAATAGATAAGAATTTGGAAAGTTCCCTTGAATCAGACTTGTTTATCGGGAAGAATTTGAGAAATATCCTTTTAAAACATGTAAATCCCCATCAAATAAAGAAGGATTCTGATTGTTACATATATATATAGAACATTAAAACTAAATTTATGAAAAGTACATAAGAATAATTAAGAATTTCATTGGGGTAATGAGAGAAAAAAGGTAACCCGAAAGAAGATGGAGGTTCGGGTAGAAAACCCTTAACTTATGTCTGAATGTGTTTTGCACTTGAACTCAACGTCATGGATAATAAAATTAAATCCATTAATTAATTAATTAATAACCTTCTATATATGTATTTGATTTAGTATAATTTTATTATGTTCATTTATGGCATTTTTGATGAGTTATAAGATATAATTTTATTGTTTGGAAGCGTTCATTTCCTTGGTTTTCATGATCAGTATAACTGTATATGAGTATGGAAGTTTATGTGGAATGAGTATAATTCTACAAAAATTAAATTTATATGATATTAATGAACAACCAGAAGTGTAATTGGTATTATTTATTATTTTTCTATATGTTAGGATGAATCATTAATGATAATCGTTTAGCTTAATTTTAGCGGTTTTTCGATCACAATGAACTGGTTTTGTTCTATTATTTAATATCATATATATAAAATGGTTCCAAAACCTTACATAAGATATAAGAAATATTTTATAAACTTTTTCAACCATAAAAATGGTTTCATGACCAGCATTGAAAGAGAAATTAAAGAATGAAAGTTTGTCATCCACAAAGGTTATAAATCAGCACCACCCAGACGGTGATTTCGTTTTTAAAATAAAAGAGAGAGAGAGAGAGAGAGAGAGAGAGAGTTAAGAGATTGATGATGGATCTTCCATTAACATGATATCATTACAGTATATTGATGATATTGGAGTTATCATTATCTGTTGGATAGAGGATGTGAAGAGATAATAATAAAAGAAAAGAAATTTAAAGGGAAAGGGGGATGATTTAACCTCTTGAATATTCCTCCTTGTGAACCTCCTTAGGGAAAGGGGTTTTGGTCTTTTGACAAGACCAAGAGCTCTTGTGACTAGAGAGAGACTAGGGAATATGATTTGGATGGAACTTTGAAAAGCTTCAAGGCTTATAGGAGTGAGGATAAGAGGGGGTGAGGGGTCATTTTTATAGTGGAGGAGATGAGTGATTTTTGAATATTTTATTCATTCGTTTACTATTTGTCTCAAGACTATGAATAATTTTGATTCCTATGACTAAATACAGTAAAGAGGGCATGTGAGTTCGAGATTTGGGTGCTTACATCATGCATGATGTTAGTAATTCATGTATTTGGATTATAATTTAAATATCGTAAATTATTGTATTTCACTATTCACCAAAAAATTCAAGTATTTCAGAAAAATCCCAAAAAATCACCCTAACCATTTTTCGATGTGTATAATTAAAAAATGAACTCCATTTTATGAAAATAATTTTCTAAATATGAGAAATTTAATTTTTAATTAAAATCATTATTTACTTGAAAAATACAGTTTTACATTTATAAATGATTTTATAATGCTTTTAAAAATTAATTAATGTCTCATAAAATTATCCTAAAATCATAAGATAAAAAAATATTGATTTATGAATAATTTTTATGAAATTGAATTTTATTTTAAATCATTTTATTAATTATCATATTGTAACTAAATATTTATGACTTACAAAAATACCAACGCTTAAATATTAATTTTTTGAAATATTTATTTACTTATACTATGATACAATTATATCATACTTTCACTTATGAAATGTCTAAATTTTATTTATACTTTCATAGGTGATAATACTATTCATTTGGCTGGTTTACTATTTATAAGAGTCATATTACTATTCCTAAGGTCATGTTACTATTTCATTGTTATAGGTTCATTAACTTCTAAAAATATCTCTTATTTCATTCATTATTCATTTATAAAGTTTGTTTTGTGTTCTTTATGTGGTTTTATATGATTTATACTATATTAAATACGCGTAAGAAGAGAAATATCAATGTTAGAATTTTGGGTCGTTACAATATTTATTAAAATTTATTATTATTGATTAATATTTATTAATATTTACTATTATTTAGTTAAATTTATTAATATTTGTTAATATTTATTGATATATATTAATATATATATTAATATTTACTAATATTTATTAATATTTACTAATATTTAGTAATATTTTTAATATTTACTATTATTTAGTAATATTTATTAATATTTGTTAATATTTATTGATATTTACTAATATTTATTAATATTTATTAGTAATTTATTAATATTTATCTCATATTTATAATTTTTTATTTTTTTTATTTTTATTCATTAGTATTTTTTAATATTTATCTACTATTTATTAATATTTAATAAATATTTATTAATATTTAGTAATATTTATTTGTGTTTATTTAATGCTTATTATTATTTATTAATATTTCATTAATATTTATAAATATTTATTTATATTTAATTAAGATTTATTGATATTTTATTAATATCAATTAAATTTTAATTTATATCTATTAATATCTATTGATATTTATAGATATTTAATTAATATTTATGAATATTTAATTCATTTTATTACTTTTTATTTAATATATATGTATTATTTATTTATATTTATATATTTTTTTATATTTGTTAACATATATACATATTAAGTAATATTTATTAATATAAAAATCCAATAGTAAAAGTGAATGGCGTTCAATCTTTAATAAATTTTACCTAGGAGTCCACTCTTCCTTGACGTAGCCTTTTTAAAAATATGTACAATCCTAACATATTTTTTGTTTTTTTAAAACCGTAAAACCCATTAAAAATACCGGAAGATTAGTTTTATTGGTATTCGTCATTTTAGATATTAAAAAAAAATAGCTTTATTGAAATTTTGTAGAAATTGTTTTAAATATAATTTTTCTTAAAAAATTGAGCCAAAATAACATTGAAAATTTGATTATACGGAGAGATGCGCACGCGATTGACCGTGTTGATAATAATATAGATGACCTGAAAGGAATTTTTTTAGCGCGGTTTATAGTTTTTTACGCCTTTCTTTTCGTTCGGTTTTTATTCTTCAAAAATCATTTATTTAATTTACGTTTCTTCCGGGATGGAAGCCCGAAATTCACCGCTAAAATACATCATTTAATTCAAGTTTCATTAATTACGTTATTTTATATGAAAATTTATTAATGTCTGTGAAAATTAAACATTCCGTTTTACAATTTATTTAATTTTAATTAATCATTTTTTACAGTTAAAAACAGCCACAATAAACAAACAAACAATCAATCAATCAAAATCACATTTGTATGATTCATTTCTTTTAAAAATGAAAAGCATTATTTCAATTTGAAACTCTAAGTTCATTAATTTAAAACTTTACTTACCATAGTCCCAAAGGACAATTGTTCACTTGTGATATTTTAGTTTACATTATAACATCACTATAACAAAATCGTGAATATTGAGTGGTGATCTTCATCATCACAAACAAAAAATGATGATAAAGAGATGGTAAATGGTGTCTTTATTGTCACTAAGAAAAGCACAGACAACAATACCACATTTATTAGTGTTTTTTTCATAGCACTGAAAAATGTTATATTTATTAGTGTTTTTTCTTTTATCATCACGTGTTTTAGCGGTGATAAAAGGTGATCGACTTAGAAAAAAATATTATATTATTAAAAAACATATTTATTATTAAAATATATTTATATTGATATATATATATATATACATATATACATATATACATATATATAATTTGTTTAAATATGATTGCCTAAATGGCCCGAAGGTCTTGATTTTTTATTTATTTTGGATGATTTTCTTTTTAACTAGGTTGAGAGAGAACCCTTACATAACCTGTAGGCTCAGTGTTATAAGGTCTAGTACATGACCCGAATGCCCAGAGCCACAATGTCCAATACATGACTCGAAGACCCAACCAAACTACACTATAATTGCCCCCAGCATCTGCATTATTGAAGGCGCCTAACTCCCCACATCGCATTGTTGATCGGCTACCATTGCCTCATGCAGACGGTGTCTGGTACTAATGACAATTGTCATGCCCTCTCATTCTTCCAATCTAGTGAGCTCTAATATGGTGGTTGCTAAATAATTAATTCTACTTTATAGAAACATGCATACACAAATAATAAGCCGTTAATATCATCGTTTTAGATTTTTATTTATTAATATTTGATATTTAATATATATTACGTTTTAATTATTAGTTTTTATTCATTTTTTATATTTTTATTTGATATATGCTATTTAATTAATTTTTAATACACATATATATATATATATATTCATTTATTCATCTTTATTATTATGTATTTTATAAATAAATTTTTAATATTTTTTAAATTTATTCATTTTTAATTTTTATTTGGTTAGTATTTTTGTAATTTTATTATTTTTTTTAATTTATATAATTAATAATTCTTATTCATTTTTTTAATATTTTTTTCATTGTATTCATTTTTTGACTTAATCTCACTCATTATTAACATCCATTCATTTAATGTTATTTATTCATTGATAATGTTAAGTATTTTTTATTTTTTTTGTAATTTATTCGTTTTTAATATTTATTCGTTTAATGTTTTTTGATTTATTTATTTTTAATATTATTTTTTACATGATTATTCATTAATATATTTGATATATTTATTATATAAATATATTCATATTGATATATATATATATATAGTGAAAATGGCTTATAATTAAAAATTAATATTAATTGAAAATATTGACTAATTAGTATTGAGTAATAAGCATTTAATGTGCATATTATATAAATTTCATTTCTTTTTTCGATTTAACACATATCTGTATCACACACACACATTAAATTTATATAAACACACACAAACATGATATTTTTTAAATTTATTCAATTTTTATTATTAATTTTAGAAATTTATTTATTAACATAATATATTTAATATTTTTTTTATTCGGTAAATTTTATTCCTTTTATATTTTAATTTCATATATAGAATTTTTCACTTTTTAATATATTTTTATAATTTATTCATTTTAATTTTATTTATTCATTAATAATATTAATTATTTTTCAATATTTTTGTAATATATTCATTTGTAATCTATATTCGTTTAATATTTTCCAAATTTTATGCATTTTTAATATTTATGTATGCATTTTTTTAAAAAAAATTGGGTGTAATCGCGAAAGTGGCACACACGCAAGTAAAAAAATGACATATAAATCGCAAGCCCGGGGACTTGACCCCGCGACTTGCTCCTCACCCCCCCAAAGCCCTTACCACCCCACCACCAACGGTGGGGCTAATATTTATGTATGCATGTTTATTCATCAACCGTTCAATGTTTTTAATTTGGTTGTAATTTATATAATTAATATGTATTCATTTTCATTTTAACATATATTCATTTTTAATTTTTTTAGTAATCTATATAATTAATAACACTTATTCATTTTTTAATATTTTAGCATTCTATTGATTTTTTAATTATTAAATTTCACTATTTTTTAACATTCATTAATTTAAGATTATTTATTCACTAATAATGTTGGTTTTTTATATTTTTTAAATATTTATTCGTTTATGCATAAACCCGGTTTTCATCTTGTACGACTTTTAAATATTTCTATCTATATTTATAGAGTTAGGCGCTGAGACAACATGCGATTTCGAGCCTCGATGTGCCCGAAATAAATGTTATAAAAATATTAAGTATTTTTTATATTATCCACACGAATGAAATAGGATAACTCTTAAATGGAATATTGGATTAGAAACTTGAGGCTACGGTTGAGTCCGAAGCGTGGCGTTTACCCTATGTGGGATATAACTTTTGTCGGTACGTGTATTCTACAGAAAAAGTCACGGAGGGCGTAATCGTAAATAAAAATAGTTAAATTAAATTATTTTATCTCAGATGTTGTATCGAATAACTTTTGAACGAGGTCTCAAATTGGGAATCTGAGACCTCCGTTGAGTTTGTAATGTAGTGTTTTACTTAAGCGCAACTTAAAGTGAGAGGGCGCGGGATGTTCGGATGCCATGATTGTTGGCAGGTACAGTTAAGTTGTTCTTGAACCTACCATAAATATGTGGTTATGAGGATTTGTTAGGGTTGACGCCTAATCTTCCCATCACCGCAATGAAGCTTTCTCCTTTCCTCCTCTCGGCGGATCAACGACGAAACTTCGATGGATCGTAGCGGTAGCGTGGCGAACACGTTGTCGACGACGAACAGATCAAAACGAAGTAGGATCCTTTTCTTTGAATTCCATATATCCAATTGAAGTTTTTGATTGAAAAATTCATCATTGTCAACTGTTTCATTGTTTTTAACATCATCGTCGATGGCCGAACTAACACGACCATTGATCTATGCTTGAATCCCTTTTATTCTTCTTGTTCTTCGTCCGTTCTTCGTGGATATCGCCGACAACTTTTGGATACATCAAAACACCAACAGATCTTCGAGTGGGGCATAGGTCTGTACAGAGCTTGGTCCAAGGATCCTGAATCTGTGTTCGTCACATTTTTCGAGCAATCGGAGGAGCCCCAGTGGTTCGGGGAAGAGACCACCAGCGAGGCGTTGGCACCGACGCACGACGATGACGACACCGCACTGAGGTGGTGCCGTGCAGATTGACGGTGGCCAGTCAGCAGGGTGGGGCCGCGGGACGCAAACCAAGGAGGCGACGCCGCCGTGAAACGCGACAGGTGGGCAACCATGTTGACACCGGCAACAGCGTTGGTTGACGTGGTGCCGACCGGGGCTAAGTGGCTGCAGGCGGGCTAGACCGAGTTGGCCAGTGGGCCGAACCAGGGTCGGCTAGAACGGACGCGACCATGGTCGACCTCGAAGCTGTGACGGTTTGAGCTGCCACAGGGCCACCGACCGCGAAGATTGGTCGGCGCGACCAATGGTGTAACGACCCAAAGTCCAATCAATGAAAATTCTCTTCTTATAATTATGTCATATAGTATAATAACATGAAATCACAACACAATGAACTACTAAATACTATGTGACCTTTAAACATAATATTGTCACTTATGTGATTTGAATTTCAAAAATATAGTATACACGGTTGTGATCAGTAAGATGTTTGGAGTCTGATAAGACAAACTTAATTTTTGGTGAATAGTAACTGACACTTATGAATAGTAATGTTGCCCTTATGAATAGTAATACGACCATTATGAATAGTAAATCATCTAAGTGAATAAGCAACCTTACCAATGAAAGTATAAATAAAATTTATCAATCTTATAAGTGACAATATGATATAATTATAGTGTTGGTATTTTTGGGAGTCAGGTATATTTAATTACAATTTTATGATTAATTTAATAATTTAAAAAGAAAATTTATTTTCATAAAAGGTATTCATAAATAATTATTTTGATGACTTATGATTATATGATAATTTTAAGAGACCTTATTTAAATTTTCAAAGTGTTAGAAAAGTAATTTTAATTTTAAAATTTATATTTTTCAAGTAAATTATGATTTTAATTAAAAATCAAATTTCACATATTTATAAAATTATTTTCATAAAATGGATTTCATTTTTGAATTCTACACGTCGAAAAATGGTTGGGGTGGATTTTTTTGGATTTTTTTGAAATACTTGAATTTTTAGTGAATAGTAAAATATAGTAATTTGTTGTATATATACATTATATGTTAAATACACTATTTATTGACTCATGGATGATGTAAGCACCTTGGTTTCGAACTCACATGCACATATTATTGTTTTTTGTCACAAGAATCAATACTATTACTTGTATGGAGAAAAATAATAAAATAATGTATAACATATTAAGAAAACCCTCCTCTCCTCCACTATAAAAACCACCATCTACCCCCTCTTCTCTTCACTCCTCTCAAGCCATGTGCCTAGTCCAAATTATGCTCAAATATCTCCCTAAGCCCCTCTCCTATGTCCATCACCCCTTGTTCTTTTCAAAAGGCCAAGTCCTTTCCCATAAAAAGGTTCTAAAGGAAGATATATTGAAGAGGTAAATTCCTCTTTATTATTATTTTTATTTTCTTTCAAGTTCCTTTCTTTCTTTTTCTTTCCTCACATCCTTTCATCCAAATGTTATGATAACTCCAGTACCTTACATGTACTGGAATTTTGTTATGATAATGGAGTAATTCATCATCATCTCTCTTTCCCCCTCCTTTTATACTAGAAATGAAAACATCATCTGAGATGTGTTAATTTCTCACATTCAAGGACGATGAGTTATCAATTTCTATTACCGTATTCAATTCTGGTCATGAAACCATTTTTATGGTTGAACCATAATATAATATATGTATTATGTCTAATTTAAGGTTTTGGAATCTTTTGTACACATGATATTAATTTATAAAGCAAAATGTGTTCGATGTGATCAAAAAACCGACAATTAACCAAAACAGTTGTCATTAAAGTTTTATATAATGATTCATCTTCACTCCAAATAACCAAATGAATTTTTTAACCAATTAATCTACTGGATGATCACTAATAAAATATAACCCCAATTCTATACAACCATTCTCATCTTACATGTTTATCCTTACATGTATATAAGTAAACAAATCATGAAAACCAATGAAATAAATAATGGAATTGAACCTCTTAACCCATCAAAAAGGTCATGAATGAACTTAATAAGGTTATACTAAATCAATTACATAAATAATATATTCTGAACATGTTAATTAATGAACTTAATTTGGTTATCCAGGACATTAAGATCAAGTGAAGAACACCATCAAACTTAAGGTAATGGATTCTACCCTACCCTCCATTATTCCTTCAGGTTGCTCTATCTTTCTTTTTACCCAAATGATGTTATCTGTTATTTTTATGTACATCTTCTAAATGCTGTGTGAATTCTCCAAACTCGTGTATCAAGGTCCATTCATTATTCTCTTTTAGGGATATACATGTTTTAAGTGGTTCCCTCTTCAATACTTCCCGATAAGCAAACCCATTTAAGGGAACTTCCTGAATTTTTACCCATTTTAAAGTATACTATATAATATATTTTAAGCCACCATTGTTTTTTATAAAATCATTCATTTTATTATGAAAACCTTCTTGTTTCACTTCTAGTTTATAAAAAATATTATGCCATTTTTGATTTTAAATTCTCTTTAGTATTTTCATTAAAACCACACTAAAATGTTTTAATGCTAAAATTTCTTAAATACCCTTTTTACATGTTATTACTTCTGTTTGACATCACTTACCATGATATATGCCTATTCTCCCTTATTAATTTCCATGTATGTTTTAATTCCTTTCTTTAATGGATACTTGAATGATACGCCCATTAATTATGCCTTATGAGATGATTATGATACCCATTTATTTCCATGGGTACCCTTATGTTTATGTATGATTGGTTATGTATGATTCTGTATGTGATAAGCATATTCATGAACATGTTATGATGAGTGAACCAAAATAGTGCTCCAATACATTGGGTAAAGTTGAGTCTCATGAGATGTTATGTGCAACGGTCTTGGCGGTTAGCCTTGACTCATGCTACCATGAGCAATAGTTTTGGTGGTTAACCTTGACTTGTGATCCTCTATGTGAAACTAGCCTTGACTCATGATAAATTTATGTTTTATGTTTCTTCCACATTACTATTAATACATGTTTATATGATCCCATGTTTAAATGTTATGAATCCATATGTTCCATTCCTTTTTATATCATTATTTCATGCCTTCTAACCCATGTGCTAAAGCTTTATTCTAATGTTTATTCCCTTACTGGGCTTTTTAGCTCACCCCTTTGTTCACGTTATCCCTAAGTTATCCTATGAAGATGTATGAAAACAATTTAATTTAAGATATCTTTATGAATACTAAAGAAATAAATGTTATATTTAGTTCTATGTTTTAAGTTTTATGTACCTAGTCTTCCAAGACACTAGACTTTACGATCATTGGCTTGTAATATGATGCTTTACTATGCTTAAAATCATGCAATGGTATGTGTAAAATGATAGGGTCTCTAAAAATGGACTGAACGTGGTGGTTGGTCCATAGATGACCACACCGAGGATGGTCGACCGCCGCGGTAGGTGGACCGACCGCGGCGGTCGGTCCACGACCAGTCAGTCGCGGACTCTGACTGGTCTTCGTGCAACATCTTCAAAGGACCATATCTTCTAAATGGAAGATCCTTTTTACAATCCATTTATGGAAACATGATACTCTCTTCAAGATAAACCTTTTGAGATTAGTTTTGGAATTTTAAGTTTGGGTTCGAGGTTTGGGCCCCACAATGTCTCGATCGGGCTTGCTACGGTGAAAAGTTCCCCTTTTACTGATTATCCGTTTTAGGTAAGTAAATAGCCTATCCTACATGTTTTTCTACATAGAATGTGATGGTGGCCTCATATGTGTATTTTGGGATATGATGCGACGTGTTTAGAGTATGACACTTATTCAGGGGTGTTTGATGACAACAGTGGTCAGGCGATGATATCATAAATTTCCGAGTAGAACCCCCCTGATGCACTAGGGTGCAGGTCCTCGACGATATCAGAGTGGAATCCCCCATTGGCATGGGTGTGGGTCCTCTACAATTACTTCCAAGTAGAACCCCCCTGACGCACTAGGGTGTGGTTCCTCGATGATATTACAATGGAACCCCCCATTGGCATGCACGCGGGTCCTCTATAGTTACTTCTGAGTGGAATCCCCCTACCAGGTAGGGCGTGTGTCCTCAATGACCTAGAGTGGAACCCCCTTGCGATACCAAGGTTTGGGTCCTCTACGAATAAAATTGGAGTGGAACACCCCTTAACACACCAGGGCACATGTCCTCTATGATGGCTATCATAGTGGAACCCCCCCGACGCACTAGGGTGCGGGTCCTTTACATCGATTTTACACCATCCGACTTTACGAATTAGTGGAGAGACATGGTTTTATGTACCATTAGACTCACTAGAAAGAGGGGCAATTTCCCCACCAAGATGCGTCCTTGTGATGTGACCTGAAATCGTTCGGGTGAGTGAGAGCCACCCAAAGAGGATAATATCAAGGTGTGGTGATTGAGCCCCTTCGACTTGTGTGTTTAGGGCAGACATGTGAGATGCTAGGAAACATTGATGGATACTTATAGAACTGTTGTCGACTCTTCTTCTTGGGATGATCTATGAGATGAAGATCCCCTTACTCCCTCGTTTTTATTTCTTTTGAATGAGTATATATATATATATATATATATATATATATCCTATTTTAGTACCACTCCTCAGGTTTTGGTTACTCTCCTTTCAGGATATGCGAAGACGTGTGGGGTATGTCATGTGCTTTCCGTGTCTAGATTCTCATGGTTGGATGGGTGTACTCTCCTACTATAGGTAGAAAAGACTTGATGAGAAGTTCATCATCTCAAATTTTCTAGATTTCTGTGTTCTGATGAGTTTACTTCACTCTCTTATCAGGTTGAGACATACTATTTTACTGTTGTTTATTCTATCTAATTATTACCTCTTTAGTGTATCTCTTACTACTCCCCCTTCACCTTTCTAGGTAATCCTACTAGGTATGTTTATACTCACCCCTATATGGGATTTGTCCACACGTATTGTGCCTTCTACATACAGTAGACAGGTTTGACCGTGACTTCGGAGGATCTTAGGGATACCGGTGCTTAGAACATGTACGATGGTCACGGTTTGGGATCCAGGATCGGGGCTCTCTTGACTATTTTTCATTTCTAGTTTCTATCATGTTGGGAAACTTTTATGTTTGTACGTGTATTTTTTCCCTTTTCCCTTTTAGTTTACATTACTGTACTTGTATTGTTTAGTGGTCTATGCACATTTGGTTTATTTACAATAGTGTAACACCTTTTACATCTTTCCATATGCACTTTTTGTATTGAGTTGGTTGTGTGCGTGTGTACAAGTACTTAGGAAAATGCCTCCTTGTATTTTTTTTGCCTTCGGCACCTGTCACCTTCCTTTATCTTATGGAGGCGGGCTTGGGGTAGTTGTGGATCAAGCCCCGACATGGGTTGGGTCATGAAAAATTAGTATCAAAGGTGGTTCGACCCTTGAGATGTTGTTTGGATGTTTCCATAAAAAGGTCTTGGTTGGGTTTAGGGAAACAATATTGAAGTGTCTCAAGAGCGGATATTAGTCCAGGAAGTCCAGTTGATGGTATGGGCGGCCGACATATCCATTCAACAGGACCCTGATTACCCGCTTGTAGACTTGGCACCCTAAGGCACTTGTTGTAGGGAATAATATTATATGAATCATATAGGATTGAGTCATTTATTGTCCTTCTTGATTCATATCCCCATTATTATTGATATATATATATATACACATGTGCTCATCTGACCGTTATACTCCTTGATAACTTTCAAGATGCCTTAACGATGCCAGCCAGCTAGGATACCAGCTCTGGTTCATAACGACAACCCTATAAGCGATGAGGCCTTAGTTTAGGGTCCATCATGTAATACCCTTCACCCAGGTGGGCAGGTAGTAGAACCTCCACCCATGGAGCGACATATAGTCCTAGAAAAGTAGGCTGAGGATGAGCGCAGGCTGAGCGCACTCCGGGAGTTCCAGTGTCAGAGACCACTGAGGTTCCATGGTGAACTGGATCCTATAATAGTAGAGGATTGGCTGGAGTTGGTGGTCTGCCTCTTCATGCTTGTTCGAAAACTGACAGACCATATGGAGACTTTGGTAGCCAGTATTTTCCATGGAACGATTGGAAATTAGTGGAGCTTAGTTACTCATATGCATGATGATTCGACACTCTCATGGGATGACTTCTAGCAGCCATTCCATGAGGAGTACTACCCCTCCTTCTTGTGCTTCATTCAGATTCATGAACTTTTTGAGATTTAGTAGAGAGGGATGACAGTGGCAGAGTACTCGACTAGGTTCACATACCTGACTCGGTACTCTCTCAACATGATCCATGACGGCTACTTTTGGGCATGGAAGTTTGAGCAGGGACTCTACAGAGAGATCTGTACCAGCATAGTACCCTTGGGCATCCCCACCTATGCTAGGGTATTGGAGTGGGCACTGGTGATAGAGATATTTTTATTAGAGGGGTTCCAGTTAGCTGGGACTAGTAGTGGATGCTACAGGGCTGAGACATCTGTAGTAGCTAATAGGTGTCAGTTGACAAGATCTCGACGCAGGAGGCCTCCCCATGATCAAACTCGAGCAAATGCTTCGGCACCACCAGGGCAACACAGAGCACCGAGTCAACCCGGAGAGGACCAATACTATTCTTGTGATGGGCAAGGTCATATGGAATGAGACTGCCTGATGAGATGTGTTGAGAATCCAAGGAAAATAGCAGGTGGACCACCATGATAGAGACAACGCCGTGACTAGGGATCCATTAGGCAAGGAAAGGGTGGTCGCTAGGGAGGCAGTACTGGTAGAGGAGTAGGAGGATCTTCGGGTGGGGGATGATTCTATTAGGTTCTTCTACAACCAACACTAGGCAACCCATGTCAGGCTCAGGGAGTTAGCTGTTGGGGCCGCAGACAACTGCATGCTTTGGATGTTCGTGATCCCGCAGCGCACAAGATGATATGAGGTACACTATGTGTTTATTATACTCTTGATTTAGTATTAGTAGACACAGGTTCCAGTCACTCTTTTATATCATTATTCTTGGTAAAATAGTTAGAGCTCCCATTAGAGGCACTAGAAAAACAGGTTTGTCTTGATGTTTCTATGGGAAGTGCTTCTTTTGTGTCTTTCATCTTCCAGCAGTGTGAACTATCGTTTGGAGGAGAGAGGTTCACATATGACCTAATGGTTATCACAATGAGACCTTACAATATTATCTTGGGCATGGGTTGGATTTCCATGGTTTGATCCCAGATTTACTATCACCGCAGGCTAGTCAAATGCTTGCACACTAATGGGACGAGGTTCCCCTTTCTTAGTGAAAGAGACCTCATAGCAGGGCAGACATGTGTTGTGAGCAGGAGGATAAAACATTTTACCCATCAGTTAATGAGAGTAACCCATGGTGTAACAGACTCTTCATGCATCTAGATCCCTTCAGTTGTGGAGGATTATATAGACGTCTTCCCCAAAGACGTTTCAGGACTACCTCCAAGGCAGGAGTTGGAGTTTTGCATTGAATTTCAACCAAGGACTATCCTAATATCTTCTGAAATATATCATATGGAACCCAAAAATATCCAGTAGCTATGATTATAGTTGGAGGAACTTCATGAGAAATATTTCATTAGACCCAGTGTTTCCCCATGGGTAGCTCCAGTTCTGTTCGTGAAGAAGGCATATGGGATCTTACGACTTTGTGTAAATTATCGCCACCTAAACTGGGCCACGATAAAGAACAAGTACCCCTTGCTAAGGGTTAAAAACCTCTTTAACATGTTATGAGGTGCAAAATGGTTCTCTGAGATCAATCTAAAGTCTGAATACCACCAGCTGTGGGTTCACGAGATTGATATTTTGAAGTTGGATTTTTGATGTCACTATGGGCACTATGTTCCTAGTGATTCCCTTTGGTGTGTCAAATGCCCCAGTCATATTTATGGATTTGATGAACCAGATCTTCCAGCCTTACTTAGACTAGTTTTTTGTTTTATTCATCGATGACATACTCGTTTACTCTATGTCAGAGGAGGAGAACACATAACACTTGAGGATGGTTCTTTATTTACTTTGAGGGCACCGACTTTATGGAAATCTCTTGAAGTTCTAGTTCTGGATACATGAGGTTTAATTTTTTGGGCACGTCATTTCGGAACAAGGTTTATCCACGGATCCAACAAAGATCAAAGAATTACTTTCCAGGGAGCCACCCAAGAATGTGTTATAGGTGCAGAGATTTCTTGGTTTGGTAGGGTACTACATGAGACTTTTAGAAGACTTCTCTAGGATCTAACCCCTTTGAATGATCTAACGAAGAAGTGACATCCATTTACCTAGTCTATGTAGTTGTAACACCCCGAACCCTCTAGACCAGAGTCGATGCATTACTTGTTATATTGGTATGGTTAGAATGAATTAAAATCTTGAAGGAAAGATTAGTTTAGTAGTCTTGAAAAAACCAGATACATATATGTAACTCAAATTACATTGGAAAAGGTTACAAAATACAATACATAACAAAAACTAAAAACTACATCCCTAGGAACTCAATAAATGATCTCCTCTTCAACACCTGTTGAAGGTAGATAATGAAAGGGGTGAGCTCAAATGCTCAGTAAGGGTTACAAATAGTGGAAGCACAAATCAATAATAACTAAATCATAAATAATTTGACATAGTTAATATGGCATAGTGAATAAATGAAAGACTCACGCAATTAATAAAATGAGATTGAAACTGCATCCATAGATTTTGTCATAGTGAAAAATTCATGGAAAGTAATAAACGATAATGAATAAACAGAATGATTATTAATTTTATGTCATGTATCTAGCACATGATACCATAATACCGTTAAAATGGTTTAGTTCTGTGGGTAGAAACCTGTCTGATTTTTGGAAACAAACTCGAAGGGTTTGTCGCCAACTGATTTGTCTCATGAGACCTGTCGATACATCGAGGGGCTATGGTGGGCCCCACCCACCACTGAAAGTACAAATAACTCTTTATACATTGATTTAATACAATATCAATATGCCTCTGTAATATTCGTATAGAGTAGAGAATACGAATTCATCAATATTTCTATAGTTAAAATAACTTTCCAAATATGCACCATAAGTAAAATGGTATACAGTTTAGACAATTAACATATCCATGGTATGAGATTATGGATATTTAATAGAAATATAATTTCAAATGAAAATTGATCTCAAATGGGCAGTAGGTACACCACATAAGGGTTATTAGGTGCACAAAACAAAGTAAGTCACAACGAAATGGAAATTGACACAAAGCCCATTACCACATCGTAATCAATCATTTCGTGTGGCAAAGAATTAATAATTATCAAATGAATCATTGAATTCCATGAAAATAAATATAATAGTGATATTATATATCAAATGTCAGTACACATATACCACATGCAAGAAATAAGTGGTGAACAATGTAAATCTCACAGAATTAAAAGTGAGATGAGAAACCCCTTACCTTATGCTCGAGTGTGTTATTCATTTGTTTTAATGACCCGAATAATAAAATTTAGATTCATTAAATAATAATTCCATAACCTACTATACATTTAATTGATTTATTATAACCTTATTAGGTTCATTCATGGCTCTTTTTATGGGTTTAAGAGGTTCAATTTTATTGTTTTGGAAGCATTTTCTTCCTTGGCTTTCATGATTCGTTTATTTGTTTTCATGAATGGAATTTTGTTTGAAATGTGGTTAAAAATACAGAATTGTTAATATATATTATTAGTGACATTAAAGAGATATAAATGATCTTATAATGGTTCTGGGTTATATACTTTAGGATGAATCATTAGTTAAATGTTATTGATAAACGCTTGGATTTAGCTTGCTAGTTTTGTGCACAATGAACTTGTTTTGTATTATTATTATATATTATGAGTGTATAGGGATTATAGAACATTAATGAGATGAAATACATATATTATGATATGGTTCAACCATAAAAATGGTTTTATTACTAGAAATGAAGATGGGAATGAAAATTGAGAACCCATCATCCTTGAATGTGATAAATTAACACATCTCAGACGGTGTTTTCATTTTTTAGTATAAGAGGATGGGGAAAGAGAGATGATGATGAAATATTCCATTAGAATAATATAATTACATTTCATGTAAGTTACTATAATTATCATATAATTTTTATGAGGGAATATGAGGAAATAATTATAAAATAAATGAACTCAAAATAGTAGAAAAATCGAGAAATCTCTCATGAAAATTTAACAGCCTAACAACGTCACTTAAAATTTCATAAAATAGTTTGATGAGAGAAATGGGGTATCTAATCACTCATAAAAAATATGGGAAGTAATGGAAATATGGAATGAAATTTCCCATCATAATCCAATTGAAAATAAAAGAGAAAACATAAAATGAATGCTTTAAGAAAAGAGAAGGGTGTTTGATTCTCTTACCTTGTAGAGTAAATCACAAAACATGATGGTTGGGACCTTGGGGGTCTGAGTAAACCTTGGTAGGACTCATATAAAGTTAATAATACCAGATATTTGAGGATAATGAGTTTTAAATTAAATAATATGAAGTGGGTGAGTGGGTATTTATAGTAATTAAGAGGGAGTTTTTTATTAATTAAAAGGGACACCTCATTAATGGTTTTTGAAAATCTATGGGCTTTCCCATGGTATTTGCCCATGGTTTTTTTCAATTGGGATACCTTATATCATATGTTACTATACACAATTCAACCATCCTTTTATATTTAATTATTACGTCATTATGATGTCATTAAACTACCAAAAACTCAAAAGTGTATTTTTACTATTAATAAAAAAATCAAGTATTTTAGAAAAAACCCAAAAAATTACCCTAACCATTTTTTGATGTGTAGAATTAAAAAATGAAATCCATTTTTTGAAAATAATTTTCTATGTATTTTTAATTCAATTTTTAAATAAAATCATAGTTAATTCGAAAAATAACAATTTTAAAGATATAATTAGTTCTATATCACGTTGAAAAATTAATTAAGATCTCATTATCTTATTACCTTAAGAAAATAAAATATTATCATTATTTACTATTTATAATGGTTATATTACTATTCATAGGGGTATGTTACTATTTATAAAAAAATCAAGTTGGTTCTATCAGACTCCAAATGACTTACTGGTCACAACTCTAGATGACTGTTTTTCAAAATTCAAAACATAGAAGTGGAAAATTTGTGTTTAACTGCTAGGTTTTGTTTATATCTTAAGCAACTAAGTGTTATTTCAAAGGAAAATAGTGTTTTATGAAATATATTCTATGAATAAAATGTATTTAAGAGAAGCATACCATAAAATGTTTGGGGTGTTATATTATTCCCTCCTTCAGAAATTTCGTCCCCAAAATTTTATGTATAAAGCCCACCAAAAATATGTGGGTGGTTCTTCTTAATGAAATCCTCTAGTTCCCATGGTTTCTCCAAATAAAATTTAATAGATGAGTTATTATATTTCTCAATACCTACTCCCTTGTGTCAAGAATCCTGATAGGCTCTTCACAATATGACAAATCTGGTTCTAGTTCTATTTCTTCATAGGAAAGTACATGCATTGGGTATGACATGTATTTATTTAACAATGACACATGGAACACATCATGGAATTTTGAGAGACTTAAAGGCATTGATAAACGGTAAGATAAAGCTCCGATTCTTTTCAGAATTTCAAATGGTTCGATGTACTTAGGGCTCAGTTTCCCTTTTTTACCGAACCTTAAGACAACCTTCCATGGAGATACTTTCAGAATGACATGATCTCCCACTTGGAATTCCAAATACTTTCTCTGGTTGTCAGCATAACTCTTCTGCCAACTTTGGGATGTTTTAATATGGGCTTGTATTTTCTTCACCTTTTTTGTAGTCTCTTCAATAAGTTTTGGGCCTATAAGTTTCCTCTCACCAAATTCATCCCAACAAGTTGGAGTTTGACATCTATTTCTATATAATGCTTCATATGGAGCCATTTGAATACTAGAATGGAAACTATTTTTGTAGGAAAATTCCACCAAAGGTAAGTATTGATCCTACATACATTGGAAGTCAAGAAATCATAACCTCAACATGTCTTCTAGAGTTTGAATAGTCCTTTCAAAGTGTCCATCGGTTTGGGGGTGGTAAGCAGTACTCATACGAAGCTCAGTATTCAAATATTTTTGGAGACTTTTCCAAAATTTAGATGTAAAACGGGGATCTCGATCGGACACAATCTATAGTGGTGCACCATGAAGTCTTACAACTTCATTAATATAAAGTCTTTCCAGGCTCTCAATTGGTAAATCTTCTCTTATAGGAAGGAAATGTGTTGATTTTGTGAGACGATCAACAATTACCCATATTGCATAATTCCTTATAGGTGTACTCAGTAGTCCAATGACAAAATCTATTGTAATGTTATCCCACTTACACATAGGAATATGTAGAGGTTTCATCACTCCTCTAGGATGTTGTCTCTCTGCCTTCACTTGTTGACAAACTAGACACCTTGACACGTAGTCAGCAATTTCCTGCTTCATATTATCCCACCAAAAATATTCCTTCAGATCTCTATACATCTTTGTGCTAACTGGGTGTATAGAGAAATTTGAGCTATGAGCATCGTCTAATAGTTCCTTTTTAGCTCAGGTACTGATGGAACGCATAACCTCTTCCCAAGCTTCATAAATCCTTCCTCATACATGAAGTCTTAAAATATCCCATCCATAACAACATTAATTTTCTTGTGTATATTTTCATCATCAAATTGAGAGTTTTTATCTTCTCTAGTACAGATGGTTTAGAAATCATTTGAAATAGGAAAGATGTTTCCCCTTACTTAACAATTCTCATATCCATCTTTAGTAGATCCATGAATATAGGATCTCTCTCAATCCTCATTTGAGTCAAAAGTCCATGATCTTTCCTTCTTAATTCATTTGCCACCTCATTTGCCTTTCCTAGTTGGTAGTGTATTGAACAATCATAATATTTGAGTAACTCAAGCCATATCATTTGCCTCATATTGAGTTCTTTTTGTGGGAAAATGTATTTCAAACTCTTGTGATCTGTGTATATATCACATTTTTCACCGTAAAGATAATGTCTCCTTATTTTCAGATCAAAGATTACAGTTCCTAACTCAAGATCATGTGTTGGATAATTTTTCTCATGAGTCTTCAACGGCCTTGATGCATAAGCAATAACTTTACCATTTTGCACAAGGACGTAACCCAACCCATTCTTTGATGCATCAATGTATATTACAAACCCATCACTTCCAGATAGAAGAGTCAAAATTAGAGCATTGAACAATCTTCTTTTCAATTCTTTGAAGCATTCTGTACATTCTTTTGTCCACACAAACTTAACCCCTTTATGTGTGAGCTTGGTTAAAGGGTTAGCCAGTCGGGAAAAATTCTGAACAAAACGCTGATAGTAACCCGCTAAGCCAATAAAACAGCGTACCACATTTATGTTTTTTGGTGTGGGACAATATTGGATTGCCTTTGTTTTTGTAGGATCAACTAAGATTCCATCCTTAGAGACAATATAGCCTAGAAAAGAAACTGATTGCAGCCAGGATTTTTACTTTTTAAACTTCCCATATAATTCATTTCTTCTAAGAGTTTTCATAATAATTTGTAAGTGATCCTCTTGGTCTTCATAGATTTTTGAGTATACCAGGATATCATCGATTAATACCAAAACAAATTTATCAAGATATTTCTTAAAAACTCTATTCATTAAAACCATGAAAACTAAGGGTTCATTAGTCAGTCCAAAAAGCATCACTGTAAACTCATAATGCCCATACCTGGTTCGAAATGCTGTCTTAGGAATATCTTCCTTCCTCACACGTAGTTGATGATATCTGGATCGAAGTTCAATCTTTGAAAAGTATTTATCTCCATTAAGTTGATCAAATAAATCATCAATCCAAGGCATATGATACTTATTATTTATTGTAATATCATTGATTTCCCTGTAATCAATACATAACATCATGGATCCATCTTTCTTCCTAACAAACAGGACCGAGACTCACCATGGAGAAACACTAGGCCGAATAAATCCTTTTTCACTTAACTCCTCTAGTTGTTTCTTTATCTCAAGTAACTCCACAATAGCCATTCTATAGGGGTTTTTTGATATAGGTCTTGCACCAAGAATTAATTCAATTAAAAACTCAATTTCCCGCTCTGGAGGATGTCCAGGTAAATCCTCTGGAAACACATCAATGTATTCTTGCACTATATGCACATCTTAAATTCGAAGATTTCTTTCCTCACCCATATATATTGGGTTCTATTCCTCTCCAAGAATTACATTCAATAGAGCTACTGGGGGTGGGTCTAGATAATAATCAGATGGCGAGGTATATACTCTAAAGATAAGAGATTCTACACCATTTTCAAAAATTGCAACTTCCTTTTTCTTGTAATAAATCTTCACATTATAATTTTCAACCAATTCATAACAAGAATTATATCAAACACAGTCATTGGTATGATGAAAAGGTTAGAAACTAAAGCACGTTTATGTGTCATGAGGGGGACTAGTTGACATGCCTTTGTTTCAATGATGCATCCCCTATGAGTTTTGACTAATAACCCCTTTATTAAATCAAATTGGACATGTCTAATTTTCTTGGAAAACTGGGATGATATAAATGAATGTGATGATCTAGAATCATATAAAGTGTTGGCAAAGTTTAAGGAAACAATTAAAGTACTTTCCACCACATCATTAGGAACTTCAACTTCCATAGTTTTAATCGCATAAGCTCTCCCTTTCTCTCTTGTATTTTTCTGAGGCATGTTTCCTTGGATCTTAGGACACTCATTTTCATAGTGTCCCATATCTCTATAATTATAGCATTCAACATCATCAAATTCTTTCTTCCCCTTGTATTCATGAGATATGTGACCCTTTTCTCCACACTTATAGCAGACTCCCATGACTTTCAAGAATTTCTAGAGATGATTCTTTCCACAGTTCTTGCATAATGGGAATTTATTCATTCCCTTGTTCTTATTTGGTGCTTCACCTTTCCCTTGGTTATCAGAGTACCAATTTTTTATCTTGGTTTCCATTTAATAAATTTGATCTAGCAAATTCCTTATCTATTTTGATGGCACTTGATACAATTCAATCATATGATGAAAATGTTCAAGAAGCCAGTACCCTTTGAAGACTTGGATTAAGACCTTTAAAGAAATGATCAATCTTGTCCGCCAAGTCATGTACGTAATCTACAACATACCTGGTTAGCCTTGTGAAAGTAGCCTCATACTCTGTAACACTGTCTTCTTCCCTTTGCTTTAAGCAGAGTAATTACCTCTTTATATTGGTTCATTTCTCATGAGGGAAATATTTTTCGAAGAATATTTCCTTAAAATTTCTCCATTCCATATCTTCTATTTCTTCTTCCTCTATGGTATTCTGAATCAAGGACCACCATTGATCAGCATTGCCCTTGAGACAATATACTGTCAGGACTACCTTTTCATTTTCATTGCATCTTAATTCCATGAATATCTTTTAAAGGGACTTGATCCATTGCTCAGAAACCACTGGATTAGTAGTCCCATTAAAATATGGGGGCTTCTGCCACATGAAATGATCCAACATAGGTGTAGAATGATTATTTGTTACAACCTGAGTAAGTTTTCCCAATATGATCATGATCTAATCTGATCCAACATTGACTATGTTGACTTTTTCAGTAGGGAGATCCCGACATTACCCATGATTATTGATTCCCCTTCTTTCATTATATTCCATTTATAAATAATTGCACACACTAAATTAGGTTATTAATCATAATGTATAATCTTAACTTAGCATAAATTGAGATCCTACACATGGATAATCCCATAATCAAAAAAATGGTTTATTTGAGGAATAATTTACATTTCAATCCTTCATAATGGATTGTAAAGAGAATATGAATTATCCTAAGCATATCCCCAGGGAGTGTCATAACCAAGAGTGCATCAAGGCCCATTGTCGTGTACCAGGATACCCCTGGTCAAGCTTGAAACTACTTACTCCTAGGTACATCTGTGCCAGATCCACCTCTACCTACTCATATCCAAACAGGGATGTATTTGCTATAAATATTCACATAATATATTCCTTACCAAAATAGTAGGACATTCTTTTACATTTTTCCTCAAATACTACCTTAGGGCTTTGTTCCCTACTATACATTTCCTACTCTAGTTTCCAAGTTTTCTACTAAACTTCCTTTGATACCAACTGTAACACCCCGAACCCTCTAGACCATATTTGGTGCATTAATTGTTATATTTTCATGGTTAGAAGGAATTAAAATCCCTAAGGAATGATAAGTTTAGTAGTCTTGAAGAAACTAGATACATAGATGTAACTCAAATTACATTGGAAAAGGTTACAAAATACAACACATAACAAAAACTAAAAACTGCATCCATAGGAACTCAATAAATGATCTCATCTTCATCACCTATTGAAGGTAGTCAATGAAAGGGGTGAGCTCAAAAGCTCAGTAAGCGTTAAAAATAGTGGAATCATGAATCAATAATAACTTAATCATAAACAATTTGACATAGTCAATATGGCATGGTGAATAAATGAAAAACTCACCCCATTAATAAACTGAGATTGAAACTGCATCCATAGATTTTTTCATAGTGAAACCTCATGTATAGTAATAACTGATATTGAATAAAGAGAAATCTTATTAATTGGATATCATGTATCTGGAACATGATACCATAATACTGTTAAAATGGTTTAGTTCTGTGGGTAGAAACCCGTATGATTTTTGGAAACAAACTTGAAGGGTTTGTCGCCAACTGATTTGTCTCATGAGACCTGTCGATGCATCAAGGGGATATGGTGGGCCCCAAATTCCACTTAAAGTCCAAATAATTCATTATACATTAATTTAATACATGATCAATATGCCATTTCAATATCCGTATAGAGTATAGAATACGGATTCATGAATATTTCCATAGTTAAAATAACTTTCCAAATATACATCATAAGTAAAATGGCATAAATTTTAGACAATAAACATATCCATGATATGAGATTATGGATATGTAATAGAAATATAATTTCAAAAGAAAAGTGATCTCAAATGGGTATTAGGTGCACCACATAAGGGTTATTAGGTGCATAAAACAAAGTAAGTCACAATGAAATGGAAAGTGACACAAATCCCATTACCACATTATAATCAATCATTTCGTGTGACCACGAATTAATAATTATCAAATGAATCATTTAATACCATGAAAATAAATAGAATCATGATATTATATATCAAATGGCAGTACACATATACCACATGCAAGAAATAAGTGGTGAACAATGGAAATCTCACAGAATTAAAAGTGAGATGAGAAACCTCTTACCTTATGCTCAAGTGTGTTCTTCTTTTGTTTTAATGACCTGAATAATAAAATTTAGCTTCATTAATTAAAAATTAAAGAACCTCCTATACATGTAATTTATTTAGTATAACCTTATTAGGTTCATTCATGGCCCTTTTTATGGGTTTAATAGGTTCAATTTTATTGTTTTGGAATCATTTTCTTCCTTGGTTTTCATGATTCGTTTACTTGTATTCATGAATGGAATTTTGTTTGAAATGTGGTTAAACATAAAGAATTGTTAATATATATTATTAGAGACATTAAATATATATGAACGATCTTATAATTATTCTAGTTTATATACTTGATGATGAATCATTAGTTAAAAGTTATTTATAAATGCTTGGATTTAGCTTGCCGGTTTTGTGCACAATGAACTTGTTTTGTATTATTATTCCATATTATGAGTGTGTAAGGATTCCAGAACATTAATGAGATGAAATAAATATATTATGATCTGGTTCAACCATAAAAATGGTTTCATGACCATAATTGAAGATGGTAACAAAAATTGATAACCCGTCGTCCTTGAATGTGATAAATTAACGCATCTCGGATGGTGTTTTCATTATTTAGTATAAGAGGAGGGGGAAAGAGATATGATGATAACATATTCCATTAGCATAATATAATTTCATTTCATGTAAGGTAATGGAATTATCATAGCATTTGGATGAGGGAATATGAGGAAATAAGTATAAAAGAAATGAACTCAAAATATAAGAAAAATTGAGAAATCTCTCACGAAAATTCAGCAACCTAATGACATCACTTAAAATTTAATAAAATAGTTTGATGAGAGAAAGGGGGTATCTCATCACTCATAAATAATATGGTAATTAAGGGTAATATTAAATGAAATATCCCAACATAATCCAATTGAAAATAAAAGAGAAAACATAAAATGAAATCTTTAAGAAAAGAGAAGGGTGGTTGATTCTCTTACCTTGTAGAGTAACTCCCCAAACTTGATGGTTGGGACCTTGGGGGTTTGATGACACCTTGGGAGGAATACTAGGGAGGTAATACTACCAGATATTCGAGGATAATGAGTTTTTAATGAAATAAAACGAAGGGGGTGAGTGGGTATTTATCGTAATCAAGAGGGAGTTTTTTATTAATTAAAAGGGACACCTCATTAGTGGTTTTTGCAAAACCATGGGCTTTCCCATGGTATTTTCCCATGGTATTTTCCACTTGGGAAACCTCATGTTATAAGATACTGTATACAATTCTACCAGACTTTTATATTTTATTATTACATCATTATGATGTCATTAAACTACCGAAAACTCAAAAGTGTATTTTTACTATTCACGAAAGATTCAAGTATTTTAGAAAAATACCAAAAATTCACCCTGAACATTTTAAAATGTATTGTATTCAAAAATTAACTCCATTTTTTGAAAATAATTTTCTAAGTATTTTTAATTTAATTTTTAAATAAAATCATAGTTAATTCGAAAAATAACAATTTTAAAGATATAATTAGTTCTATATCACATTGAAAAATTAATTAAGATCTCATTATCTTATTACCTTAAGAAAAAAAATATTATCATTATTTACTATTTATAAGGGTTATATTACTATTCATAGGGGTATGTTACTATTCATCAAAAAATCAAATTGGTTCTATCAGACTCCAAATGACTGTTTTTCGAAATTCAAAACATAGAAGAGGAAAATTTATGTTTAATGGATAGGTTTTGACTATCTCTTAAATAACCAAGTGTTGTTTCAAAGGAACACAATGTTTTATGAAATATAGGCTATGAATAGAATGTATTTAAGAGAAGCATACCATAAAATGTTTGGGGTGTTATAGCAGTGCCATAAGGCCTTCGAGGAGTTGAGGCAGAGGCTGATGTGTGCTCCAGTTTTGAGACTAATAGAAGAAGGTGTTGAGTTCATAGTGTATTGTGATGCCTCAGGAGCTAGTCTCAGTTGCATGTTAATACAACGATAGGTAGTCATCACATATAGGTTGAGGTATTTGGGAACCCATGATCATAACTATGTGACTCATGTCTTAGATCTATCTGTGGTAGTCTTTTCCCTAAGGATGTGGAGGCACTACCTTTTAGGAGAGCACTTTGTGGTTTACTCAGACCAACAGAGCCTCAGGTACATCTTCACCCAGAGAGACCTGAACTCGAGGCAACGACGCTGGTTGGAGTTCCTGTAGGACTATAACTTTGATATTTTCTACACTACAGGGAAGTTCAACATTGTAGCAGATGACCTTAGTCGGAAGTCCCAGGCTCGTCTAGTGTAGGAATCTTCAGAGAAGTTAGCTTCCCTGCAACTGAACCTGGTGGAGTAGGAGGGTACAATTTTTCTATAGTCGATGGTGCTGACTTTTTAATTCCTTGAACGTGTGAAAGAGTCCCAACTAGGAGACATTGACTATGAAGTTATGCATGATCAGATATCAATAGGCGATGCACTAGATGGATATTCTGAAGGAGGGAATCATAAGATCTTATTCCAGGGGAAAATAATGGTTCTAGTCGCGATGCGGGAGGAGGTGATGTGGGAGTTCCACACTTCTTCTTTATCTATACATATCAATTTGGGGAATATGTACAAGGATATTCAGAGGTATTTTTGGTGGTCCGGCATGAGATGAAGCATAGTTGAGTTCATCTCACGATGCCTCACTTGTTAGTAGGTGACATATGAGCACCCGGTTCCGACGGGTTTGCTGCAGCCTCTTGAGATTCTAGAGTGGAAATGGGATGGAATATATATGGATTCCATCATAGGGATTCCACACACATTGAAGGTATGTGATTTAATCTAGGTGATAGTGGAACAACTCTCGATGTTGGTGCACTTCCTCATTATCAGGGAATAAAGTTTGGTGGAGAGTTTGGGGTAGTTGTATGTATGAGAAATAATATTCCTTCATAGGGTAGCATTGATGATTATCTCTGATCATGATGCATGATTTATTTCATGATTGTGGAGAGGATTACAGAAGGAATTCAGGACCCAACTTTGGATGAGTATAGCCTTCTACCCCTATATTGATGGGAAGACCGAGCGCACTATCTAGGTGCTGGAAGATATGATGAGGACTTATGTGTTGGATTTTAGCCAGAGTTGGGAGGATCACCTACCATTGGTAGAGTTTGAATACAACAACATATACCACTATACTATCAGCATGATACCTTTTGAGGCCCTATACGGGAGACCATACAGGTCCCCTTTATGCTGGACAGAGGTTGGGGAGTCATCCCTCATGGGCCCATAGTTGGTGTTGGTGATGACTAAGAAAGTAAAGGTCATCTGTGAGCAGATGAAAATGGCCCAGAGTAGATGGAAATACTATGCAGATCACTGTTGTAGGCCCTTGGAGTTTAATTAGGGAGACCATGTCTTCTTGTGAGTCTCCCCATAATGCGAAATGTGGTGGTTCGACCAGGGAGGCAAGCTATCCCCAAGGTTTATTGGGCCATTTGAGATCATGCAGAGGATTGGTGAGGTTTCCTACAACCTTACCCTACCCCCACAGCTAGAGCGGGTGCACAACGTCTTCCATGTATCATAGTTGTGGAGATACGTGCATGATCCTAAGCACATCATTAACTAGAGCGAGATAGAAATTGAAGATGTATCCACCTTTATAGAGCACCTAGTGGTGATCGAGGATTGACTGGAGCAAACTTTATATGGATGGATCATCCCTTTGGTTCATGTGTTGTGGTAGTATGAAATGTACAAGAGAGTTCCTGGGAACGAGAGAGCCAAATACATGCTCAATATCCCAAGTTTATTTTTCTAGTTTTTCTTTTTGGGGATGAAAATATTGAAGGAGGGAATAATTTAGAGACACATTTTTTCCTTATAAGGCTTTGAAATATTTATATATATATATTTCCAAAGCTAGGCACCGAGACAACGTGCGATTCTGAGGCCCAGTGTGCTCAGAATAAATTTTATAAAAATATTAAGTATTTTTTATACTATGAATGTGAAGGAAATAGAATAACTCTTAAAAAAATATTAGATTATGAATCTGAGGCCATTGTTGAGTCTGGAGCGTGACATTTACCCTAGGCGGGACATAACTTTTGTCAGCACAAGTCTTCTGTAGAAAAACCCACAGAGGGCGTAACCGTAAATAAAATAGTTAAATTAAATTTTTTATCTTAGATGTCGCATCGAATAAATTTTGAATGGGGTCTCAGATTTGGAATCTGAGATCGCTGTTGAGTTCGTAATGTATCATTTTACCTAAGTGCGACTTAAAGTGATAGGGCATGGGATGTTCAGATCCTGTGACCATTAGCAGGTACAGTTAATCTTTTCCTTAACCTACTATAAATATGTGGTTATGAGGATTTTTTAGGGTTGGACCCTAATAATCACACCATTGCAAAGAACCTATCTCCATTCCTCCTCTTGGTATATCAACGACAAACAAACGACTAAGCTTCGGTGGATCGCAGCAGAAGTGTGGTGAACGTGTTGTTTACGATGAACAAATAAAAAAAGGATCATTTCCTTTGAATTCCATATCTATGATTTAATCTTTTGATTGAAAATTTCATCATTGTCAATTATTTTATCATTTTTGAACATTATCATCGATGGCCAAACTAACATGGCCATCAATCTATGCTTGGATCCATTTTATTCTTTGTGTTCTTCATCTGTTATTCATGGATATCACTGATAACTTTTGGACAAATCAAAACACCAATTTATCTTTAAGTGGGGATTATGTTTGTGAAGATCTTGGTCTAAGGATCCCAAATTTGTGTTTGTTACGTTTTTCGGGCAATTAGAGGAGGCCTGGTGGTCTACGGAAGAAACCGCTGATGAGGTGCTGTTGGTAGTGTTGTGCTGCGGTGGTGCCACATGGACTGGTGGTGACCGGTTGTCCAGGTGGGGTCGTGGGGTGCGACCTATGGTGGCGACACCGTCGTGGAACATGACGGGTGATCGATCGTGTTGATAATGGCAACCTCATTGGTTAATGCGATGCAGGTTAGGATGAGGTGGTGGTAGGTGGTCCGAGCTGAGTGGACCAAGACCAACCAAGTGGGTCAGGCCGAAAAAATTAGACTGGGCCCATCCAAGTGTTCTAGACCTGGGTAAGACCCAGGTTGGATCTAGGTTGGCCGGAGTGGACCGCGACCAGTCCCGGACGATCGACTGCGATGGTCGACCATAGAGACCAGTCGACGAGTCCAATGGACCGAACTTTGAGGTTGGACCATAAATGACCACACCATATATAGTCAACTTTGGTTATTGAACACCAATGTAGGTGGACTGACCATGAAAGTTGGTCCACAACTGGTCAGTCGCGGGCTCTGACTAGTCTTCTTGTAGCATCTTCAAACGACCATATCTTCTAAATGGAAGATCCTTTTGATGTGTCATCTATGAAAATGTTATCCTCTATTCAAGATAGAACTTTTGAGGTTATTTTGGTAATTTTAGGTTTGGGGTTGAGGTGTGGGCCCCACGATGTCCCAATTGAGCTTATTATGGTGAAAAGATCCCTTTTCACCAGTTATACATTTCAGGCAAGTAAATAGCCTATTTTGTGTGTTTTGTTGTGTAGAATGTGATGGTGAACTCAAATATGGATTTCAAGATATGATGCGATGTGTTTTAAGCATGAAACTTATTAAGGGGTGTTTGATGACAGTAGTGGTCAAGTGATTATATCATAGATTTCCAAGTAGAACCCACCTAACACACTAGGTCACGGGTCCTCAAGGATATGAGAGTGGAATACCCCATCAGCATGGTCTCGAGTCCTCTATAGTTACTTCCAAGGAGAATCCACCTATCAGGTAGGGCGCGGGTCCTCAATGGCCTTGAGTGGAACCCCCTTGCGATACCGAGGCATGGTTCGTCTATGAATACTATTAGAGTGGAACCCCCCTGACGCACTAGGTCTCGAGTCCTCTACAAAGGCTATCAGAGTGAAGCCCCCCCTAACGCGCTAGGGTGCAGGTCCTCTACTTCAAGTTTACACCATCTAGATTTACAGATCAGTGGGGAGACATGATTTGACGTACCTTTGGACTCATAAGAAATAGGAACACTTTTCCCACTGAGACGTGTCCTTGTGACGCAACCTAAAACTATGCGAGTGAGTCAGAGCTGCCCAAAGTAGATAGTATCAAGGTGTGGTGATTGATCCCCTTTGACTTGCATATTCAGGGCATACATGTGGGATGCTAGGCATCATTGATGGATACTTATGGAACTATTAATGAATATTCTTCTTGGGTTGATATGTGAGATGGAGATCTCCGTACTACCTCATTTGGGATTCTCTTGACTGAGCATATATATATATATATATATATATATATATCATATTTTAGTACTCACTCCTTAGGTTTTGGTTACTCTCCTTTTAGGAGAGGCAAAGACGCGTGGGGTATGCCATGTGATTTCCGTGTCTAGATTATCATGGTTGGATGGGTCTACTTTTATATTATAGGTAGAAAAGACTCAACAAGAACTTTATCTTTTCACTGTTTCTAGCTCCTTATGTTTAGATGAGTTTACTTCACTCTCTTTTCAGGTTGAGATGCACTCTTTTACTGTACTTTGTTCCATCTACTGCATACCTCTTCAATGTATCTCTCACTACCCCCTTCACCTTTTTGGGGTGTCCTACTGGGTATGTTTATACTCATCCCTGTATGGGATTTTCCTACACGTACCATGCCTTATACAGAAAATGTAAAGGTTTGATCATAATTTATAGGATCTTAGGGATATGGGTGCTTGGACCACGTACGATGGTCATAGCTTGGGATCCAGGAGTGGGGCTATCCCAGCTATTTTACTTTTCCATTTTCTATCAGGTTTGGACACTTTTTTGGCTGAGAGTGTATTTTTACCCTTTTACCTTTTAGTTTACATTATTATACTTCTACTTTTTAGTGGTCCAAGCATGTTTGGTTTATTTACAACACTGTAACATCTTTTACTTCTTTTCCTCTTCACTTTTTCATTGATTTGGATATGTGCATGTGTACAGGTACTTAAGAAAAGGCCTACCTAATTTTTTTTGTGCCTTCAGTGCTTGTTGCCACCTCTAACCTATGGAGGTGGGATTGGGGTAGTTGCGGCTCGATCCCTAACATAGATCAGGTCACACCAGTTTAATATTTTTGTAATTTATTCATTTCTAATATTTATTTTTATATATCTATTCATTAACATTTAATATTTTTAATATATTGTAATGTACATATTCAATATATATTCATATTCATTTTAATATATATTCATTTGTAATAATTTATATAATTCATAAAACTCATTGTAATTTATTTTTAACAATTTTTATCAATGCTTAAAAAAAATGATGATAAAGATATGTTTTACCATCATTAAAATAAAAAGTAATGATAAAACTTATATTTATCAACATTAAAAATTTAGAACTCATAAAGATATGTATTTATCAATGTTTTTTAGCACTGATAAAGATAGGTTTTATAAGAAATTTTTATTTTAGCATTGATAAAACCTATCTTTATTAACACTTTTTTGGAAAGTATTGATAGAACCATTCCCCTTATTTTTAAATGAACCCAAATAGGAATAAATCACTCACACAATGTTAAATATCTCATGAGACTCGACCTCTTCTGTTCTTTGTACTCTTTTTTAGTCGATCTAGCATTGCTTCATAGTTTTTAGTTCTTTAC
The DNA here is from genome assembly GCA_963277665.1 of Viscum album. Lineage (NCBI taxonomy): Eukaryota > Viridiplantae > Streptophyta > Magnoliopsida > Santalales > Viscaceae > Viscum > Viscum album. Next base: position 496,252,269 of record OY728139.1, on the reverse strand, counting down.
CCATGTACCATACCACCCCATTCCCATTGTCCTATCAGTACTGTAGTGGCTTGACCTAGTAGAAATGATCGAGACCATCCAATTTTTATTTACCCTGGTTTGATGAAGCTAATTCCTACATGGTTATTTGTTTGACCATGATTCCAAATGGATTGTATACTCAAGTTTGGGTGCGTAATATCCTCATTTTATTTCGGTGTGTAAGATATTTTGAGTTTATTAATTTCTCATTTCTCTTTTAATTATTCTGTCATATGGGTTGTTAGGAGGTCGGTTTTTAGAGGCAAGGGTCAATGAAATAAAGGTTAGAGTGGTGGTTGGAAAACAGCCATCAGCTCACCAATGAAACCCACCAGCCAGTTGGTGGGATTCCAGTAAGTCTACTAGCTACAATATACTCCACCGACCAACTAGTGTACCCATTATAAGGGTTCAATTAATTCACCCTGTGAGATTTTTTGGCCTTCTTTAACAGCCAAATCTGAACCCCATGGACCTATTCTGAATTTTGGACTCCCTCTCATGAATCTTGGATCCCCCATTATTCTCCCCTACCTCTCTAATATATGACTGATCCGGTAATGATAGAACAATGAGTTTTTCTTAAGATCTATTCTAAATCCTTCTTCCTCCTTGATAGATGAGCATGGATCTATGATGAATCTATGGTTTTTATAATGATACGATGATGAATTCTTCCATTCTTCATAGAGCTATGATAGATATAGTGTGTTGATGACATTACTTGATCATATCGAGATCTTCCATCGATAAAAAATGTTCAATGAGTATGTGCTTGTCAATAATCTTTCTAAACCTCTTCTTGATGGTATATTGATGATAAATTCTTAATCCATTGATGATTCATTAGTATATTGTTAAAGGAATCATTGTGTCAATGAAAACCCCCTTTTATATTGATAGAATTCTCAAGAACGATGGATGTTTCTAGGCAAATAATCATAAGATGATCATCTTAAGAACCTCTTCTTCTCAAATCTCATCTTAGAATTATTTTATGTTGATGGATTGATGTTGGATCAATGATTATTGTCTATACCCAAGGATCTATTCTAGAATCAATTAGGAATTCAAAATCCATTTTTGAATCGACAACTGATCCATTGAATTGGTGAACCCTCCTTCAACATACCTCAGAATAAGTTTCATTGAAAAAATCCTTAAGGTATGTGATTCTAGAATGACCTTATTGACATGTAATATTCTTTAGTCTTCATTATAAACCTCTTTATTGAAGAACTAGAACCTGAGTTAGGCATCATGACATGTGATCTTTTTCTTCATGGGTGTGTGACGTGGTTTGGTCTTCATTTCCTTGACAAACCTTGGAGTTCTTCATCAACAATGTTGATTCTAGGAGTTTCTTACCATCTCTAGGCCCTTATATACTCTTTTTTCCTTTAACCATGATGTGTTGTCATTTATTGTTGTTCTTTATTGATGTTGATTTCTTAATGGTGTGTGCATTGCTGTGATACCCAAATATGATCATTGTTATGATTATTATTAGGGAAGCTTGTTACCATGATTGATGTTGAACACATATTGTTATAGGTTTTCTACTATATGATAACGATGATGTGCTATTCTTATTATGATCGTCCCTATTATGTGTATTTCCATGTCATTGGATGTTGTTCTTGGTATTTATGATAGGTGACCATCATGGTATGATTACCCCTTATAGGGGTAGTGTATATGATGTGCGGTGATGACATAGGTGGACCCTTCTTGGGGTAAGAGAATGATATAATTATGGCATGGATCAGAACTTGATGCCTTGAGGAGACCAAGGAACACACCATAACTCGATGTCTTGTGGATAGTACGAAAAACTGTATCTTTATTACATATTAATTTATGATTTATTACATAAAGTTTCACTTAATAAAAACTCGAAGATCAAGAGGCCTAGTGTATTTGGGAGATTAAGTACATAACATAACATCATAAAACTGGGATACAATTACTTTATTGAAAACTTCCTTAACATGCTCTTAAATTTTCATCACTCTTTTAAAACTGTATGGGATAACATGGGGACATACATAAGAATGGAATGAGTTATAAAGCCCAGTAAGGTAATAAAAAAATCATAACATGATGAAATTATTACATGTTAGTCAATATGAATTTCAATGGGACATAAAAGGGGAGAGAATCATAATCTTGAATGAGGCATGATGTAACATGATAACATAAAGACAACATGGGAATGTGGTAACAACTTTAAACATGACATCATAAGAATAAGTCAAGGTTAACCACCAATACATAATAAAAAATTGTGATTAGGATAATATCCCATGCACTATACATTGAATCTCATGAGACTAAAACATTACTCAATGCATTGGAGAACTATCTAGGTGCACCCATCATAATCATACCATGTACATGCATAAGTGTGCCACATAGATCATATAACATAAGAACATATTTCACAAATTTAATCCCATTATTAAGAAATGTGGGTTACATACCTGGAATTCCCCAATAAATTAAGTATAGGTACAACTATGTGAATACCCTTGAGTGGAAATGGGTATGGGTATACACTTCACAAATGTTAGGCATGGAAAATCACAAGATAATTTTGGCAGCATAACAGGGGCACATAAAGGTTCATGGGAGGGATTAATGAGATAGAAATGGGTCTATCATCAATTTTAAATCATAATTTAAGTAATAGGGATGTGTAAAATCATATCCCATCAATAGGAATTGGAAGACAAAAGGAATTACATAAATAAGGTGCTTGAATAAAGAGGAGAAAGAGAGGATCCCTTACTTCGATATAGTAACAAATTAAGTAAAGGTTATAATGATAGGGGATAAGTAATATATAATTATAATAATATCAATTTTATAGTTAATTGAAATTTATAAAGGTATGAAAACATAACCAATTTAGATTCAAAAGGCTATATACAAATAAGTTTCTTGGATGGAAAAGAAGAGAGAGAGAGAGATACCTTACTTGAGAGAGTGTATCCAAAGTTTTGGGAGGGGATTATTGAGAGATTGGGGAAACCTTATGAGGGATATATAGAGTGAATGGAATAGTAAGGATGTGCTACAAGGTTTTTGAGTGAATATAAATGAGATCTTCAGTTGTTTTATAGAGGAAAAGAGACGAGATTTCTTTATTATTTCCCAAACATAGGTTTTGGACTCTATACAATAAAGTAATCAAAACCAAACACCTTACCATGGTTTTTCCCATGGTTTCTAAAAAATAGGATTGCTTTTAATTATTTTATAATTTCATGAACCTATAACATTAAAATAATTCTCTTGGTAATGTGGAAGTGAGTCATGTTTACAAAGAATTGATTTTAAAACATTACAATCTAATATAAGTTTTGGAGGATTCATAAAGGGTTTATAAAATTAAAACAATAACATAAAATAAAAATTATTTTAAAGTTTACACATATATTTGGTCATGGATACCTTTTATGGCACACATTACATCACTTTTGGGTCATTATGATGTCATAATACAGACTTTATATTTATACCATATTTAATTTTTACTAAAAAATGTGTCTGTCTCAAAAAATTATGAAAAAATCACCATTGGATAATATATAAATTTTGATTCCAAAAATTATATTTATTTTATAAAAACAATTCTCTAAATATTCCAAATTAAAATTAAATTAAAATCTCTATTTATTGAAAAAATACTATTTTTTTGACAATAACAATTTTCCAACCATTATAAAAATTACATTCTCATTTCATAAAACTATATTATAATTTATATTTAATATATAACATTTAATAATAATATTTTATTAAAATATAAATTATTTAGAAAATTCATGAATTCAATAAAAGGAATGTCTTAATTGAAATTGCATATTACCCAAAAATACAATTCGTGTTTTATCATATCAAAATATAATTTTTATCAAAATGATTTCTCAATTATTTATAAGGTAAAAAAAATAAAGAATAAATATAATTATTATTTTATTGAAAATAAAATATACATATTCATACTATTAGGGTCAAGATACATAGCCATTTATTACACCAGGAAACATCCTAAGGGTAAGGTGTGGGACAATGAGATTCTCATGGGGTTGTTTGACGAACATAGTTTGGGTTGTGATATTGATGGTCTTGAACTCACCCATAAATTTTTTCTCTCATTGTTTATTTATTGAATCTCAGCTTGGGATTAGTCAAGGGAAAATCCCATAAATTCTATCTCCCTTGGATGCTCCGATAAATGGGCTTCATAGGGTACGATCCTACTAGTGGAGGCCATAACTTCTTTCATCTATATCAATGGACTATATCATAAATAATAATATATAATAATCATAATATTACTATTTAACTTCTATATTATCAATTATTTTTATTCTTAATGGTATTTTTAAATTTGATAGAATATAACCAAAGAAGCGCATGTATTTTCTATAACCATATTATATAATAGCTCATTTATTCATTCAAAAATAGAATTTCATTTATAAAAGTGTTGGAGTTGGTGCCCTAAAACCAACTTCTATGTACTTTATGATAAACATGTATTCATTTTTTTGAATATTAATAAACTAATTATCACATCATGATTGTTCTTCTACGTGACATAGTATGTGATAATTTTCCAAGAGCAGCTATTGCACTAAAAGGTCATAGTAGTTCCCCACTATGATGAGAACTTGAAAGTGCTATGAAACTATTATTGAATATATGTTCTATAGACATATGATATCATTTGATGGAAACAAATGATACATTCTATTAGGGGTAGAGACTCACAGGACTTTGAGGCATCTTCTCATAGTGTACACGCTTAGTAATATCCAGTAAGATATTATGAGAACAGAACCCACCAGTAGGAAATCCACATTTATACGTGTCATTGGATATTCTCATCTGAGGATGTGTGTATTGGTCCTTATAATTTAAGATTATTATTAATTAATATTATGAGTCATATAATTTGATGTATTGATGAAAACCGTGATGACAGATGTTCACAATGAGGTATGATGTGTTAGGTATGTCATGAGTAATATTGCATTAATGAATAATGAGAGAAAAGATTTATCCCTTCTGTTCATTAACAGAATTTAATATCTCATGACCTTTGATGGAAATGATATAGCCTAAATAAATCCATGGCCATGATGTTCTATAGGTAAGTTCTATTTATGAAAAGTCAAATAAAGGGATATCAAGCACATAGGTTGATGACACTCACATGCAACCTGGTCGATTATATATATTGTGATAAAGGGATTATATTACACAGTAAGAATTTGTATGAGGTGACATGTCATTGTGACATTAACTTCTTTCTCTATGTGTTCCTTGACATGTTGCTAGATGCTAACCTTGGACTTTAGGGTACTTCACCAAATGCCACTGAGAAAGAGGCCCAGAGGGTCACACAATAAGTGTATCTAGAATCTCAGTTAAATAATATATTATTATTTATTATTTAATAGGTTGAATAAATATTATTTCTACATGTGGTTTGATAATTATTCATGTATTCTGTCACTAGATATTCAAGAGAATAGATTGTGATCATAATATTTAAAAAATATTTATTTTCTATTTAGTGAATATAATATTTATTTACTTATTGGAAAATAATGCAGCGATATTTATTTAATAAATAAATTGATATTATTCAAGGCCCGATAAATATTATGGAGGAATGACGAACTGAGTTTAATGATCCGATGAGAAATAATAAATATTTAATATTATTTAATTAAATAATATTTAATTATAATTTGAAAGTTAAGAACATTTCAAGAAATAATGTCACGACCCGTCCCCTCGGGGCCTGTGTCATGACTACCCTAAGCCTGCCTTCCATAGGTCAGGGGTTGACAACTAACACCAGAAAGGCGTATCCCAAAAAAAGGAAGGCATTGCCTTTAAACCTGTACAAACACACAATCCAAGAACACAACAAGATGAACCCATGTAGTAAACTGTAGTAGTAAAAATATGTGTACTAAAAGTAAAAAGAGTGAATATTGTAAGTAAAGGGGGCCAGAATACAAGACCAACTGAAATGTACAACATCAATAGAAAAAAATCTCCTGGAATTGTCTACCAAGGTTCCTACCTGAAGGGTAGGTACAACTCACGGTTAGTCATCACTGTGGCACATCACATCTAAAGGTCCACCTCTGAGCACTTTTTAGTCCTGACTCCCAAACCTTGGTCAAATCTGTCCATTGTCTGCACAAGACACAACAAGGTGCGGGTGAAGCCCATACAGGGGTGAGTATAACAATACTCAGTAAGGACCCCGAGACCCTCGAAGGTCTCCTAGAGTTCCACAAAGGAAAAACCATAGAGAAAGACCTAAATCACAAAGCACGAAGCAATAGTCAGCTCACACTAGGTATAAAACTATGAGATCAATAATATAAATGATTAGTCTTATGATATATCATCTTATTCCATTTAGAAGTTCTACAACCGATCCAACAATAAGTTGTTATATTCTCGATCCACTCTTGGACGTAAGTCGCTGTTCCACGATGGGCCACTGTAAGGCTGGTCCTTGTTGGGTCATGCTACTGTTAATTCACTCAGGGTCACTAGAATTCTTATCCACACAGGGTTGCTGAAATGATGATCCACACTAGGTCACTAGAATACTGATCCACAGAGGGTTGCTCGATGCTGATCCTCACAGGGTCGCTAGAATATGATCCTCGACATGTCGCTCTATAACTGGTCCTCTTTGGGTAGCTATGATGTTGATCCACACATGGTCTCTATGATGCTGATCCATACATGGTCTCTACATCAAAGACAACCAGCCATAGGATTCCCCATACCTGGTGTACTCAAGTTCCGTAGTATCCACTCCATGAGATATCAGTCATACCTCGACCACCACTAAGCTCTATAAAGGAGTAACCCAAAGGGACGCCATGTCTTAATGGTTCCAACATGACCGATGGTGCGTCAATCGGATGCTCGGTCTGTGAGTTATAAGCATTTTAGTACCAAGAACCCTATTGGATTCAGGTTCGATCCAACCAGACCGCACTCAAAATTTCTCCAAAATTCAATTGGAGTATACCAAAAGTACCTTCTATCTCCAAGGATCCCAAATCCACAGACAGTTTTTCAAAAAAATGTCTGGATTTCAAGTTATGGAATTTTTAGCGAAATTGGGCCTGGATGGGTTCAGGTCCGGTCCGACTCGGTTGGATTGACTCGGATCATCCCAAACTGGCCAAGGATGACCTGATTGGGCGGGGATGCTGGGCCACAGTCCGGATTGGCCCGCTGGGGGGCGCGGCCTGACTCGCAGGAGGTCGCCGTCCAGCCCATAGGAGGGCGCAACCCAGCCCGTAGGGGTGCACGACTCAGCCCACAGGAGGGCGTGGGGCCTACCCTAGCTGGCATGGGGGGGGGGGGGTGAAAAAACTCCCCCGTTTTCCTAAATAGCTAGACCATTCGGGATCTGAAGCAGTGGTTCCATGTGGTGCTGCCTGGTCACCGTGGGACCTGAAGGGAGCGGGTCCCTCCTCCTCTATGACTTCGAGCCACAAACCCCTCTAGCAGCGCGTGACGACATGCCGCTCCGCCTTTGTGGCCGACCTCCCTGCTCAACTGCCACAGCTAAAGAGGCGCGACCTCCTCCTCCTGTGGCGCGTGACGGCATGCTTTTCACAACCCGCCCTCGGGGTCCATGCCGTGACTACCCCAAGCCCGCCTTCCATAGGCCAGAGGTTGGCGACTAGCACCAAGGCGTAAATCCCGGTAAAAAGGGAAGACATTGCCTTTGTAAAGTAAACAAACACCACAGAGTAAGAAAGCGGAAAGTAAACACTAAGCAAAAGTAGAGTACAACTGAAAGTGCGGAAAAGTAAATGGGCCAGTATACAAACCCAAACTGAAAGTAATGTACAACTCGAATGGGAAAACAGAAACTGAAAAGTAAAAGCCGCTACACCGAGATGTCCACTGGAAATTCCACCTGAAGGGTGGGTACAGATAGCTCCACTGCTCCACGGGTCCCGCCGTTCGCTCCGAGCACGTCCCGCCCAGTGGTCCACCTCTAGGTACCGTCCAGCTCTGCAAGCCTCAGCTAAGATCAACGCTGTCCGTAGTCTGCAACCAACACAACGTAGTGCAGGCAAAGCCCGTGCAGGGGTGAGTATAAGCTACTCAGTAGGGAACCCGAGACCCCTGAAGGTCTCTCAAATCCACAAAGGATAAACCACGAAGAAAGGTACAATCACGAAGTAACAACCGACACTGCTTAGGTATATGCCCATACATATACCTAAGTCATCAATTTCAAATATGCTCCAACCTTCGAGCCCAAGTACAACTCAGTCCACACAGGAAAGTAAACGTATTCCACACAGGAAAGCAAAATGTAATCCACACAGGATAGCACAACACAATCCACACAGGAAAGAAACAGGATTCAGCTCACACAGGTATACTTTTTCGAAAGACGATAAAGATGATCTCTGATCCATCTAAATCGTCGGAGCCACGAAGGATCGATAGGTAACTAACCCCCGCAAAAGACCCACACAGGATCGGGCCCACATAGGACCTATAGGCGCTGGTTCACACAGGAACGTTGATCGCAAAGACCCACACAGGATCAGACCCACACAGGATCGGGCCCACACAGGACCTGTAGCACTGATCCACGTAAGGATCGCTGAGTGCTGTAGTCGTCGTCGTCGAATCCACACAGGATCTTTGTACTGTCGTCGTTGCAGTCACAGTATCAGTAGTAGTCACAGTCGCAGCCAACACTAGGGTGCCCGTACACAGAAAGTTCGTTCGGAGGGTCCGCTCCACGAGCCGAGAGGCTGATACATCAACTGTCACAAAGTCCAGAGTTGATGTATCCAAAAGTTCCGTATCGTCAATAGGAACTCAACGCAACAGACGGCGCGTCGATCGGACGCCCGGTCTGAGAGTTATTGGCATTTTCGTCCCCGGGGCCCGGTTGGTTTTTAAGGAAAAACCAACCCGACCGTACTCCACCTACGTCCAAACCTCAGGCGGAGTATTCCAAAAGATCCTTCTCACTAAGAGGAACACAACAAAGCTGACGGCACGTCAATCGGACGTCCGTAGCTCAAGATATGAGCGTTTCCGCTCCGAAGGCCCGGTTGGTTTTGTGAACGAACCAACCCGGCCGAACTCAAAGTGTTCCGAAACTTTGAGTGCGATATACCGAATCGACCGCCTCGATCCAAGGATCGCAATTCCACTGACGGTTCGTCGATTGGAGGTCCGTGGCTCAAGTTATGGCTAAAATTCCGAAAACGATTCGAAACGGGGGGTCCGGGTCCGGGCCGACCCCCCCCCCCCCCCCCCCCCCCCCCCCCCCGGGTCGGCCCGAACCGGGTCGACCCGACCCGGCCCGGCCGGCCGGCCGGCAGCGCGGCGGCCTGGCGGCGCGGCGGCCTGGCGCCGCACGGATGCAGCGCGCGGGGGGCATGCCCCCCACTTCCAGCAAGTGGCAGCGCGGCTTTTAGCCGCGCCTTTTGGAGAACCGGCCCCCCTCGTGGGGGCCTGCTTGAGGAGAACCGGGGGGCCGCCTGCCCCCCCTCAAAGAAACCGCCCCCCTCATAAATGGGGGGGTGTTTAGTGCTGGCCGGGGGAATTAAATTCCCCCGGCCTTTGACCTTCCGGCCGGCCATTTGGCCGGCCGGTTTTTCATCAACGGGACCGGTAAACCGGTCCCCTTTTCCGGCTTCCGACGCTGGCGGCCCGGCCGCCAGTCTTCTCGTCCCGCCGCGGCCCGGAACCGGCCGCGGTGTTCGTCGTCCGGCGCGGTGCGACGGCCCCGTGCCCCTCCGCCGCGCCTTCGATTCCCTTCGACGCGGCGTGATGGCGTCTCATTCTTGATGATCCTTCCACGGCGCGGCGCGACGGCGCCGCACAATATAATTGTGCGAATATCCGCGTGGTGCGACGGCACCACGCCATCTTGTTTCACCCGCAAGATAAATCAACAAGAACAAAGGAGGGGGTTCGGCCGTGTTCATGCGGTCCGGCCTCCTCACGTTAAATGATAACACATATTTAAATATTCTCACGTTAGTCATGCTAGAACCATGAACAAGAATAAATAAATAAACAAATAACAACAACCCCTACCTTGGGTTCAAGTTCGAAGATTGTCAACGACCCGCGGAAGACAACGTCACGGAGGTCTGGCGTCGCGGTAGTCGTTCGTCAAATCCGATGACGAAGAGATACGTGCGAAGAGGTACGTCGTTGGAGAATCTTCGTATGCTGACGAAGGAAGTCCGAGGAGGAAGCGGCGTTCCCTTTCGTTGACACGGAAGACGAAGAAGAGAGGAGCGGCGTTCTTCGTCGGAGCTTGAGCGTTCTTCGTCAAAGCTTGAGCGTTCTTCGTCAAAGTTTGAAGAAGAAGGAGAAGAACCCAAAAGCTCTCAAGATGGATAAACAATTCTAACCAAATAAAATAAGATAGAGTCTTATTTTATTCAGAAACTTAACAAATTGAATTTCAAAGGTTTGAAATTCAAATATAATAACTCCAAATTAATTAACAAGTTTTCATGTTAATTAAAGAGGGGTTAAAGGAGTTTTGATAGGAGATGGAAGGTTGGGTTTCGTGTGGGCCCCACCACACTTAATCCTCCCAAGGGAGGTTAAGTGGATGTGGGTCCCACCTTTAACTTCCTTTGAGAGGAGTTAACCAACAAGTAAAAAAAATAAAAAGTGTTCCAAAATTTTATTTAACTTATTATAAATCTCCCAAAAACTAACTTTCGTCCCGCAATAAACGCAACTTCGGAAAAAGTCTCCTTAAGAGAATATCGGCGCTGCGAGTTCATCGGTGTCCTCGGATTTCAATTTCGAGCACCAGATCAAAAGTTAGAAATTCCTGCTCGTTCGTTCACTGAACGTACCCGAGCCAAACTTCGGAAATTGATTTCGGGCACACCGGGCCTCAGAATCAGGTGCCGTCAGAAACCGCGCTCTTGTAAAATTCCAAAGAAAATTAAGAAAAAATTTCCCTTGAATTTTACGGGTCTTTACATTACTCCCACCTCAGGGATTTACGTCCCCGTAAAGATACATCAAAACTAGGGAAACAAATGAGGGTACTGAGCACGCATCTGAGCCTCCCGCTCCCATGTGATCTCCTGGAGATTCCCGTGTTTCCATCTGATGCGCACAAGAGGAATCGATCGCCCATGTAGGACCCGCTCCTGTCGATCCTCTATCTCCACCGGGACCTCCGTAAAAGTCGCCCCATCGTCAACGTCAAGCTCCCCATGGTCAATGATGTGCGTCGGGTCGTGCACGTATCTCCTCAGCTGAGATACGTGGAAGACGTCATGCACCCGGTGCAACTGAGGTGGAAGAGCCAGGCGATAAGCCACCTCGCCAACCCGGCTGAGGACCTGGAAGGGTCCGATGAAGCGCGGAGATAACTTTCCGCCTCAGCCAAATCTCCGAATACCACGCCGAGGTGAGACTCGCAAGAAGACGTGGTCGCCATCCTAGAACTCCAGTGGCCTCCGCCTCTTGTCAGCATATGACTTCTGCCGGCTCTGAGCTGTCCTCATCCGCTCCTGGATGACCTGGACCTTCTCTGTCGTGGCCTGGACCATCTCCGGTTCCACAAGTGCTGACTCCCCAGGGTCTGTCTAGCACAAAGGAGATCTACAAGGTCGGCCGTACAATGCCTCATACGGTGCCATCCCGATGGTGGAGTGGTAGCTGTTGTTGTACGCAAACTCCACCAAGGGTAGGTGGTCCTCCCAGCTACGACCAATGTCGAGGACACATGCGCGGAGCATGTCCTCGAGAGTCTGAATGGTCCTCTCCGTCTGACCATCCGTCTGAGGGTGAAAGGCTGTGCTCAGACGTAGCTGCGTCCCGAACGCCTCCTGTAACCCCTTCCAAAGCCGGAAAGTAAAGCGAGCATCTCGATCAGAGACGATAGATGATGGCACACTGTGGAGCCTCACAATCTCCTGAACGTAGAGATGTCCCATGCTCTCCACTGAGCCCTGCTCTCTAATGGGTAAGAAGTGTGCCGACTTGGTGAGTCGGTCAACAATCACCCAGATGGAGTCGTGACCTCTGGAAGTGCGTGGAATTCCAGTCACAAAGTCCATAGATATGCCGTCCCACTTCCACTCCGGAACCTCCAAGGGCTGTACCAAGCCTGCTGGTACCTGATGCTCTGCCTTCACCTGCTGGCAGGTGAGGCATCGAGAAACGAGCTCTGCTACTGACTTCTTCATGCCCGGCCACCAGTGCTGTCGTCTGAGGTCCTGGTACATCTTTTTCACTCCAGGATGTACCGCCAAAGGAGATGTGTGAAACTCTCTCAGCACTTCCTCTCGAAAAGCGACTGGTACCATGGTACGTCCTCTGAAAAGGATGTCGTGCTCTGCTCCAAGGGAGAAACCATCAGGTGCCTGTCCCGAGGATATCTGTGCACGCCGTGTCTCACAGTCAGCGTCCTCACGCTATGCCTCTCTGACCCGCTGCAGTAGTGGAGGAGTGACTGTGAGAGACTGAAGGAAGGATGCTCCATCTCTATCCACGAATGATATCTGCAAAGAGGCTAGCTGCTCCATCGCCTCCTCAAGTAGCTGAATGCCCATCCTCCTGCTGAGGGCATCGGCTACCACGTTCCCCTTCCCAGGAGTATAGACTATCTCAAAGTCATAGTCCTGGAGGAACTCGAGCCATCGCCGCTGTCTCAGGTTCAGGTCCTTCTGTGAGAAGATATACCTGAGACTCTGATGATCGGAAAAGACTGTAAAGCGCTCGCCCATCAGGTAGTGTCTCCATGTCTTCAGAGCGAAGACCACTGCTGCTAACTCCAGGTCATGGGTAGCGTAGTTATGCTCATGCGGCCTCAACTGACGTGATCCATAGGCGATCACTGCCCGCTCCTGCATCAGAACACATCTGAGTCCGGTCCCTGATGCATCGCAGTAAACTACGTACCCTACTCCCTCCTCGGGCAACCTCAAGATAGGTGCTCTAGTCAATCTCTGTCTCAGCTCCTGGAAGCTCTGCTGACATCTGTCTGACCACATGAAGGGTTTCCCTTTCTTCGTCAAAGCTGTGAGTGGTGCCGCAACTCTAGAGAAGTCTGGCACGAATCTCCGATAGTATCCAGCTAGTCCCAAGAAACTCCGAACCTCATTCACGCTCCTGGGTGGCTCCCATGCTAACACAGCCTCAATCTTCGCAGGATCCACTGTAACTCCCGCCTCAGAGACAACGTGTCCCAAGAAGTGGACCTCACGTATCCAGAACTGGAACTTTGAGAGATTACCATAAAGCTGGTGCTCTCGGAGTGTGTCTAGTACAACTCGCAAGTGATAGGCGTGCTCCTCCTCTGTCGTAGAGTAAATCAGAATGTCGTCGATGAAGACTACGACAAACCGATCAAGGTATGGCTGAAAGATCCTGTTCATGAGGGCCATGAACACTACTGGAGCATTGGTTACGCCGAAAGGCATAACCAAGAACTCATAGTGGCCATACCGACATCTGAAGGCCGTCTTCTGCACATCCTCGTCTCTGACTCTGAGCTGATGATAGCCTGACCTGAGGTCTATCTTTGAGAACCACTGTGCTCCCTTGAGCTGATCAAAGAGGTCATCAATCCTCGGTAGCGGATACTTGTTCCTCACTGTCACCTGGTTCAGGCGACGATAGTCAACACAAAGTCGCAAGCTCCCGCCCGCCTTCTTGGCGAACAATATCAGGGAAGCCCAGGGTGAAACACTGGGTCGGATGAACCCCTTGCCCTACAAGTCCTCCAACTGTACCCATAGCTCTCGAAGCTCGGCGGGGGCCATCCGATATGCTGGAGTGGATATCGGGGCTGTCCTAGGGTACAAGTCAATATAAAAGTCTACCTCTCTGCGAGGAGGTAGCCCTGAAACGTCGTCGGGAAAAACGTCCGCAAACAGATCCACCACTGCAGGAAAACCAGGACTCCTCACGTCAACTGCTCCAAGGATGAGACTAGCCATATGATGAGTGATGGGCTGTCCTCTCCTCCACGGAAGTCCATCCTATGCTGCTAAGGCTCCCTTCTCACCGGTGAAGGAGAACTTGCTCCCGTCGGTGCGTACACATCGCACCTTGCGCCTAAAACAGTCAATCTGTGCATGGACTGTAGATAGCCAATCCATGCCCAAGATGACGTCGTAAGGCCTCGACGCTGCTACAAGAAGATCCCAACCAAAGATCTCGCCTCCTAGAGTAAGCTCACACTGTCGGCACCAGTGCGTAATCGTCGAGTCTGCTCTCGTAGGAGTCTCTATCCGTAAGGATCGAGCCAACGGCTCTGTCGGAATCTCCGAGCTCCGAACAAGGGCAGCGACTATGAAAGAGTGACTCGCTCCTATGTCTATAAGAACTGCATCAAGGGTGGAATAGACACAGATAGTACCTCGAATCATCTCGGGTGCACCGTGGTCGTAGGCCTCTACTGCCTGGAGCTGTGCCTGTCTCTGCCCGCCAGCTCCCTGTGGTCGGGGTGGACCTCCTGGTGGTGGTGGTGGCAGAGCCTCAAAGTGTCGCCCACCACCTGCTGCTCGGCCAGCTCCTCTGCCTCGTCTGCCTCCTCCCTACGGACCTCCACGGTCGACCCTCTGCCTCTGCCTCGGTGGTCCCTCAACCGACAGCTGCTCCTCGGCACGGCGGGTCGGGAAGTCACGAGCCATGTGGCCCTGCCCGCCGCACAAGTAGCATTGTCTGCCTCTCGAAAGACTGGCTCCGCGCTGTGTGCTCCGCACTGCTGAGCCAGTGTCCTGAGGTCGTCTGCCTAAGGGTCTGGTCTGTCTGGACCCCTGAGTCATCCGTCGACTGCCTCCTGCAAATGACTCTGCCACGTGCCGCCCTGCGGTGGGTCGCTGCGCTGGTGTAGACTCAGCAAGGAAGCTCTCAATCAGAAGGGCCCGCTCCAGTACTCCTGTATGAGTCGGTATGCTGAGGGAGATCAGCGATGCCCTGATCTCGTGTCTCAAACCCTGCTCGAAGGTCCGGGCCCGGAAGAATGGGTCCCGTACCATGTCGGTCGAGTAGCACGAGAGATCGGTAAATCTCACCGAGTACTGAGCGACCATCATGCTGCCCTGCCGCAGCTGAAGAAGCTCCTGGATACGCACCGCACAAAGGGTGGCTGGGACGAACTCTGAGTGGAAGAGGATCTCAAAGTCCGTCCATAGTAGAGATGGCTCATCGTGCACCTGGAGCATTAAGCTCCACCATCGTCCTGCTGCTGCGTGTAGTAGGCTCGCAACGAGGATCACCATGAGGTATGCTGGTGTCCTCACTAGCCTAAACACACGTACCACTACCTCCAACCAGTCCTCTGCTGCCTGGGGATCCTTCTCCCCACGAATCCTGGGTGGTCGCTGGCGCTGAAACTCATGCAGTGCGCTGAGGCGACGTGCATCGTCAGCGGCTGGTGCTGGAAGCATCAGGGGCTCGGCGGGTAGTGCTACCGCCGGTGCTACTGCTGACAAAGGGCCCTGCACCGAGGCCTCGTCGCTCGGTGGGCTGTCGTCACACTCGACTCTCGGAACCCTAGCTGGCTGCCGTCGTGGGGCCATCCTGAAAAGGAAACAGGTGCGCCACAGTCAGAACAGTATACCTGGTGAGCTGATATAAGTAATCACAAAGAAAACTTTGAAACACACACGCAATCAATGTTTTCGTGCATTAAGTCGGAAATCAGAAGTCATGGTCCTGGTGTACGGATACGTCGGCCGCCGCACCAACACTGGACTCCCTGGACTGAGAACCACACTCAATACGCTAAACATTATTGCTTCACATAGATAAGATCAGAGTTCGCGGTAGAACCGAACTCCTCTGATACCAATTTGTCACGACCCGCCCTCGGGGTCCGTGCCGTGACTACCCCAAGCCCGCCTTCCATAGGCCAGGGGCTGGCGACTAGCACCAAGGCGTAAATCCTGGTAAAAAGGGAAGGCATTGCCTTTGTAAAGTAAACAAACACCACAGAGTAAGCAAGCGGAAAGTAAACACTAAGCAAAAGCCGAGTACAACTGAAAGTGTGGAAAAGTAAATGGGCCAGTATACAAACCCAAACTGAAAGTAATGTACAACTCGAAAGGGAAAAAAGCAACTGAAAAGTAAAAGCCGCTACACCGAGCTGTCCACTGGAAATTCCACCTGAAGGGTGGGTACAGATAGCTCCACTGCTCCACGGGTCCCGCTGTCCGCTCCGAGCACGTCCCGCCCAGTGGTCCACCTCCAGGTACCGTCCAGCTCTGCAAGCCTCAGCTAAGATCAACGCTGTCCGTCGTCTGCAACCAACACAACATAGTGTGGGCAAGTCCCGTGCAGGGGTGAGTATAAGCTACTCAGTAGGGACCCCGAGACCCCTAAAGGTCTCTCAAATCCACAAAGGATAAACCACGAAGAAAGGTACAATCACGAAGTAACAACCGACACTGCTTAGGTATATGCCCATACATATTCCTAAGTCATCAATTTCAAATACGCTCCAACCTCCGAGCCCAAGTACAACTTAGTCCACACAGGAAAGTAAACGTATTCCACACTGGAATGAAAAACGTAATCCACACAGGATAGCACAACACAATCCACACAGGAAAGCAACAGGATTCAGCTCACACAGGTATACTTCTTCGAAAGACGATAAAGATGATCTCTAATCCATCTAAATCGTCGGACCCACAAAGGATCGATAGGTAACTAACCCCCGCAAAAGACCCACACAGGATCGGGCCCACACATGACCTGTAGCACTGATCCACGTAAGGATCACTGAGTGCTGTAGTCGTTGTCGTCGAATCCACACAGGATCTCTGTACTGTCGTCGTCGCAGTCACAGTAGCAGTAGCAGTAGCAGTAGTAGTCACAGTCGCAGCCAGCACTAGGGTTCCCGCACACAGCAAGTTCGTTCGGAGGGTCCGCTCCACGAGCCGAGAGGCTGATACATCAACTGTCATAAAGTCCAGAGTTGATGTATCCAAAAGTTCCGTATCGTCAACAGGAACTCAACGCAACAGACGGCGCGTCGATCAGACGCCCGGTCTGAGAGTTATTGGCATTTTCGTCACCGGGGCCCGGTTGTCACATTTGGTATCAGAGGAGGAACCCAGCCTTAAGTGCACGGTGCACTGCCTGGGTTGAGATGTAGGGCCCACAACGAGGGCGTTGTGCTCTAAAGGGGGGGGGGGGGTGATTGTAACATCCCCAAATGATAAAGGGTTAAATGACTAAATGAGTCATAACATCCCCAAATGATAAAGGGTTAAATGACTAAATGATATGACTCATGTCAACAAGGTGCACCTTCCTTTTCGGGAGCCTGTCTGATTTGAACTCCACAGTTAAGCGTGCTTAGCCTGGAGTAGTGATCAGGATGGGTGACTTCCTGGGAAGTTCCCCAGGGTGTGTGCGAGTGAGGACAAAGCACACTGGAAAGGACATGTGTTGGCCTGTGGGGAATATCATTAGTCATATGACCCGTTCAGGCATGTGGGTGGACCCTGGGGTGGGCCCCACGTGTCTGCGGGGGCAACTGGTGGTACCTGGTGGGCCAGGACCCAACGGCCTTGTTAAGGCGGGGTGGTTGTGCTATCACCGGGGCCCGGTTGTCACAATGCTTCCACCTCTATGGCCGGCTGGTGCCAACTACCGACATCGCCTGCAGGCACAGGTCGCTAGTGTCGCCGCACTGGCAGTCTTTCGCAGGCCACTAGGTGAGCTCCGGTGGCCTGTTTTTCCATGCGATCGCAACTACAGGCTTACCGGGTTGTCTCCTTCGCTTCTTGACCCTCATATTTGGGTTCCATCCAACCAAAAAAATTCACCCGCGTAGAACACAATGATTGAACAAGAGTAAGAGGGACAAGGTCTTGTTTGTTTGGCTCGCGCCCTCTACATTAGCATCTTATCAAGGGAGAAGATAAATGATTCAATAACTCTTGGAATTTAAACAAGACAAAACCCTAACTCATGAATTTTTGGAGAGCGTCCTGCGTTTGAAGATGGGTTGGTGTTCATCGATCCCGAATCAAGCCTCCAACAATGCCTCTCAAATGATGATCTTCGGTTCTTGCTTGATGGATCCATTCTTCATCAAGAGGCTCCTCCAAAATCCTCCTCTCCCAAAAAAACCTCTCATTTTTCCAATGAATTAAAAAATAGAGATGATGTGAGTTAATTTTTACAACACATAATTAAAGGAGGTTCATTAAATGGTGAAATTAATTAACCTACTTAATTGCATGTAGAGTGGTTACACATATTTGTGTAATTGGTCATTTAATGCCCTACATTAAATGCCCAACCACCCCTTGTGGTCCCCACCACCAAAACCTAAAGAGAGGTGGGGGATATTTAAAATAAATTAGATTTATTTTATTAATACTCTACAAAAACCGTGATAAGAAACTCTCTCTCTCAACCCACTACTGTCGAGGTTAAGGCTCCCTTAAGTGAATCCCAACATTGCAAGTTCAATGGTGCCCACATATTTTAATTCTGAGCACCAGTTCAAAAGTTAGAATTTCCTGCTCACACACTTATTGAATGTACCTTAAGAAAGTTTAAAATTCCATTCCAGGCACACCAGGAATCGGAATCAAATGCCGTCAGATTTTGCAGCCTCAGAATAGTTCCATATAATTAAAAAACAATTACATGGAAAAATATGGGTATTTACAAATAATAATAATATTATTATTATTTGACATGGGGTTTTTATAGGATTAAGTAAATAATTAAGGGCACTTGTGAAATTATTTTATTATGACCCTAGAAATATAAATACCCTATTATGTTATTTTCTCAAGAGATCCAATTCATTTTGTTGGTTGTGCACAATAATCTTAGAGAATCATCTCAAGCCTAGAGAGCTCCATTCTCCAATAATAATCCCAAGAATAGAGAGTAATCCTCCTCCACCAAATCAAGGAGAATTATTTTGAAGCAATCAAAGGAAGATGATGAAAGCACAAGGATCTTGCGTGATAGAACCCAGATACTCCTTCAACGACTTATGGAGATTCCTTGAACATGTGTGAATTACCTCTAGAGGAAATCTATACTTGGTTTCTACAACACAACAATAGTGAACCGTAAATATATCACCAAATTCATCAATGAAGAAATAATTCCTTATAGGTAATTATTTATCTAATTAGATTAATTATAAACAATATGTGTTGACCTCCACTCTCTATGTTTCAATGTTCCATCCCTTGTCTATTTCTTTGATTCAATTCCATTGATCATGATGTTCATCATCACATAAATCCCTGATTAATCATCAATTTTGTAAAAAATCATAGTTGGGAACTACCCAATGCATTCTTCCACTGCTCTTGGAACCTAGAAGTGGTATTAGATAGGGGAAATAATTGTTTATAATTATTTAAAAAATCATTTGGGATTTATGCATTTGTAATTTAATTTTTCAATTCAAGTTTGACCATTATTTTAATATGAATTGTGAGATATTTTTCTTCCTCCATCATTTCTAGTAGATCTAATTGAGACATTTAATTTAATGATTAAAATAAAATCAACTAACTCATCTGGTGGTGCCAAGGCTTATGGCTGGACAACACCAGACTACATGCCATGTAACCAGAGTTACATGAAATGTAGTCACATTAAAAACATTAGAATTGATTGAAAAATTAGTTCAAGATTATGAATTGATTATTTAATCAATTACACACTTAATGCACCATGTGTTAACCAAAATTTAATGGCGTACGGTCAGCCGAAATACATGATGTGTAGTCCACGTACATGGTGTCTAGCACCTTTGAGTCACAGATGGGTCATGTATTCCATACATGATCTACCTGACTGGTGACTGTGTAACTCAGAGTTGACATGGCATGTGGCCCATTAAACATACCGTGTACTCCAAATTTTATGAGGCATGAATTACACATTGAGTTCCTAGGCCTGTGTCTCAGATAGACGGTGAGCGGTGTACACACTATATAGATTGGATCTACATGCCGTGTACTTATACCAAGTTATGTAGTTTTAAAATTTATTTATTTTACTATGTAAATCTTAAGACATGAACTTGCATGTGGTCTTAAAGATAGGACACACCATGGGATATATTTTAATATACATAAATATTTAAATGTTTAATTAATATTTGTGTAATGTTCAGATATTCTTATCATGTACGAGTTGTATTACAAGTTGTTACTTTACATGCATTTAAGAAAAACACATGACTAAAAAAACATTTAATTCGTTTAATAACCCGTGAAGTACATGTTGTGAAAGTTAGTGATAAGTCATGTATACCATATGTCACAAGAGAAAAACAGTATACGAGTATAATACATGTTGGAAAAGATCAGATGAGTATTCATTGTGTTTCCTCCAAGGTACATTTATGTATAAAGTTAAACTTAAATGAATTTATTTAATTTGTTTAAAATTATAATGGTTGAGAATCTCAAGGAAATTAATATGATAATTAAGATAAAAGGATTTATTAATTAAATATAATAATTAATATAATTGAGCATGATTTATTTTAAATAAGAATGATTAAGAATTTAATACCAGTTTTATTAAATGCATAATTTGTTGCATGCATGTGGATGATCATGAGCTAGACCAGACCTTTTGTATGTGATTAGTTTCATTTCATTTATTATTAAATTAAATTGTTGGCTTGCATGCCTTCTCTACTTTCATTATGTAGGTCCTACGTTCCCATGGTTTCTTTTATGTAAACACCTTTCCCCCCCTCACATGCGTGTGAGTAAAAGGCATATGTAATGAATGGAGCTCCCAAGATAGTGGAGGTGGTTCAAGATTAGAGCCAAGGTGAAATCAATCCAAGGAGATACATAGGTGGATAGTTGGAAAGCTGCAACAAGAACCTTAATCAGTTCAAGGTGTTTTCCCCCTAGGTCAATGGTTAGTTTATCAACAGTTAGATAAACTAACCACTAGTAAGAGCTCATGATCATACTGCTTTATTATTTTATTTTATTTATTTGCATGGTTATTTCATTATGGATGTCTTTTCATGATCACATAATTAATGAATTAATGAGAATGCAATATAGAACTAAAATAAACCATATTATTTGTAAATATTATCTAAGACATGGTTAATCACTTATGTAACCCCACTTAATATTAACAAGAATGTGATAAAGATAATAATTTTCAATTTGCGCATAAAAGGATAAAATACATCAATAAAATATTAAGTAATTATATCATTCTATTAATTTATTTAGAATCAAACCATAATTCAAAGTGCTTGACTAGACAAAGATGAGGTGCTTTCAATTATCAGGGAATTCTAACATGAGGTTTTGGGTTAACTTAACTTGTTTTACATCAAGGGTTTACTTCTAAAGCAAGACTTGGTGTAACTGAGAGGCAATGGTTGAGGAAATCTAAATTAATGATTTTAGGATTGGGTAGTTCACTTAGCAGATCAATGAACTGTGATTTAATGCAGTTGGAATTTGGAATACCTATCTAAAACCGTTCAAGTTTCTTGACCAACCAAATTTGGGGTAATGAGAAGAGGAATATGGATCCTTGGCACTAGAATGTCCAAAAAATAAAATATTCTGAATCCAATGGTGAGGGATAATGAGTTTCGATAAAATAGTGGGAGACTAATAAATATAATATTTTTTATTTGTCTAAATTTATCAGATAAAGTACTAAAATTATGCTCATATTATTTTGTAGAAACAATAATAAAATAACATAAAACATATCATTGCAATCCATACATGATAAGGAAAAACTTCTCATCAATTTTTTTTACAAGAGTGAAAAAGGTGCCTATGTGTCATCCTTCACCATTAAAGGAAATTGTATATGCTGGAAGAACCTTTATCAGTTGCACCTGGAAATGAGGCAAGTGATCAAGAGCTATCTCTCTATGAGAAATATCTGAATGATGCTACAGATGTTTAGTGCTTCATGCTATCATACATGTCCAATGGGATTTTGAAGCAACGCGAGGATATGGATTCCTATAGTATGATGCCTCAAATTCAGGATCTCTATTAATAGAAGGAAATATAATAGAGGTATGAGATCTTAAATACTTTGTTCAAAACTAAGCTTGGAGAGTCTACTCCAGCTAGGCCTCATGTATTCAATATTATCAGCTACATTTAATGCCTAGAAATCTTAGGGATTAAATTCCTAGATGAGTTACATACAGATCTCATACTTTCATCACTTCCTAAGACCTTCTATAGTTTTATTTTTAATTACAATATGAGCAATAATGAGAAGAGTCTTCCAGAACTTCTAACTTTAATTCTCCAAGAAGATAAGGATATGGGGTGTGAAAAAACCACATTCATTATGGTGAATAAGAAAAGGAAGGACTAATAAAAGGGGTCCAAGACTTATAAACAGTCTAAATATCCCAAGCACCATCCTACCAAGAAGAATAAGATCTAGAGGTAGGGCAAGAAAAAAGGAGGTAGTATGTTTTTCATGTGGAAAGTCAGGCCATTGGAAGAGGAACTGCACCCAAAAGCAAGGGAAAGCTAAAGGAACATTATTTATCGAGTGAAATCTTTCCATCTCTACACATTGGGTATTAGATGCAACTTTTGGTGCTCACATTTGTATCCAAATGCAGGAACCAAGTAAATTTTGAAATATTTCCAGAGGAGAGGTGGATTTGAGAGGTGCCAATGGAGTGAGGCTGGTTTCCCTAGCCATTAGTAACTACCAACTTTTATTTCCAATGGGAATGATTTTCGTTTCAAGATATTGTTATTATGTACCTACAGTTACCAATAATATAATTTCTATGTCATGTTTATATACAAATGGGTTTATTTTTAAATTTGAAAAAAAAATTATTTCTTTTATAAGAAAAACATATGTTATGGTATGACACATTTAAATAATGGTCTTTATGTGTTAAATTACAAAAAAAGAGTGTTGGAAATCGATAACGAACCATGTTCACACGAACCATAAAACACCCATATGTGGCATCACCATCTTGGTCATGTAGACAATAAGTATTTGAAAAAGATCTATCAAGATGGTTATTTAGACTCTTTAGAGATAAAATCACTTGATAGTTGTCATGCTTGTTTACAAGGGAAAATGACCAAACCACTATTTGGTGGATAGGGTGAAAGGGAAACAAAGATTCTAGAATTGGTATGCAATGATGTATGTGGACCATTTCTAGTATAAGTTATAGGTGGATATTCTTACTTCATAACTTTTACTGATGACTTGAGAAGATATGGCTATGTCTACTTAATGAGGTATAAGTCTGAATCATTTCAGAAATTCAAGGAATTTAAGAATGAATTAGATAATCAACTTGGTAAGAAGATAAAGAATCTTCAATTGGATTGATGTGGTGAATATCTTAACCATGAGTTCATTGAATTTTTACGGTAGAATGGGATTATATCTCAACTGACCTCACCTTATACACTATAGTGGAATAGTGTTAGTGGAAGGATAAACTATACCTTGTTAGACATGGTAAGGTTGATTATGAGTCATGCAGATCTTCCATTATCCTTCTGGGGATATGTATTACAAACCGCGACATAGATATTAAACCTAGTTCCAACTAAAGTGGAAAATAGAGTTCCCTTCGATCAATGGAGTGGAATGAAACCCATTTTTTTATATACATGTGTATGTGGTTGAGAGACATCTGTTAAGGCCTTCTTGAGAAAAAAACTAGCACCTCGGGTCATGAAGTATATCTTTTTAGGGTATCCTAAGGAAACAAGCACTACAAGAAAATAATGATTTAGTGGTATTTTTAAAAATCACTACTAAATGTTCTTAAAATATTTTTTATAATTATTTAAAAAAAATTCATTTATTTTTAGTATCAATTTTTTAAAAAACCCCCGCGAAATAGAAAGATAAAAAATAAAAAAAATATTTAATTATTAATTATTAACCATTAATTATCATTTAATATCATATATAGTTTATTATTTATAATTTTAATTAATTATAATGTGTCAATTAATAAATATTTATAATTATTAGTTAATAATGATTTTAAAGTGAAAAAATATATTCCATAAGTTGAAAATTAGACTTCATCATCAAATGATCATAAATTTTGATCTGAGAGTCAGTTTTAGCTCCACAACCAGTCAAATAGAAGTTTATGAAATGAGATAAAACCACATGAGATTTAAATCATGTTATAATCAAAGGAAAAAATATATTAAAATTTAAAAAAAGTTTAAAATCAAACTCTAACTTTAAACTTCCATAACTTTTGATCCGGGTGTCCGTTTGGGATCTATAACATATCAAATCAAATCCTGCGATAATATATATAATTAGAGCTTGTCTTAAACTATGGTTAAAGAGTTATTTCTATTTTTTATTCCCTATAAAGGTCCAAAAGGCCTCTAAAACTGAGCTTTTTGTCAAAGACCCATGTTTCTTAAAATTTAAATGGATACAACTTTTGATTTGGGAGTCTGTTCTACTTGTACCACATATCATATCAAATATCATTTCATGATCTTATATTTGACTATTTTTGGACCTAAAACAGACTCCAAAATTATAATTTTTGGTCATTTCATTATTTTTATGAGTTTTAGTGTTTTCAAAGTTTCTTAATGTTTTTATGTGTTTTAAGGGTACCCTAATTTTATAACATTCTATGGATTTTCAGCCTAATTTTAGAGTGTATTATTTTCTTTTTCAGTGGGGACTCAATTTATTCTTAGGGATTACATTCATATTGATATTATGGTTTTGAAACTTTATAATTTTTCACAATGTAGTTTTATTTATAATTAAATATATGTATATTTCCTTATATCTATTATCTATACTATAGGGTGTAAAATTTAATCTATGTGTCATCTCCATACTAATTTGGGTGATGTGCTATCCTCTCCACACTTCCCAATTCCCACAAAAACATGATTCTCATCTTCTCCTTCACTACAGAGTCCACCTCCTCCAACGACTCCGTCTCTGACATTGCTTTCATCTTCTCCATCTCCTCCGCGTTCATTTCCTCTATCTTCCTATCCTCTTCTACCTATCCACCTCTCCGCCTCTCCACCTCTCTGCCTCTCCACCCCTTATAAAACATTCTCATCTAAACCATTATTGTTAAAATATACATATGAATTTTCTTCACTGCTTCTGCCTCTCCGTATCTGCCTCCTCATCATCGTCACCTCCACCTGCTCCTCTCTTCCTCTATGTTCGGCTTATCCACCTGCAAGTCTACTCATGCCTTTTTCACCTGCAACTCCACACTTTCCTTGTCCACCTAATACTCTACCTCCACCTTCTCCACCCGAAACTTTGCCTCCACCTTGATATGCAACTTCACCTCCTACTTCAACCATTTCTTCAATAGTCCTATATCATTGCTTCAAGAGTCCTATCTCCCAGAATCTTCATCCAATTTCTCATGATGGGTAGGGTTTCATTGATTTCATACCCAAAATTTCCATGCATGTATTAAACTATTCTTGAAATCTTGTTTCCATCCATAAATATCAATATCCTTTCATCCATTCCCCAAAAAACCTACATTTTTTCAAATCCTGATATCGTTATCTTCGATTTTGAACCCTGATACAGATTCAGGCTTCTTACAGAATGTAACCTAGAAAGTCATTTCCTTTAAATACCCCCTCAATCATCACAAGGCACTATATTTTGAAGATATTCTTGAAGGCATCGTCGATCAAACATTGGATTTCCAAGACATTGTCAGAAGACTGAGGGATTTTCAAGGTATGGTAGATAAATATTTCTGATACCTGTTGTAGGTACATCTAAAACACATATTACAAATGCGACTCATAAAAATATTCATTCTATCATAAAAATACATCATATATCAAAGCTATGATCCAAGGAATCATTTAAGGATATATGAATTTTCAATGCATCATCATAAGACTGCTAGATTTCCAAGGTAATATTGAAACATATTTGTAAAACCCTACAATACACCTCTTACAGTTTCACTATTATGTTGTGTTCTCGATGAATTCTTGGAATCCAACTTTGAAACACAGTGATATTCAATTCCCCAATTCAGGTATGTTGTAATCATTTACCTCCTAATTTTCTATAGAATACCTTATGTTGTTTGATCATTGATCATATCAAAATGATTTTGGATGTCTTTTCATGATTGTTTAAATGTAAAGTGTGTTACAATTATGAATCTTTGTTGTTGTAATGTCTGATTTTATATATTAAAGCTACTAATTTATGTATAATTTTTCAATATTTGTTTTCTAATGATTTTTACTATCTTCTAATTTAGTATTCCCAATATCCTTGGCTCCTGGTGTCAATTTCATATTTCCTAATGTTGTTTTAAACATAGATTGTTCAATGTATCATCTATTACAGTGACAAACTCCATCTAGAAAATTTCTGGACTTCACTAAGTGATTTTTATTTAATGTGTATTATTATGTATACATGATATGTATATGTTTATTGATTGTATAAAATTTTTCATGTGTTTCTCTTTACAGTGTATATTATTCTTACCATCTCAGGTGAATACTCATTTCTATATAATCAGTATTTCTATTGATTCAGGTAAATACTTATTCCTCTATAATTCAGCATCTTTATTAACTTTTTCAAGAATTCTATTTCATTTTTCACTTTGAATATATTGACTGTGTATTATTCTATACATGTATATACTGTATCATATTTGAATTACAATTATCCACATATATTGATTTTCTATTAACTATGTATGTATTCTACTTACAATTTTACATTTGAATTGGGCTCTCCATATTGCAAAAAACATGTGTTATTCATGATTTTTAGTTGCAAATATTATTTAATCAGGTTATCAAATCCAATAGTTGTTTGATATTCTTAATTTTCAGTTCTAAATGTGTGCAATTTATATATTTTTGATTAGGTAATCACTACTTTTTCAGGTGGATTTTTAATTGCAGTAATCCATTCCTAGATTCATTGTTTTCAGTGGAGATTCATGGTATGATATCATAATATCAAAGCTACTTTACATTTGAGTAGGATTCTATGATTGTACATCATGAAATTTCTTACCATATTTTGTTTCATCTAATGAAATTTTTAATTTTTTTTACCAGGTTCAACTGCTCTGAGAAATTCACATTTTTTGTACATCATAAAAGTTAGTGATTTAGGTTAATGTCATCCATTTCAGTAAATAACTGACTTACCAATCAATGTTTCACATAGATCAATATCAATAAAGTAGATTAGTATCTAAACCTAACTAATTCAGTTTCATTATCCATTCTAAAAGGCACCCCAACAATAGTAGTGATATCCTGAAGGATATTAAGCTGCCAAAGAATCTAATTCAAACTGTGAATCCGAATCCAAACCTACGTATATATACTTTTTATGTTATATATTCTCAACCTCTCATAGAAATGATTTTATGGCATGGAGTTCTATTAATTCTTCCACTATTGTGGTTATAATTATTTTCTTTAAAATATTCTCTTTTATTGTGATTATGATACTTTATTATTATGATAATATCAGGTGTCACTTAATTGAATACAATTTTAGACTCCCAAAGGATTATTTTGAACTACTTTTTCTTGAGGTTTTTTTTTTCTCATGGCTATCAATACTGTTAAGTGTTATTTATATGGTATATTTAGTTGTGAAAATTTTTATTTATTTTAATAACATATCTATTCATTGAAAAAAAATTTGTATTAAATTTTTTTTATTTAGTTTGTACAGGTTATCGTTTTGTGATGGATTTCAGTATTTCATTTTATGATCAGGTTTCGAAGAACATTTGACAAATTGATCTTCCTGTTAAGGTAATAAAAATTTAAAGGATATTTTTTTGGGATTTTATTCTTAATAAAAAGATTCATTTCATCAACCAGCCAATAGTTTTACCATTATGGTCAATGATTAAAACAGAACAATTTTCATGCTTTATTTCTATCTCCATTCCCATATATAGAATATGTGATTCATTATTGTGCAAACTTTCCACCAAAAAATAATGTATCTGACATGAATTTTAGCTACATTCATTTAGTTTTTATAGGAGTTCATTAAAATAAATAACATCTCAGAGATGAACGCAAGACCAAATTATTTTATAAAAGAGATGAATAACTTTAAATTCTTTATTTAAGGGATTAATATACTCAACCTTGGATATTAAAGGGAATCATTCTCATACCGTAACAATATGTATAAATATCAAAGGATCTATTATCATGTGGACTGATTTGTAGATCACTGGAAATGTGTCTCTATTTTTCTATATGCTTTTATAAAATTCATGGTTAAAACATCATCAGACCATTTCCCCTTTTTTTGTGATGTGGTATAATTATGAAGTGGACACCCACTTCTTCTTATTTTCTAAACAATATACTATTTCCATATAATTCTTGCAACTCTTCCAATATTTAGGGGTAGAGTCATATATTTTATAAACAATTGACTATTACCATATAATTCTTGCAACTCTTTCAATCTTTAGGGGGTAGAGTCATACAAAGGTACTAATGGGTGGAATTACATATAGAGATTCCTTTCATCAACTGGGCTATAGTTTTACCATTATGGACAAAAATTAAAATTGAATAATGTGCATGCATGATTTCCATCTCCTTGACCATATATAGAATATGTGATACATTATTGTATCATTGTGGCCATGGTATCCCGAAGACATAATCCACACATGAGGGAGGGATTTTTTTTCTATTCTATGCATCTACAAGAATTGTGGGAATTACTTAGATCTTACTATCATAATTATTGGAAGGATCAAAATATTATTGATGTATGTTGTGTTTAAAAACATCACTTGATTTCATGGCCTCATGGTGACAAGGAGAA
Source organism: Viscum album (assembly GCA_963277665.1). NCBI lineage: Eukaryota > Viridiplantae > Streptophyta > Magnoliopsida > Santalales > Viscaceae > Viscum > Viscum album. The sequence goes on along the minus strand of OY728139.1, from coordinate 496,223,334 downwards.
TATCTAAGATAGAAGTGTGCAAGAATTTATTTTGTATAATTTATTGAAATATTTTTGGGTTAAAGTAAAAGGTTTCTTTGTTTAGTAACATCAATGGACTACATTCTACTTTCCATGAAAAATTTAATGACATTTCCTTTTCACCACTTTATTCACTTTGGTTTTCTCATAAATATATTCTCAAGAAATTATGAGTTAATTATTTTCTAAACCATTGCATCATTGTGCATGTGTATAATAATGCATCCATTTGATCATGTTCAGTTATCGCTTTCTACTACTGCTAATAAATCCATGTCATTGAAGGAAATTAGGGATGAAGAATTTTTAGAAAGAGAGGATCAGATATCAGTGCTATCGGGTGAGGACCAGGAAGAGAAGTCTAGGAAGTGTGAGTTTGTGAAAGGGTTGTTGTTATCAACCATCTTGGATGAAGTATTATGAATGGAAAGGTTAGAGGTACGAGATATGAAATAGTCAATATATATATTGCTATGTTTGTATGTATCATTAAGAAAGGTATGGGAAATTCGTATCTAGTGATATCCATGATTGGTACATAGTGAAATATGGTTACATAATGAATCATGTCATTAGGACCATTGTTGTTAGCTAATACTACTGCAACTACCACAGATGTTAGCATCCATTTGTGTGCTAACACAATTTGAGTGTTTGGATTTCAAAAGGATGAAATCTAAATTCTATTGAACTATGCTGGTTTCAGCCCGACTATCTATGTAGAATATCTCTTAAGATGCTGTCTATGGAGTCAAATATCAAAATACAACAATGAACAGTACTATTCATTCCAGTCCACCAAGAAGTAGCAACAATACTCCAGATTTGTATATGGATTCTAAATAGAATACTTCAGATTTGGGTATGGATTCTAAATAGAATTGTATTCCAACAATTCACTGGATATTAATATTATTAGTTTTATTCAGATTATCTGTATAGGATAACCCACAATTTTTCTCATTGCTGTTTCTTTTCTATTTAACTAAATTTTTGGAATGGTAATTTGATATGTTGGGATCCTTTTTCTTTCTTGTCGCATGTGTTTTCCAATTGATGAAGATATTTGATAATTATTTTATAACGATATTAAAACACGTTGTTAAATTCTATTATCATCATCATTTTCATTACTATAGTAATAATAATAACAATGATTTAAGGTTGTAAAAGATACTTATTCATTACTAGCCCAACCAATGGATGGAATCTGTTTTTTGGTTGTGGCTGGACCAAAATTTCCCAAGAATGTTTTTTTATTCATTTAATATGGCATGTCTATTTATATTTGATGTTTAAATATGAGTATCAGGTGACTCTTAGTCTATTATTGTGTCTTATTCAGTTCTTTTTATATCATATTTTTAGTTCAAAATCGGTTTATATTTACTTATAAATTTTTATATAAACTTATATTTATTTTAAATTACATTATGAATTTATTATTCCAGTAAATGAAATATAACATGGGATTCATTATAGTTTGTTCTTTTGAAAAAAGTTTAAAAATTCAGTTTCCATTATTAAAGTGCAGAATTTAAGTTTTCTTTTTGACTTTCACATCTAATGATTACTGACTAGGGCCCTAGAGGACTGATCCAAAGGTCTGGTATTAGTGTGGATGTCTCTCAAGAGGTCTAAGCTGGGTTTGTACTATTTGGGAGATGATTTTGTGTTCCATGGCCCTATCTAATATTTTGGTGAACCATTTGCTTCCTATAGGTCTACTAGCTTGATCAACATGGTTATGGTTGTATGTTATGATGAAATATATAAACATTAGAAATTTAGGGCCAATCCTTAATTTTCTCCCTATTCTTATATTCATATCACTGCTCATTTTACCTTTTCTTTTTTTCCAATCCTCAACAACATCTCAGAATATGCAGTCTCAAGTCTAGAATCCTGGTTGTACCTTTGTATTCCTTCAGAAAATATTCAGTCTCACTTGAAACTATAGCTTGTGGATGGTGTTTTTTGAGTAAAAATGCAAATAATTTGGGATCCCCTAGGCCGTATTATTTTCAACGTGTGTATAAATAAGACCCACCTTTTATAATTCAGGATATTCTTTGGGGATTCACTTCTTGGATATGATAACATCCATACCTAATGACTTTCTATATTTATTAGTATTAATGTAGTCACATGCACACGGTTTTCCTATATCAATATCCGATATTCTAATGGAGTTGTTCTTTGAAACATGATATATTTCTGAATGTTGTAGCCAAATAACATAAGAGGCACACTATCTATGGCCAACAAATGTTGATACAATATCCTCCTAAATGTCATGGAAAATGAAAATAGGATACATTGTGTGACCAACAAACATAAATACAACATGTGTGTGGATGACTGTGTTTGATCGACAATAGTATCTTAGACATTAAACAAAAAAATGGTTCATCATTTTTGGTGTGTGAACAATAGTTGTGCATGACTACACTATGCATGACTGCACTCTGTGTGACTGCATTGTGTGTGACTACATTGTGTGTGACCAATAGATGTGTGTGAGCAACATCGACATTCATAGATAAAATAGTTCATCCTTTCAGGTAAATACCTCTAGCCGGGATCCATCAATTTCACTAGTCACCTTTCACTTCTTAAATGGAACACATTCATCATTTGAATCATGTTGATTTGCCCATCATAAGTCAATGGTCCAGTCCAAAGAACTTGAAGAAACATGTTCATTGTCAGTAAACATCTTATAATACCTGTTCATCTTATATAACTCGACTTTACTTAATTAACTGTTCATTTTCAGTACTTTATATCTCATTTTAGTCTATGTAGTTTGTCTCACATTTTACTTATAAAATTATTTGCAGAGACATTTAGAACATGAATTCAATTAAAAAGGATTTGATACAGGAGATGAAGACACCACTGTATGCAATAGAGACAGATCAACTTCAAATGATCATAAAAAGTGGTCTAATGAACATCAGTGCAGAATGAAAAGAAAAATTGAATAGACCTATCAAAATTCAATTCATAAGTTAACTATTTATTTTTGATTCAATTTGTTTTTTTATCAATTATTATTTATTCTTACATTTCTTTATATTTCAACTGTCTAAAGGTTTTACCATCTTTAAATTATGACTATTTGTATTTGAATTTATAATTAATTTATTATGCCGTGTAAATTCACGGGTTGGGTACTAGTTTACTTATAAAATCACTTGTATAAATACACATTTATATAGAAATGCATTTTTAAGCTTATAAACCAAATGGAAATAAATATTTTTTATTCATTTCATTTAAAATAAATAATTATCGATTTTATATGCATTTGTAAATATTTATACATATTTTTATTTATATATTTTTATATAATATCTGTGTAGATATAAATATATATATATATATATAAATATTTATATTTAATTGTGTTTATATATATATATTTATATTAATATACAATTATAAATATGCGTGTGTTTATATATATTTATATAACATAAATATGTGTTTATATATATTTATGTAAATTTTGTTATAAGTATATATATTTATAGATATTTATATCCATTTATTATTTTATTATTTTATTATTTTATTATTTTATTATTTATTATTTATTATTTATTATTTATTATTTATTATTATTATTTATCATTAGTTATTTTTCCAATTATTATTTACTATTTACAATTTACTAGTTATTATTGATTTATTATTGATTTATTTTTTTATTATATATTATTAATTAATTAATTAATTAATTAATTAATTAATTATTATTATTTACTTATCATTATTTATTATTTATTTTTAATTTTATTATTTATTATTTTATAATTTTATAATTTTATAAATTTATAATTTTATTATTTTATTTTCATAATTTTAATATTTTAATATTTTATTTTCTTAATTTTATTACTTATTTATTTGTTATTTATTTATTTATTTATTAATAATAATTAATTAATTAATTATTATTATTATTAATTATAATTTATTTATAATTTATTCTTATTTAATTATTAATTATTAATTAATTATTTTATTATAATATTTAATTATTTAATTATTTTTTTTTGTAATTTTATTATATTATTATATTATTATTTTATTTTTATAATATTATAATTTTATAATTTTATTTTCATAATTTCATTATTTATTTATTTATTATTATTATTAATTGATGATTGATTTATGATTGATTTATGATTGATTTATTATTATTATTTATTATTTATTATTATTTATTTATTATTATTTATTATTTGTTATTTATATTTTATCATTTATTATTATTTATTTATTATTTATGTATTATTTATTTATTAGTTATTTATCGAGTTGTTATTTAATTATTTAATTATTTATTATTATTTAATATTTAATATTATTATTTATTATTTACTATTTGTTATTTACCATTTATTTCTATATCATGTGTTTATTTATTTCTTTATTATTATTTTGTTTTTTATTTATTAATTATTAATTTGTAATTTGTAATTTGTAATTATTAAATATTAATAATGAATAATGAATAATGAATTATTAATTATTATGGCGTCGTCCAATAAAAGAATCTCATGAAATGGGTCTATTGCGATCGTTGAAGCAAACCCCTATTTATTTGAAGAACACCTCGAGGAATGTCGTTTCTCACTTCTGGCCAGAGTCTCAGTTCCTCGGAAGGCTTCGCCATGGAGACTTGAGGATTTAAAAACCTGCTTGCAGCGACACTGGGGATTTGATGATTGGTGTCTCATCTCAATTGGTAAGGGTCTCTATCATATTGTTTTTCCCTCAGAACAGAGAAAATTCCTTGCATGGGGCATCATCCCAATCCCTCTTAAGCCTGGTTTTCTTACATTGCAAGAATGGGATCCTATGTCGGATCCACATTCATCCAAGACCACCACTACCCAAGCCTGGATTCGTATTACTGGTTTGAATTGGTTCTTCTGGCACCCTATGATTTTGCAAGATGTAGCTGCGATAGTGGGGAAACCGATTAAACTTGACAAGGAGACAGAAAGAGAACTGTATGGCCATTATGCTAGAGCTTTAGTTGAAATTGATATGTCTCGTGATTTTATTAATACTGTCTTTTTGACGGTTGGGGACCTCAAGTTGGAACTCGCAATCCATTTTGAATGGCTTCCAGATTTATGTGATTATTGTTTTAGAATTGGACATTCTGTTGAACATTGCCCCAAGAACATGCAGTGCTCAAAGTGTATGAAATATGGTCATGTTTCTACTGTCTGTAGGCTTAACAATTCTGATAATTTGGATCAAATGAAGGGTCAGAATGGTCCTAAGAAGGAAAGACTTGTTTACCAGTGAAAGGATACTACTTCCAATAGAAGTGTTTCTTTGGCTGATATTGTCAAACAGGGGGATGGTTGTGGGGGTATGAGTGGGCAAGGTGCTATCAAAAGCACTCATGAGCCGGTCGCTGAACAAAACAAGGAAGTAGAAAGTGCTATTGAACCCACCACATGGGTGGAGACCTCAGATGATGAGAATCAATTGAAACAAGAGGCTGAAATCCAAAAAGAAGTGGACAAGGAAATGAGGCAAGAACACATTGTTTTCTCTAAATGCAAAGGCAAGACAAAGGTGATTGATAATAACAACTTTGAGTTGGTTCTATCAAGGAATTCAAAGGCTAATTTTCAAGAGGTTAATACACTTCCTTTTTCTAAATCGCTATCTGACTTCCTGGATCCATTGTGGCTGCTTTAGACCATGGTGAGGCTACTCTTGTCGGCGAATCCAGCACCTTGGTGCACGCTTCTCCAAGCAGGTGCCCTCATGATGACCAAGTTCCAGGTTCAGCTGAAAAATAGAAGGCAACTCAGACCTTGGCCATTGATCAAATCAAAGAGCTGGAGCCTACTGTGCATGACCTCATTGTTGATATTGTAGTAAGCAATGACCATCCAGATTCTTGCATGAATTTCAAGGAAATTCATAGGCACACCAATGACACTTTGGTGGGAAATGAAAATATTGAATAGTGGGTGTTGGCTGAAGACGTCACTAATACAGAATATGAAGACCCAGAAGAAACTTTGCACCAAACATGGAAGCGAGGTCGTCATCCTCGAAGTCATGGTCGAGGACGTGGAAGGGCGGATTGGACAGCTAATAAAGAAGACTCCCAATCAATGTATAATTCTGATTCTGATGATACTGACATTGCAAGCCTCCTTGAACAAGCAGAAAGATTAAAGAAAATCTATTATGGAGGTCACGGCCATGGGCGTGGGCGTGGGCGAGGAACAAATTAGATTACTCTTCAAGAAGAGGTGATAATGGTTGAAGATAAGATTAAGAAAAAACTTGGTCTTTGATTTTCTGATGAAGGCAGTGATGTCTTGTCTGAGCCCCTCCTCTCTATTTTGTTGTCTTCTTTTCTCTCATTTTAATAAATGGTTTTCGGGATTTAAAAAAAGGAATTATGAATTATGAATTATTGATTATTGATTATTTATTATTTATTATTGGTTAATCATTATTGATTAATAATTATTGAGTTTATATCTATTTGTTATGTATTATTTATTTTTTCAATTAATATATATAAGTATATTAAATTATGTTTATTCACCACATGAAGAGCCTGCTGGAGTGGTCAAGTCTTTGGAGAATATGTAAGAGGTAAGAGATCCAAATATCACCCAACGCAGAATTTCTATATATGGTACATGCATGTGCATGGTAACAAATAGTCAAAATTATAATAAATAAAAAATAATAATAAATAATAAATAAATAATAAATAAATAATAATAAATAATAATAAAATAATAATAAATAATAATAAAATAATAATAAAATAATAATATAATAAAATAAATAAAATATTAAAATATTAAAATAATAAAATAGTAAAATAATAAAATAATAAAATAATAATAAATAAATAATAAAATTACAGAAATAAAATAATAAAATAATAAAATAATAAAATAATGAAATAATGAAATAATAAAATAAAATAATAAAATAATAATAAAATAATAAAATAAAAAAAATAAAAAAATAAAAAAATAAAAAAATAAAAAAATAAAAAAAATAAAAGAATAAAAAACTAAAAGAATAAAACAATAAAAAAATAAAAGAATAAAAGAATAAAAAATAAAAAAATAAAAAAAATAAAAGAATAAAAGAATAAAAAAACAAAAAAAAAAAACAAAAAAAAAACTTAAAAAACACTGTAAAAAATCTTTGCTAATTGATTGGCGACACATGATTTAGCGGCAGTTTAAACTGCTGTTAAACTCAAATTTCAATGTAGTGAGGGGATACTATCTATACAACCCCTCAGACAAGAAAGTGACTACCATCAAACAATCCATCTTTCTTGAGAGGGAGAACATCCTAAAAAGGATAATGGGAGCAAGATTGACTTCGATGAAGTTGATGCTCAAGATACACAAGAGTTGGAATAGGAACAGATTTCATAAGCCCCCGTGGAAGAAGTAGTTCCTAAAACACAAGTATTGCATAGGAGTGTAAGAGAGGTAAGTGAACCAGAGAGATATGGTTTTATAGTCACTGAGGATGGTGACTCATTATTGGTTAACAATGATAAACCTCTATCCTATAAGGAGGCAGTCAAAATCACAAAATCTATAAGATGGATAAGCTATGAATTCTGAGATGGATTTCATGTATCATAACCAAGTTTGGGTTTTGGTCGATGTGCCAGTTGATGTAAAGCCTATCAGATGAAAATGGGTATTCAAGAGGAAACTAAACATCAAAGGTAAAGTAAAGTACCTATAAAGCAAGGCTAGTAGCTAAAGGGTTTAAATAATGTCAAATAATTGACTATAAGGAAACATTTTTACCAGTTTCCATTTTTAAATCCATCAGAATCATACTTGCTATAACAGCTTACCATGACTATGATATTTGACACATGGATATCAAAACTTCATTCCTTAATAGTAACCTTCAAAAAGATGTCTATATGACAAAAATAGAAGGGTTTGTGACTCCAGGTGATGCCAAAAATATTTTTAAGTTACAAAGATCCATTTATGGATTGTATCAAGCATCTAGGTCATGGAACATTCATTTCAATAAATCCATAAAAGAATTTGGATTTATTAAGAATGAATGTGAGTTGTGTGTTTACAATAGGTTTAGTGGGAATGCGATCATTATCCTAGTTGTATATGTTGATGACATATTACTTATTAGAAATGATATACCAGTCTTACAATCTGTTGAGGACTGGTTGAACAAGTGCTTATCCATGAAGGACTTAGGTGAAGAATCCTATATTCTAGGGATCAAGATCATTTATAATAGATCTAAAAGGCCTCTTAGACTAAGGCAAAGTACATACATTAATCAGATATAAAAGTGATTTAGTATAGAATAATCCAATAGGGGATTGGTTCCAGTGTCACATGGTTTACATATTTCTAAGAAAATGTTTCCTCAAACACAACATGAGAGAGATAGAATGAGTAAGATCCCATATGATTCCAAGATAGGATCAATCATATATGCCATTTTATATACTAGACTTGATGTTGCCTATGCATTGAGCATGGTAGGAAGATATCAAACAGATCCAAGAGAACAACATTGGATTGCTGTTAAGGCTATCCTTAAGTATTTGAGAAAAACTAAGGATATGTTCCTAGTGTATAGAGGAGACGAGGAACTGGTCATCAGGGGTTATACTGATACTAGTCTTTAGATAGATCAAAATGATATGAAGTCACAATAAGGATATGTTTTCTATCTCAATGGAGGAGCTATGAGCTCGAAGAGTTCAAAGTAGTTAGTTGTCACTGATTCTACAGTGAAGTTCAAGTATATAGAGGCTTCTGATGCAACCAAGGAATCTGTTTGGATTCGGAAATTTTTCTAGGATCTTGATGTAGTAGCTAGTAGTAAATACCCTATCATATTGTATTGTGATAATACTACCACGGTGGATCTTTTAAAATATCCAAGGTCACGCCAACGGACAAAGAATATACTCTATATGTATCACCTCTTGAGGATTTTTTATCAAAGGGCCGAAGTTGCAGTGAGTAGAGTACCCACAAAAGTGAACGTGGTAAACCCCTTGACTAAAGGCCTATCTCAACAGAAGCATAAGTATCATGTGAGAGCTAGTAGACTAAAGGTTGTTAGCAGTTGGCTCTAGATCAAGTGGGAGTTTGTTCTAGTTAGTTCCCTAGAACCAAATTCTATGCACTTTATGATAAAAATTTATTCATTGTTTTTAATCTTAATAAACTACTTATCATATCATGATTGTTCTTTTTCATGACATAGTATGTGATAATGTTTGAAGAGTATCTATCGAACTAAAAGGCCATAGTAGTTCCCCACTATGATGAGAACCCAGAAGTGCTATGACACTATTCTTGAATATATATTCTATTGTCGGATGATATCATTTGTGGGGAAAAAATGATACAGGCTATCAGGGGTGGATACTCATTAGAATTTGATTCATCTTCTCATGGTGTATTCTCTTGGTAATATCCAATAGGAAATCCACATTTATACATGTCATTGGATATTCCTGTATCCAGACATGTATATTGGTCCTTAGACTTTAATATTATTATTAATGAATATTATGAGTCATGTACTTTGATATATTAATGAAAACCGTGATGAAAGATGTTCCTAGAGAGGTAGGATATGTTCGGCGTGTCATGGGTAATATTGAATTAATGAATAATGTGAGAAAGTATTTATACCTTCTGTTCATTAATAGAAGTTAATATATCAGACCCTTTTATGGAAATGATATAGCCTAAATAAATCCCTGGCCATGGTGTTCTATAGGAATGTTCTATTTCTAGAAAGTCAAAGAAAGAGATATTGAGTATATAGGTTGATGGCACTGGCATGCAACCTACTCAATTGAATATATTGTGATAAAGGGATTATATTACACAGTAAGCATCCATATGTGGTGACATATCCTTTCGATATTAAATTATTTTTCTATGGGTTCCTTGGCCTGTTGCTAAACGATAACCTTGGAATTTAGGCTGCTTTGCCTAATGCCACTAAGAAAGAGGCCTCGAGGGTCACACACTAAGTGTATTAAAAATCTCAGTTAAATAATATATTATTTTTTATTATTTAAGAGGTTGAATAAATATTATTCTTACATGTGTTTTAATAATTATTCATGCATGCTTGATCACATTTATTCCGTCACTAATTATTCGAGAGAATATATTGTGATTTGACTATTTAATAAATATTAATTTTATATTTAGGGAATATAATATTTATTTAATTATTGGTGAATAATTAAGTGATATTTATTTAATAAATAAATTGATATTATTAAAGGCCTGATAAATATTGTGGAAGAATTGCAGACCTAGTTTAATGGTCCGGTGAGAAATAATAAATAATAAATATTATTTTATTAAATAATATTTAATTATTATTTACAATTTAAGAGAATTTCAAGAAATAATAATAATAATATTATTATTTGACATGGGGTTTTTATAGGATTAAATAAATAATTAAGGTCACTTGTGCAATTATTTTATTCTTACCCTAGTAATATAAATACCCAATTATGTTATTTTCTCAAGAGATCTAATTAATTTTGTTAGTTGTGCACAAAAATCTTAGAGAATCCTATCAATACCAAATAGATACCTTATCTATGAACTCTCCCAAGAATGGAGAGCAATCCTCTTCCACTGGATCAAAGAGAATGCTTTGAAAGTGGTTCTCAAAGCAATCAAAGGCAGACGATGCAAGCGCAAGGATCTTCTGTGCTAGCACTCAGAGACTCTTTCAGTGACATCTAGAGATTCCTAGAACACGTATGGATTGACACTATAGAAAATCGACACTTTTTTCTATAATGCAATGATAGTGCACTGTATATCTCTCTCTAGATTCATCAACTGAGAAATAATTCCTTAGAGGTAATTATTTTTATAATTAAATTAATTATAAACAATATGTGTCGATCTCCTCTATCTTAGTTCTGAAGTTCTATCCCTTGTCTATTTCTTTGATTCAATTCTATTGATCATGGTGTTCATCATCTCATAAATCCTGTATTGATCATCAATTAAGGAAAAAAGACAATTTGGGCACTACCCAACACATGCTTTTGCTGTCCCCAGAACCTACAAAAAGTTCGAGTCATTACATTATTCCCCTATTTAAAATTTTCTCCCTCAAAATTTTAATTTTATACACTAAAATAGATGAGGGTATTTATATTTAATTACCTCCTTTAATTACCATGTCACTTCCTCAAACTTGTGGTTCCTTCTTAGCACTTTGACCAGGTGCATTTTCTTATTTCGTAGAATTTTGTCTATACGATCCAAGATCTTCACCGAATGCTCCTCGTATGAAAGATCATTTTCCAATGGAACAACCTATGAATTCAGTAAATGTGAGGGCTCTGTTATTTAATTTCTTAATAGGGATATGTGGAATACATTATGAACTTGAGACAGGGTTGGTGGGAGTGCTAGTTTACAAGCCACAACTCTGATGTGGTTGATAACCTCAAATGGGACAATGTACCTATGACTTAACTTAACCTCATTCCCAAATTTCATGAATTTTTTCCATGGAGATATGTATAGGAATACCTTATCTAAAATCTCAAACTATATTTCTCGTCAGCGATTATAAACACAACTATTTTGTCAACTCTAAGTAGCCTTGATGTGCTTCTGAATGGTCTGGTCCTTTTCCATTATTTCCTCACCCATTTAAGTACCCAATAGTTTGAATTCACTAACTTCATCTCAGCATGTAGGTGTTCTGAATCTATTTCCATACATGGCTTCGTTGGCATCCATTTGGATGTTTGAGTAGAAGCTATTATTATATGATAACTCAACCAGAAGAAGATGTTGATCCCATCCTCCTTTGAAGTCAATCAACCATGCTCTCAACACTTCTCCCAGTGTCTGAATAGTCCTCTCAGATTGACTGTTAGTTTAGGGGTGATAAGCCATACTGAATTTCAACTCAGTATTTATAGAATATTGGAGACTCTTCCAGAACTTGGAGGTAAATTCTGGATCTTGATCAAATATAATTGAAAGTTATGTTCCATGCAACCTCTCCCCTTCTATGATGTATATCCTTGCAATTTGATAAAGTGAGAAGTCCTATCAAATTATAATGAAGTGATTAGTCTTTGTAAGATGATCCAACACAACCCCTATATAATTATTTCATCTTTATGTATTCAGAAGACTAGTGACAAAGTCCATTGTAGAGACCCAAGTTTGACGTACATGGACATTACATTTCTTTTTTGGAATACTTAATACATGAAACAAACAGATGCCCAAAGACCATATTAGTTTAGTGACTTTGGAAACTCATAACATAATCTTCTAAATTTGTGAAATATCTTCAACATATCCCATAAAGATCTTCCCCTTTTGTTTCCTACCTAAAACCTTTATTTATTTCCTGGGGAAAAGAAAACATAGAAAGGATGAGCTCAAATTCCCAGTAAGTGTAAACATAGAGAACATAAAACAAACCATAAACATTTGAACGTAAAAACATGAACATAAAGTTTAAACATCAAAATATTGAGTCATGAAATAAATCTCAACATCACATAAGGCATGTATCATAAAAGAACATTAACCATGATATAATTGCATTGGCATAAAACATGTAATTTTAGAAAATTAATAAGCACATAATATGATTTACATAGTAGACAATGCATTTATACCAAGACCATAATAGTGGACACAGTCCATTACTAAACCAGGTTTACTTTCCACTATAATCATGTATTACTGAACCAAATTTACTTACCGTTCCAACCCTGTATTACTGAACCAGATTTATATGCCGTTCAAACCCTGCACTACTGAACCAGATTTACTTACCGTTCCAGTAATGTATATATCATGAGATATAAATATTTACCCATTTAATTGGAGGAAGATATAGGTCCCACCCATATCATAATTAAATCATTCTTACATGTGACACAAAAACATAAATCATTCATCATAGCATAACCCATGAAATATAATGGGATTATTAAACATCATTTCATCATAACATAATCCATATACAACATATAAACTTCAATAAAATAATTACATCATAAACACAATCAAATTAAATTAATAATAGGGATAGAAACATAACCCTATTTCATCTTATATGGATAACAATTTTGACAAAACACTTGAACTTAATTCCTGAGTAAAATATCCTTTCTTCTTCAAAAACGTTTTCTTTTCTCAAAATGTCATGAAATTTTAAAATAAAATAATTTAATTAAAAATAAACTTGAAATATTTTAAAGGAAGATTCATAGAAATAACGTGTTATGAAGGCGTAAAAATCCGTTCATGCTGTATAAGTTAAAAAAACATTCTTCTCATGCTTTTTTCAGAAAAGTTAAAAAGTACCCCGTATGGTAAATAAAAGAAAGATTCTTTCCATACCACATAGTAAAATTAAAACGGGATAAAAATGAATTTAAACATATATAGAATAATAATAAACATTTTATGATAGAATTATTAGAAAACATGGACATGGATGATGAATATATCCCCAGTAAATACTTACGTATAAACAATCTCAGATAAAAATGAGATTGTAAAATTATCCCTTACCTTAGGTTTGATTTCTTCCGTATGTGTCCAAAACTTCCATATAGTATATTATCAAACTGTAACAGATCCATAATAATATTTATGATTTCATATATGATTTACTTATGAATTTATGTTACCCATTTATTTGTCAATTCCATGTTAAAGCAACATTTTGGGTAATAATCATTTCATTTATCATATGTGTTTGGACTTTTTATTCTTTATATTATTATTTAGATCATGATTTACTTAATTAAATAATGTAAAACATGATTTATATATCATATATATTCAGTATATAAATATATATATATATAATAGATAGATAAATGAAATGGACTACACCGTTCATGGAGACTTTTGGCTGTACGTATGCATGAATGCTGTTTTCATTTCCTTATTGAATTAATTTAAAGTAAATGGCATACACACACACACACACAAACACAAACACACACACATAAATATATTAGAATTATTATGTATTATATTTCATTATTATTTATTATATATACTTTATAATCATTCTTGAATGGTTAACATGGAGAATGAATCTCATCACGTCGTGGAGACGGTAAGCCTTACGTACATACGAGCGATGATATCATTCCCATAATTGTTAAATGATATTAAAGTGGATGGTGTATAATATCTAATAATTAGTATCATGTTATAATAATCATATATTGTTATTATTTCCACCATTATACCCATCCAAGTAAGGTGGTGTTGAAAAATAGATCACACCACGACGTGGAGACGGTAAACCGTACGTACACACACATGATGATTTCATTTTTGTAGGATGGATAAAAGGTGAAATAGGGTTGTTTCATATTTATAATAACATATAATTATATTATTGATACTTATTTTATTACTTTATAATGAGACAACTAAATAAGAGGAAGTATAAGAATAATTTTTTTGAAAGAATTGGTAGAAGAGATTACCTCTTCCCCGATGTGCCTCCTTTAAATTTCCTCTTAAGGCACTAGAGTTGGTATTTTGAGAAGACCAGCACCTCTAAAATGTAACTAGGGAAGTTTATAAGAGAAATGTTTAGGGGTTTTATGAGCTTGAAGGCTCAAAATAGAGTTAATATGAGAGGGAGGAGGTTCCCTTTTATAAGAGAGGAGAGAGGCACTTTAGGAAAGTCTTAAAATATTAATTTATTATAAATTAAATTTTGATTTAAAATGGTTCAAAACTTATTTAATTAGAATATAAGATGATTCAGGTTTGAATAGCCATAATACAATTATTTTTAGACATGTTTTGAATATTTTTTTATCCTTATCTTTTTGGTTTAACTCTTATTTTACCATTTTTAATCTTACCGTGATATCATGTTATTTACACATTGTGGGTTAATGTAATTTCCATATCATGTAAAACAACCCAAAGAAAGTTATTTATGACATATTTGGACTTATATCAACCATTTGGACGAATATTATATTTTTAGGAATTTAATATCATTTAATAAACTATTTTATGTTTTAAGTTATGAATTATATCAATTTTGGACACTATTTATACTTGACTTTTTTAAAAATTCATATCAACCTTATTAATTAAAACTAAAGGCATTAAATCATCCCTAATATGTCAATGTCATTGATAAAATTTGTGGATGACATCAAAATGTTCAAATTAACTTTATTTTAATATTTATAAATTCCTTTATTTTAATATTTCATTAATAAGGTAATAACTATATCATAATTGTGTCCTAAATAAATATATTTATCTAATGGCTAAAAATTATAAATAAAATACCATGATATAGGAAATATTTTTGTCTTTCTAATGAATCCATGGGGTCCTAAAATATACCCAAGGATACCCATGGTCAGAAACATATCATCCAATTGGATTAGGATATATGTTAGGGTAGTTTAATGTTATTATAATACTAATTGTTTACCCTTATTTATCAAATTTACCCTTTAACCATGGTAAATAAAATAATTATTGAAGTTACTATTCATAATGTCTAAAAAATAAAACGTACCTATTTAAAAAAATTTAACCTTCTGATTCCAAATATGGAATCCATTTTTCCAAATTCAAAACTTTGAAGTTGTAGTAATTGATTTAAAATTAATTCCCGTTGTCAAAACCAAAAAGCTAGTTTTTAAGAAGTAATAAATATCAAAAGATTAACAGGTGTTTATGTCCAATTTAAAAGTGAAATTACTTCCAATGACCAACATTTGATTAAATGATAAAAATATAATCCAATTAAACTTTAAAACCAATTAAAAAGATAATATAACTATATAAATAAATTATATAAAAAGACAGTTTCAAATTAAAATGCAGTATTTTTCACTATTTATTAAAATATCTATTTTATTAGAAAAATACCAAAAATTCAACAAAAGTAAAATTTTATGTCCCTATTATAAAGAAGAATTTAATTTTGTCAAATTTAACTTATAAAAGTGTCAAAAACTAGATTTAAAATGGGTGCGCCATCAAAAGGCGAGAAAACAATATTTTTTGAAAAATACATATTTTATCTGAAAAAATTGTTTTTTTATCATATCATATTCTAGAAAATTTGTAAGATGAATGCTAATGTTATAAAAAATTCAAAATGTGGTTAGTACTATTCATAACAACTAGTTTATATCCCATTAAATAATAATATTTTAATAATATATCATTGTTTAATGAAACTCGGTATTGCGTACAATGAAAGATATCAAGGAAGGTCGCTCTTGCATGTAATGCGAGCCAAGTCAATGTTTCATGTAGTGCTAGCTTCCTTTGGTGCTATGTATAACATAATCCAAACAGATTTCTTTTATATATTGAACAAAATCTATACTCAATGTTGCGTAAAATAAATTATATCAAACAAACTTGAAATTGTGTGTAACAAAAGCCAAGAATAGTGTTGTGTATACCACAAGATAATATGGTGTTACATATAGCGCAAGATAATATTGGTGTAGCGTACAAAAAAAGACATTGAATAAATTAAAAAAAATCTGTCTCATAAATTCTCGGGGTGTTACATACATGGTTATTTTTTTACCATTTCCATATAGGTATGGGTAATGGTTGCATCATTCCCTTATATTTTTTTCCTTTCAACCTTAACTTGATAACATACAAGACACATTGATATATATTTTTAAATATCCTTTTTTCATATTGTAACACTAATAGTGATCTTAAAGATATTGATACATCTTTGTGATCCCTAGGTGGATGGAGAAGGTCGAGCAATACACATCATCCAAAAACTCCTTATTTAACTCAGGATTTGATGGTACACATAGTTGTGAAAAAAATATTACAGCTCATTATTAATTAATCTTGAACTCTGAAGATTTAACTTTTATTATAGGCTTACATCTTATTCCTAATTTCCACATTATATCTTTGAGCATCCTTTATCTTCTCTACAAGGGATGGTTAAGAAATAATTTTTGAAAGGATTGATGATGTTCCCTCCTTTATAATTCCTATGTATATACTATTAAAGTATAATAAGATCATATATTTCTCAATTATCATTAGTGGTAAGGTTATATGATCCTTTCTACTTATAGAATCATCCACTTTATTTACTATCCAAGGATGGTAGTGGATTAAGCAGTCATAGTCCTTAATCTGCTCTAACCATCCTCACTACCGCATATTCATATATTTATGTTTGAATATATACATGAAGATCTTATGATCTATATATATTTTAAATTTCTCTTTAGAAAGATAATGACTCCATATTTTCTTTGTGAAGATCATTGCATCCAACTCCAGATCCTACGTTGGATAGTTTTGTACATGAACTTTCAAATAACTTGAGGCATAGGTTATCAATTTTTCATTTTTCATCAATAAACAACCTAAGTCCTATTTAGATGCATCACTGTATATCACAAATCCCTCCCCACTAGTGGGTAATGTAAGCACAAGTTCAGTGATTATCATCTTTTTCAACTCTTTCCCCACATTCATCATTCTAGACAAACATGACTCCTTTCTGAGTTATCTTGGTTAGGGGGATTGAAAATCATGAAAACTTTCTCAAAAATTGATGATAGTACCTAAATAACACAAGGAAACTATGGATTTATATCATATAGGTTGGCCTTATACACCCTTCAATTGTCTTTATTTTTTATGGATTCACATATATCCATTTACTAGTGATGATATTCCCTAGGAAAGTTACTTACTCCAACCAAAACTCACATTTACTATAATTTTCATACATCTTTTCTTTCCACAAGATCCTCATTACCTTATTCAACTTCTATTCATGTTTTCCTTGCATTTGGAGTAGATAAGAATATCATCATTAAAGACTAAAAAAATTTGTTGAGGTAATCCCTAAATACTCCATTCATCAAATCCATAAAGATTACTAGAGCATTAGTGAGTCCAAATGGCATTACTATGAACTCATAGTGCAAATAACTTATACAAAAATAAGTCTTGGGTATGTCCTTATTCTTTAACATTACTTGATAATATCCTAACCAAAGATCTATCTTAGAGAAATATTGGGCTTCACATAGTCTTTTGAAAAGTCATCAATCCATGGAAGGGGATACTTTTTCTTTATTGTGATCTTGTTGAGATCACGATAATCAATGCAATGGTGCATTGATCCATCATTATTTTTGATGAAGAGGAATGATGCACCCCATGGTTAAGAACTTGGTCACATAAACTCTTTATCTATATTCTCCTTTAGTTGTTTCTTTAACTCATAGAGTTCAACAATGAATATTCTATATGGAGTCTTGAATATAGAAAAATATCTGGGAATAAGATTGTTTAAAAATTCAACCTCTTGACTAGGAGGAAGACAAGAAAATTATTTGATAAACACATAAATTTATTCCATCACAATGGTCATGTATTCAAGGATTATATTTTCTTTTGTCTCAATAATTTGAAAAAAGATATGCTTTCTCATAGGGAAATAATATACCTTCTTGTGATTCTAGTACTAAAGAAGATTCATCATCCTCCTCAAACTTGTATAGAATTGGAGGGCGATTCATAATACAAAGGGTGATTTCATTATCTCAAAAATTTATATTGGCTACATATAAAAGGAAAACCATTCCATAACTAGGATAACATAAAATTACACTAAAGGGAGATTGATAATATTTTCAAGAAGAACATTCCCACAAACTTCAGCTTCTGATAAAACAATCATTAAAGTTTTTCCCTGATGATATTAAATCATTTTGGGTGGTGACTCAATGTTATTAGAAAACTTACATGATATGATAATATGGAATGAATTTAAATACAACATTAAATACATAAATCTGGTGTATAGGTTACATTTATGTCATTAATCATGACCTATATTAGTATAATACCTTCCTTGTTCCCTAGGTCTTGGAGATTATTAGTGATCATCATACTTGTTAGCCATTGGAATAAATCATTGTATTGGAAAATTCCAAACTTCTCCAAATTTACGACATAAAATTTTTAATGGTACATTATATAGAACTTCATTTCCCTCCATCCTGTTATTCATTTTATATGTAAATTCTCAAATATATGTTTTATTTTTTTACAATTAAGACATCTCCCAGTTCCTTTTTAACATTTACCTTAGTTCCTCTTTCCACATTTTTTGTATAAAGGAAATTGGGTCTTATTTCCCATATCACTTTATTAAATGATACCCCTTGAGATACCATCCTCCCCCTCTTTGACATGTTTTAAAATTAAACTATGTTTCAGTTGTTAATCACGATTTTTGATAGCTGGTTTGGAATAATCACAAGATATCTTACTTGAGATCCCATCATGTTAGACATCTTTTTTGGGTAGTCATCACATTGCCCCTCACTTTGGTTATTCACCCAAATTATCCCATTTTTAACCATTGACTTGAATAAAGAGAAAATTAGATATGAGGACTTTTAAACTATTGAACACATAAATGGAAAACCATTAACATCAAAGGAATAACTCATAAATGACACATATCCCTTAACTTATGAATTTATAGGATTCAATCTAAGTTATCCATGATTTATTTTCTAATATAAAATCTCATGGTAATTTTTTATTCCCTTAATAATGGTTTGTAACGAGCTTGAAAATTTACCAATGAATATCCCCCAAGAGTGTCAAACCTGTTGTGTTGTAAGGCTAGTTTTCATGCACCATTTCTCAATAGAGTCTAGCTCAATAGAGTGTTTTCAAGGTTTTTACCCATAGGTATATCTGTTCCAGAGCCAAATCCACTTGTAGTATCCAGACAAGGATGTATTTTCTTAGAAAACACTTAATCTATACTTTACCAAAACTTATATATGGTTTCTATTTTAGTATTATCCATAAGGATTTATCTAGAGTTTTCAAATCCTAATCCCAAAAATAACTAGACTTACCTTTGATACAAACTATGATAACCCATATATTTATCACACATCAATTCATGATTTATAATATAAACTATCACTTAATACAACCTATAAGATTTATATTCCTAGTTTCTTTGGGATATTAGGTACATAACATAACATCATAAAATTGGGACACAACAACTTTATTGAAAACTTCCTTAACTTGGGGACATTCATAAGAATGGGATGATCTATAAATACTAGCAAGGAATAAACAAATAATAACATGATAAAAGTATTTCATGTTAGTCAATATATATCTAAAATGTTCATAAAAGGGGTGAGAATAATAATCTTGAATAGTGAGGCATGATACAATATGATAACATAAAGGCAACATGTGAATGTTGAAATAACATTAAACACAACATCATAAGAATAAGTTAAGGTTAAACATAAAGAAATCACAACATAATGTGATTAGGATAACATCCCAGGCGATGTACATGGAATCTCATGGGACTAAAATGTTACCCAATGTATTAGAGCATCATCTGGGTGCACCCATCACAATCATATCATGCACATGTATAAGTGTTCCACATAGATCATACAACATACAGACATATTTCATCTAATTTAATCACAAGATTGAGGAATGTGGGTTATATACATGGAAGTACCCGATAAATGATGTATAGTTATAACTAGTTTAATACCCCTGAGTGGAAATGGGTATGGGTATACACTTCCCAAATGTTTGGAATGGAAAACTGTAGGAAAATTTAGGCAGCATAATGGGGGAAAATAAAGGTTCATGGGAGGGATTAATGAGAATTAAATGGGTATTTAATCACTTAGAATTCATAAGTTAAGTAATAGGGATGTATAAAATCATATACCATCAATAGGAATTGGAAGAAAAAATAAATTGCATAAAGAAGGTGCTTAAATAAAGAGGAGAAGGATAATATCCATTACTTCGACATAGTAATAGATTAAGTAAAGGTTATAATGAGAGTGGATAAATTATATCTCATTATAAGAAAATAAATTATAAATTAAAACTAAATTTATAAAGTTATGAAAATATAACCAATTTATATTCAAATGGATAAATACAAAGAAGGTTATTTAATGTAAAAGAATAGAGAGAGAGACCCCTTACTTGAAAGAGTGTATCCAAAAGTTTGAGAGGGGATTATTGAGAGATTGGGGGAACCTTTAAAGGTAAATAGAGATTTAAGGTAAGATTAAGTACATTCTTTAAAGTTTTTTAGTGAAGAGAAATTGGATCTTGGGTGGGTTTATATAGGAAAAAAGAGGGGAGTTCTTTATCATTCCCCAAACTTAGGTTTTGGACTCTATAAAATAAAGTAATCAAAACCAAAAACCTTAACATAGGTTTCCCATGTTTTCTACCAAATAGGACGGGTTTTCATTATTTTATAATTCTATTAACTGATATCATTAAAATAATACCCTTTGTTATATGGAAGTTAGTCATGTTTACAAAGAATTGATTTTAAAACCTTAAAATATAATATTGGTTTTAGAGGATTTATAAAGGGTTTATAAAATTAATAAAAAAACCTTAAAAAACATTATTTTAATGTGGAAACATATATTTGGTCATGGAAACTTTTTATTACACATATTACAGCACTTTTGGGTCATTATGATGTCATAATACACACTATATTTATACCTTATTTAATTTTTATCAAAAAATTAAAATGTCTCAGAAAATTATAAAAAACCCACTATTTGATAATTTTGATGTTTTGAGTCAAAAAATAATATTTATTTTATCAAAATAATTATATAAATATGAGAAATTAAAATTTTAAATTAAAATCCCAATTTGTTGAAAAAATACTGGTTTTTTATAATAACAGTTTTCTGACCCTTATAAAAATTACAGTTTTAGTTCAAAAAATTATATTATCATTTATATTTAATATATATATTTAATAATAATATTTTATTAAAATATAATTTATTTTAAAAATTCATGAATTCATCAAAAGGAACATCTTAATTGAAATTGCATATTACCCAAAAACACAATTCATGTTTTACTGTATCAAAATCTATTTTTTATCAAAATAATTTCTTAATTATTTATAAAGTAAAAACAATAAGGAATAAATATAATCATTATTTTTTTTAAAATATAATATAAATATTCATACTATTAGTATCGATATAAATATCCCTTTATTACACCAACAAACACCCTATGGGTAAGGTGTGCGACGATGAGATTCTCATGGGATGGTTCAGTGAACATGGTTTTTGCTGTGTTCTCAATTAGTTTGAACTTATACCATAAAATTTTCACTCATTATTTATTTATTAAATCTCAAATTGAGATTGGTCAGGGGTAAAATCCCAGATATGCTATCTCCCTTTTAAGCTTCGATAAATGAGCTTCATAGGGTATGATCCTACTGGTCGATTCCATCACTTCTTTAATCTATATCAATGGACTTTATCATAACCCTTAATATATACTAATCATAAGATCACTATTAAATGAATATATTATCAATGTTTATGATACTTAATGGTTTTTTAAATCCTATAATACATAAACAAATAAGTGAACTTCCTTCCTTCCTTTCTTCGCCATTATTTTTCCGTTTTCATTCCCATCTGTTTCTAATGATTTATTTTACTATTTTACACATTCCATTATTTACACTTTGGATTCAAATACTCATTTGTTGTTTGTTTCTATTTCAACATTCTGATTTCAATTAAAGCTTAAATTTTTGTTGTGTTATTTATTGTTTTATCATTCAAGTTAGTATTTAATTGATATTGCATGATTTCAATTATAAATTATTTTTATTTGAGTGGTTTATTTATTATTCTAAGCATATTTCCATATGTTACCATGATTTATTTTAATTACTTCATGTGTGTATAATACTCTTAGGGTTAGGGGTACATAGTAGGGTGTCTTGAACATAATGATTATCTAAAATCAAAACATGGTAACCCTATGGCTAGTAATCAAGTTAATAACAAATTTCAATATCATTTGTTTTTCAACCACTCTAAGCATCAAAGGTTCATATGAATGGATACTTGACCTTATTGAAGTTGAGTTGGATAGGACCAATAGCCTCTGATTATTTCTTCCTAGAATCCAAGCTTCCTATGCTTATGTTTTCAACTATCTCTGGACTAAGAAGTAGTTTCCAAAATAGGTTGATCCAATTGGTTGGACGAAGATCAATTGGTTACTTTTGCACTACTTTACAACCTATGACTTAGGTATATGAAATGTTAGATTTAGGTTTATCCTTTTCCTATACCCTATAATTGATCCTAAACTCTTCCTTTAATATGTTTTAAAACCCAAGTTTTTTAGTTCTTAAAAAACCCCAAACCAAAGAGGGATAATTAGGAATTCTCCCTAAAAGGTTATTAACACTGGGTTTCTTGTATAAAAGTTGTCTCTATGGGTTAAAACCTAGAGTTCAACTTACTAAATATTAGTATCTAAGTGTATTTTGGGATATAAATTTCAAATATGATCCTGACAGAATATTTAACGATATCTTCTGGATGCATCAAATTTTGGCACCATGGTCAGGGATAGCTGTGTTGTGGCACAATGATCTTCAGCCAGAAACTTGGATTACCTCATCCAATTTCTTATTTTTTCCTTCCCATTTATTTTTTTTCAATTTTCTACCCACATACTAGAACCTACATCCAATCCTCTTAGAGTTAGTGCATACACTAGGGTCCCCTGACTTGTTCTAGGATCCTAGACACACAAGAACTACTTATTTTCAATCCTGAGATTTATAGATCTATTATTTCATACTAACACTTCAAAATGGATGAATGCAATGATATTTCCCCACTAAACCCAAAAAATTCTCAATATACACCCCCTGAACTTCAGACTAAGCGAAAAACACCACAGGAGCACACCATCATGAATTAAGTCTTGCCATACATCAGTAGTGTTGCAACCAACATTGTACACCTTCATATTTAGGTGCATACATTCTAGATTAAACTTGGACTCATCTACATGATATATAACATGGGGAAATTAAGTGAAACTAAAATATAAGATCACTATGATCACATTTCTAATATCCTAGAGGTTTGTGATACCTTTTGTAACAAAGGCATATCATTAGACGCTATCAGACTAAGAGTTTTCCCATTCTCTTTGTGTGACAGTGGTAAGGATTTTATTAAGAGTAAATATCCTAAGTCCATTATGACTTGGGATGATTTATTTAAGAAATTTCTTGACAAATATTTCCCACTGATCTGAACCTATAATTTTATAAATAAAACTCAAAACTTCAACTAGGAAAATGGAGAATTAGCCTTGGAAGCTTGGGATAGATTCAAGGAACTAACTCATAAGTTCCAAAATTATGGATTAGATGTGTGGATTTAATTGAAAAAATTCTACCAGATAATCCATCTAGAATCCCATACTTTTTTTGATGCATCTACTGAAGTAGGACTCGTACTAAAGACACCTGAAGTCAATAGATCTATTTTAGACAAAGTTTCACATAATCTCAGTTTATGGAAGAGTGATAGAGGACCACCCCGACATAGAATAAATAAATTTTAAGAGACTACCCAATTGGATTCCCAAGTATAATATAGTGACCCAACCCTTTTAAACATATTATTACATGATTTTAAGCATAAATATCCAACAAATAGAAACCGAGGATCGAAAAGTCTAGTGTATTTGGAAGACTAGGTACGTAAAATGAAATCACGATACTAGAATAAAATTAATTTTTTTTAATTTCCATAATGATCTTATAACTCCATTTTAGATCTTATAACTATATAAGATAACCTGGGAAAGTACATAGACAAAAGGGGTGAGCTAAAAATCCCAGTAAGGGAATAAACATGAGATTAAAGCATATCACATGAGTTAGAAGTCATAAAATAATAGCATAAAAGGTATGGATCATGAATAAAAATATATGATCATTACATATATAACATGTAATCTTATTATCATGGAAACATAGTAAAGTGGCAATGATATATAACATGGAATAAATATGAGTCAAGGATAACTGTCAAGACTATATCACATGGTGGACAAAGTCCCATAATGGATTAGTTCTACTCCCTAATCCCATACATAATGTATTATGAGAATAAAAATTACCCAATTTATTGGACCATTATCTGAGAACACTCATCATAACATGTTAATGCATATTTGTTCCACATAAAGAATCAAATATAGAGAATAAACATAAGGGTTACCCATAGAAAAAAATGGGTTTCATAATCATGTCATAAGGGATAAGCAAAGATTATATCATAATGGTTTCTATAAAAGAAGGGATTTAAATAATTATTGGTCATTAATAAAGGAAAAATAACAATATATCATGAATAATGATGTCTATATTAATTTAAAACATGAAAGAGAGTGGCTGGGTAACTTTAGAAATGTGCCACTTAAGCATAGTTTTAAGGAAAATAATAAAGAGTATTTGAAGAGTATAATGGAATAATTATTTCCATAAAACTATAAATGAAATAAAATAGATTTTTAATGAATAAATGAGTAATTTTATAAAATTTTGGATGCTTAAAACATTTTATGGAGTGTTCTTGAAAATGGGTAAGAAACAAATAATTTCCCTTTAATTGGGTTTGCTTATCGAGAGGAATTGAGAAGGGAACATTTTAAAGCATGTAATTCCACATAAAAGAAAGATTAATTTCAATACATAAACATGTGTGGTGTATATAAATATAATAGAGTATAATTATATAAGAATAATTAAGAGTTAAGTTGAGGAAAAAAGAGAGAAGCATAACCCAAAGGAAATATGAAGGTTCAGAGAGATCCCTTACCTTATGTACAAATGTGTTTTGTACTTACACTTAATTTACTGGATAATAAAATTATATTCATTAATTTATGAAATATTACAAACATATTTTATTTATTATAATTTTATTATGTTCATTGATGTCCATTTTTATGAGTTATAAAGTTCAATTTTTTGGTTCTGGGAGTGTTCATTTCATGGTTTTATAGTCGGTTTACTTGTGCATATTTATGGATATTCTTGTAAAATGGATATAAAAATAAAAAGGTGAAATTAAATGGTATTATTGACTTTAAAAAATTTAAATGGTCCCATATATCACTTTTTTGTTCTGGCATGAGGATGATTCATTTGATAAAACGTTAATTAAATGTTTAGTTTATTTTGGTGGTTTTTCAAACCATCACAAAATAGTTTCGTTTTATTTAATATTATGTATATATATTAGTTCAAAAATATGAAATAAGATATAATTTACATATTAAAATCTAATTTAACCAAAATAATACTATTATGACCAGCCTTGAAGGCGGTAATGTAAAATGAAAACTTATTATCCATGGAGATGATTAACCGTAATAATATGGAAAATAGTTTCATTTCATTGAATAAGAGGAGATGATAAAGGGGGTGGATAGAGGATATTAAATTATAAATATAATATTATATTATATAAAATATACAAGAGTTATTATTTTTTGATGGATGAAGGAGGTGAGAAGAAGGTAGAAGAAGAAAATAAATTAAGAGAGGTGGTTTGAGAAAGTTACCTCTTGAATATCACCTACTTGAAGGACCCATTAAGGAACATGGAATTATTATTTTGGTGATACCATATGCACTTGTAAATGGGGAGAGTTTGGAAGAGATTTTTTTGGCTGATATTTAAAAATATTCAAGACTTTTCAGGATAAGGGGTCGTATTTATACTTGAGGTGATTAAAAAATGATTATTTTATATTTAATGCCAAACAACTTTGGGTGGAATTAATTTCAATGATTTTGGTTTAAAATTAATGTTATAAAGGCTGTTTAAGGTCCATAAACACATAAAACACCCATTTAATGTTGTAGTTTTTAGGTTTTTTAAGCCTTTACCATTTAACTTTAACCCGCCACATTATTTTACTTATACTGCGGTAACTTTTTTTACCACGATAACTTTTTTTATGTGCAAAAATGAAATTAACATTATTACAAAATTTTCAACTTATAATTAAAAATATTCAATTAATTTTACTTAATTAAATTTATAAGGGTTCTAAAAATAAATTCTAACGTGATACATGAATAACTAATAAAAATAATTTTTTAAAGGTTTAAATCACGGTTTTCAAAAAATGATAAGTATGTGTTTCTAAATGTAAACAATTATGTATTATTTTGTTAAAAAAATACCTTTTCAACAATAATAAGGTTTAATAAACATGAAATCATGATCATATAATAATTATTTCATAATAGTTATGGTATTTCTCAAAAATAGTATTTTCAATTTTTAAATCCGAAAATCAAATTTTTTTGAAAATTCCCAAAATATTACCCTAAAATAATTTAGAAGTGAAGATTCCAAAAATTAATTCTATTTAATCAAAAATAATTATCAAAATATTATTATTTAAACTTTAAATTAATATCCTTATTTATTGAAATTTATCAATTTCATTGAAAAATAAACATTCTGGCCATTATAAAATTTACTTAGGACTTCGTTAAAATATATTATAATCTAAAAAATGTTTTTTGGTTTCCATAAGTGATATATTTTATTTATAATACTTGACATAATTATATTAAGGGAAATTCCATTGATAAAATTCTGGGTTATTACATTCTCCCCCATTATAAAATTTCTCCCTCAAAATTTTGATTTACATACTTAGGTAAACATAGATGAGGGTAATTATCCTTAATTGCTTCCTTAGGTTCCCATGTTTCATCTTTATAATTATGGGTTTTCTATAGTACTTTAACCAGGTGAGTAGTCTTGTTACATATATGTAACGACCCGAAATTTTGAATAAATCTTGTTTCCCAATTTTGTGTGTTATTTTATTTTATTTTTATACTCAACAAAAATGTTTCATTTGATAACATGAGTATAATTAAAATGAGACCATTGGGTTTTGACTGTTATATGACCATTGGTCAATATGACCACTGGAAACTAAAGGTCTTGATTATTGTCTCTAAATACAATTAATCTGGGTTAATTAATATAGAAAGAAGATTCGATGGCCTCACCCAATATTCTTGGACCGATCGAAGCCCATCTAACAGAAATTGGGAAGGAGGTAGCACCACTGGGCTTTGCTCTGGACCAAACCCAAGCCGAACTTCATCGTGTGAAGCTAAAACGAAATCGCCTTCGCGAGAAGTTCAAATTGATAGAAATTACTACTCGTGCGATGTTATCTGAGCCTCCCTCAGATTCTCTCACCATAGCACACCTTACACTTAGGTCCTATGCTGCTGTGATAAGGGGCTATGTAAGGAGACCGTAACTGCCTTGTGTAATCGTTTGTTTTAAATAAAAATTGGGATTTATTCTTATGATGATGTTTATGACTTTTTAAATGTCCGGATAAATATAGTATGCATATTTTTTGTGAATTTTAGAGAAAGGATATTTTAAAAAAAATTTATGTAAACCTTAAATAATTAAAAATGTGTAATGATTTTCAAAAAATTGTCTTCTACAATTATATTCAGTACGAAATTTAGAGTCTAATAAGATCAACTTAATTTTTGATGAATAGTAAATTATGAATAGTGATTTTATGCTTAGGATTAGTAATGTGACCAAATGGATTAGTAGTATCACTTAAAGAAAGTATTAATATAATCTAGGCACCTTGATTAAGTAATGTGATTCAATAAAATGGTTAAATAACGGTTTCATAAATTATTATTCAAGTATTAGTTTTTTCAGGTGAATAGTGTTTTTTAATTAAAAATTAAATTAAAATTATTTATAAAAATATTTTTATAAAATGGATTTCATTTTTGAACTTAGAGCATCAATATTATGTTAAGGTAAATTTTGGGGATTTTTCTGAAAAAATGAATTTTCGGTGAATAGTGTATTTATTTAAAAAATAAATTAAAAATATTTAGAAAATTATTTTTATAAAATGGAGTTCATTTTTGAAATCAGAGCATTGATATTTGGTTAAGGTAAAATTTTGGGATTTTTTTGAGAAAGTTGAATTTTCGGTGAATAGTAAAAATACAGTTTTAGGGTTTCGGTATGTTTAATGACATCATAACTGTGTCATGATGATGTCATGAGATATTTTATGGGTTGTATTACCAAAGGTGATGAATTATTGTATTGGGGGCCCCATGTGGCCTAACTTCATGGGAAATATCTTGGGAGAGCACATGGTTTTGAGAAACCCACTTATGAGGTGTCCCTTGGCCATTAATGCCTTGTCCCCTCACTTTCCTTATAAATACCAAGCCATTCTCTCATACTTTGGACTCCAAAATAATTCTCAACGAAGTTCTGGTCTCCTTACCTCCCAAGGAGTCCTCCCAAGGTTCCCCCAATCCCTCAAGGTCCAAACCTTTGAGTTTTAAGAGTTACGTTTTAAGGTAAGGGATCCGACCTCTCTCTTTCTTTTCAAGTAATCTCTTTTATGTCATTTCTTTTATGCTCCATGTTCTTATGTTGGAGGATGTTCTTTTATATTAATTATACTTTCCTTTTTATGTTCATATTATGAGAGACCCCCTCTTACTCTCATCATTTCACATTATGAATGTTTATGTGGCGCCGTTAGGCTGCCGAATTTTTAAGGGATTCTTTTACCCTTCTCATTCTTTTCAAAGTTATGCTTTCATGTCAAGTCTTTCAAGTTCCTTTTAATTATGTTAACGTATGATCTCTATATCTATCATACTGAACTCTTATGTTTACATGATGAGAGACCCTATTTGATCTTTTCAAATCATTTTTGTTGAAGTTTAAGTGACGCCGTTAGGCTGCCGAATTTTCATAAGAGAAATCTTATTTTTGTCTTCCTTTCATATTCTTCATTTCATATGTTACATCTTTCAAATTTCATTACCATGTTCATATATCCTTCATATTCTATTCCTCTACTGTTTTATGGATCATTTATGAATGTTTGACCCATGTCCCCTCTCGTTTCAATGTTTTCTAAAAACCCGAAACATAGTTGTTATGCTGCAGAATTTTCGTCTCAAAATGCCTCTCTGTTTTCTCAAAATTATTTTATGTTATAAAGTGAATACTCAAAGATCTTATTTCTACAGTGTTATTCACATATATATCAAAATGTTCTATTTTAAATTCTGGGATTTACATACATGAGACCCGCTCTCCCCTTTCGTGGGTTTTAAAGTGACGTAAAAATAATGTCTTTAAAGCAGTTTTTAAAACGTTATGATTATGAAATGAAACCCATTTATTTTATTCTATATGGGTTATTTAAGAAATGTTTGATGATGATATATGTGGATCACATGATAATAAAGGAAAATTTAAGGGTGCTCCCTGATAGCGCTCCAATGCATTGGGTAATGATGTAACCACCAGAGATTACAATTTTCACGATATCTTGGTGAATAACCTTGGTAATTTTCAAATGACACCTTGGGGATGGACCTTGGTGATATGTTCATGATTATCTATGTTAAATGATGTAGCCACATCTTAAAGTTATGAAAAACTTTATTTTTATTATGATATGCCCCATGATTTCTTTCTCGTGCCTTAAAGTTCTTTTTCATGACATAGTTGATGTATCTCAAGTTCACATGTTAAATGTTTCTCTTGTTCCCTTACTGGGCCTTCTGCTCACCCTTTCTTTTGATGTATGTCCCCAGGTTATGAGATGCAGTAATGAACCTAGGATGAACTTAAGGAGAAGCCTTTCAAGTGTTTAAGAAGATTGTTTTATGTTGTTTTCATGTATTATGTTCCTGGTTTCCAAGACACTAATCCTTAAATATCCTCAGTTTTGTGTAATGTAATGAAAGTTTATGTTATAAAAAGGTGGGATACTATAGTTGGTATCAAAGGATTGTTTAGTTATTTGTGGAAATTAGGATATAAAAACTTTAGGAAGAATCTTAGAGAAACGTTTATATATATGAAATCTTCCTGGTATTTTGGTGAGTATTGAGTAATGGGTTGCCAAGCAAATACATCCCTGTCTAGATACGAGCAGGTAGAGGTGGCTCTGGCATAGATGTACATAGGGGTAAAACCTGAAAACACTGCTTTGAGCTAGACTCAAACGGGAACTGGTACACGACAACGGGCCTTGCTGTACCTTTGGTTACGACACTCCCGGGGGATATGCTATGGTAAATTCATAAGCTTAGTATGAACCATTGTTAAAGGAAAAAAGATAAAATAAAATAAAGATTCACATAAGAATATATGATCATGGATAACCTAAATGGGAACCTAGGGGATCACAAGTTAGGGTATACTATTCTTCTACAAGTTATCCTTATATGCTTTAAGTTTCTTTTCATGATTATTGGATAAGTATTTAAGCCCCTAATTATACTTTATCTGCTTAGTTAATGGTGGGAAATGGAAGAACATTTCCCAACAACCAATGTGATAGGAAATGCGACGATTGCCGTATTAATATGACAGAGATGATTAGGGGATTAAAAGATGATTATTATTTTGGAAGACGTTCACTATTTTGGGGACCCTATATGATCGAGGTAAATAGATTACTACGGTATTTTCATTGAGGAGTAAGGTTGACTTATATTTTGAAGAATCGATGAATTTAAGGTGGAATTATAGTAATTTAGGTTACTTATGGGAATGATTAACCTATATTGGGTAAAATATGTTTAGGTTAGCTACTTTTGTTATAAGATGTTAGGAGTGGTTGATGTTTTTTGGAGATGAACAATGAATTTTATTTTGGAAGACTATGTTATCAAATCCTTCTTGTATTTGGGTTTCAATATTAGTTTGGTTTATTTTGAGGAATTTTAAGGACCGTTATTTATGGAATGGTCTATGATGAACTTTGAGTAGTACCACAGAACTTTGAAGGTTTAAAAGTAGTTTCCATTCCTATGGGATTCTTTCTTTTTGAAGAGTTGTTTTACCTTAACCTTTCTGTTTTTGGGATAATGTTTAAAGATAGAAGAAATAGATAGTTAATCTATTGTGGATTATGCGATTCTCTAGAAGATGATTCTTGTGTTTTGATGAGACCAAGTAGTTTTGAATGCTTATCGATTGGAGAAAAGATTAGTTTTGGTAGAAACTTATTAAAGGATGAAACTCTACTTGAAGGTAGGTATATTTCCTTATGTTTTTGTCATATGTAGTAAATGAATTCCTCAAAATTATGAAAATAAACGTAAAACAAAAATTTTGTTGGTTTACGTTTCCTACTAGGTAATCAAAGACCATTTACACACATCATAAGTTTGGGATTTTCTCATGGTCAACTTTCTCCTAATCATGTTTTCTATCACTCTCCCCCAGAACTTGACCCTTTGTTTTTCTTCCATATCCATGTTTTCCTCCATGGAATCCTAGAATGGGTTAACTCGGGTGACCTTTTTTACTTACCTTTCCTTATTTTAAAGTAATAGTGTTACTGACTCCTTTTCCGATGTGGGACTTTCAATGAAATTTCAAAACCCAATTTTAAAAATTGCGAGGACGCAATTTCTTAAGGGGGGAAGATTGTAACGACCCAAAATTTTGAATAAATCTTGTTTCTTAATTTTGTGTGTTATTTTATTTTATTTTTATACTCAACAAAAATGTTTCATTTGATAACATGAGTATAATTAAAATGAGACCGTTGGGTTTTGAATGTTATATGACCATTGGTCAATATGACCACTGGAAACTAAACGTTTTGATTATTGTCTCTAACTACAATTAATCTTGGTTAATTAATATAGAAAGAAGATTCGATGGCCTCACCCAGTAGTCTTGGACCGATCGAAGCCCATCTAACAGAACTTGGGAAGGAGGTAGCACCACTGGGCTTTGCTCTGGACCAAACCCAAGCCTAACTTCATCGTGTGAAGCTAGAACAGAATCTCCTTCACGAGAAGTTCAAACTGATAAAAATTACTACTCGTGTAATGTTATCTGAGCCTCACTCAGATTCTCTCCCCATAGCACACCTTACACTTAGGTCCTATGCTGGTGTGATAAGGGGCTATGTAAGGAGACCGTAACTACCTTGTGTAATCCTTTGTTTTAAATAAAAATTGGGATTTCTTCTTACGATGATGTTTATGACTTTTTAAATGTCTGGATAAATATAGTATTCATATTTTTGGTGAATTTTAGAGAAAGGATATTTTAAAAAATGTTTATGTAAACCTTAAATAATTAAAAATGTGTAATGATTTTAAAAAAATGGTCTTCTACAATTATGTTCAGTACGAAATTTAGAGTCTAATAAGATCAACTTAATTTTTGATGAATAGTAAACTATGAATAGTGATTTTATTCTTAGGATTAGTAATTTGACCAAATGGATTAGTAATCTCACTTAATGAAAGTATTAATATAATTTAGGCACCAAGATTAAGTAATGTGACTCAATAAAATGGTTAAATAACGATTTCATAAATTATTATTCAAGTATTAGTTTTTTAAGGTGAATAGTGTTTTTAATTAAAAATTAA
Organism: Viscum album; assembly: GCA_963277665.1. Classification (NCBI taxonomy): domain Eukaryota; kingdom Viridiplantae; phylum Streptophyta; class Magnoliopsida; order Santalales; family Viscaceae; genus Viscum; species Viscum album. Next base: position 496,189,824 of record OY728139.1, on the reverse strand, counting down.
ATTAAAAATATTTAGAACATTATTTTTATAAAATGGATTTCATTTTTGAACTCAGAGCATCAATATTATGTTAAGGTATATTTTGGGGATTTTTCTGAAAAAAATGAATTTTCGGTGAATAGTGTATTTATTTAAAAAATAAATTAAAAATATTTAGAAAATTATTTATATAAAATGGAGTTCATTTTTTAAATCAGAGCATTGATATTTGGTTAAGGTGAAATTTTGGGATTTTTCTAAGAAAGTTGAATTTTCAGTGAATAGTAAAAATAGAGTTTTAGGGTTTCGGTATGTTTAATGACATCATAACTGTGTGATGATGATGTAATGAAATATTTTATGGGTTGGCCGACCAAAGGTGATGAATTATTGTATTGGGGGCCCCATGTGGCCTAACTTCATGGGAAATATCTTGGGAGAGCACATGGTTTTGAGAAACCCACTTATGAGGTGTCCCTTGGCCATTAATGCCTTGTCCTCTCACTTTCCCTATAAATACCAAGCCATTATCTCATCCTTTGGACTCCAAAATAACTCTCAACGAAGTTATGGTCTCCTTACCTCCCAAGGAGTCCTCCCAAGGTGCCCCCAAGCCCTCAAGGTCCAAAGCTTTGAGTTTTAAGAGTTACGTTTTAAGGTAAGGGATCCGACCTCTCTCTTTCTTTTCAAGTAATCTCTTTTATGTCATTTCTTTTATGCTCCATGTTCTTATGTTGGAGGATGTTCTTTTATCTTCATTATACTGTTCTTTTTATGTTAATATTATGAGAGACCCCCTCTTACTCTCATCATTTCGTTTTATGAATGTTTATGTGGCGCCGTTAGGCTGCCGAATTGTTAAGGGATTCTTTCACCCTTCTCATTCTTTTCAAAGTTCTACTTTCATGTAAAGTCTTTCAAGTTTCTTTTAATAATGTTGGAGTATGATCTCTATATCTATCATACTGAAATCTTATGTTCACATGATGAGAGACCCTATTTGATCTTTTCAAATCATTTTTTTTGAAGTTTAAGTGACGTCGTTAGGCTGCCGAATTTTCATAAGAGAAATCTTATTTTTTTCTTCCTTTCATATTCTTCATTTCATATGGTACATCTTTAAAATTTCATTAACATGTTCATATATCCTTCATATTCTGTCCCTATACTGTTTTATGGATCATTTATGAATATTTGACCCATGTCCCCTCTCTTTTCAATGTTTTCTAAAAACCCGAAACATAGCTGTTATGCTGCAGAATTTTCGTCTCAAAATGCCTCTCTCTTTTCTCAAAATTATTTTATGTTATAAAGTGAATACTCAAAGCTCTTATTTATACAGGGGTATTCACATATATATCAAAATGTTCTATTTTAAATTCTGGTATTTACATACATGAGACCGGCTCTCCCCTTCCGTGGGTTTTAAAGTGACGTAAAGATCATGTCTTTAAAGCAGTTTTTAAAACATTATGATTATGAAATAAAACCCGTTTATTTTATGCTATATGGGTTATTTATGAAATTTTTGATGATGATATATGTGGATCACAAGATAATAAAGGAAAATTTAAGGGTGCGTCCTGATATCGCTCCAATGCATTGGGTAATGATGTAACCACAAGAGATTACAATTTTCACGATATCTTGGTGAATAACCTTGGTAATTTTGAAATGACACCTTGGGGATGGACCTTGGTGATATGTTCATGATTGTCTATGTTAAATGATGTAGCCACATCTTAAAGTTATGAAAAACGTTATTTTTATTATGATATGCCACATGATTTCTTTCTCATTCCTTAAAGTTCATTTTCATGACATAGTTAATGTATCTCAAGTTCACATGTTAAATGTTTCTCTTGTTCCCTTACTGGGCCTTCTGCTCACCCTTTCTTTTGATGTATGTCCCCAGGTTATGAGATATAGTAATGAACCTAGGATGAACTTAAGGAAAATTCTTTCAAGTGTTTAATAAGAATGTTTTATGCTGTTTTCATGTATTATGTTCCTGGTTTCCAAGACACTAAACCTTAAAGATCCTCAGTTTTGTGTAATGTAATGAAAGTTTATGTTATAAAAAGGCGGGATGCTATAATATAACTTTATCTCTAGGGTACACGATCTTCACCGACTGCTCCTCGTAAGAGAGATCATTTTCCAACTATACCACCTCTAAATTTAGTATAAATGAGGGATTTAGTATTTACTTATTCAAGATGGATACTTGGAATACATAATGTACTCGAGATATGGTTGGTGGAAGTGGTTGTCGATAGGCCATAGCTCTGACGAGATTAAGAATATCAAAGGGGTCTATGTACATGGGACTTATCTTTCCCTTATTCCAAAATATTATGACTCAATTCCATGGAGATACTCAAAGGAATACCTTATATCCATCCTTAAACTCCAGGTTCCATTGATGACTATCTACATAGATCTTTTATTGAATTTGGGAATCCTGAATATGCTTCTGAATAGTCTACAACTTTTCTACCATTTCCTTAACTATTTTAGGTCCCAGCAGCTTACGTTCATAGACTTCATCCTAGCATGTAGGTGTTCTACATCTCTTCCCATAAAGGGATTCATATAGAGTCATTTGGATGCTTGAATATAAACTATTATTGTAATAGAAATATGCCATAGAAAGATATTGGAACCACACTCCTTTTAAGACCATCAATCATGCTCTCAACATATCTTACAATGTATAAATAGTCCGTTTAGAGTGGCCATCAGTCTGGGGGTAATAATCCATATTGAAGTTCATCTTAGTGTTTTGGCATATTGGAGAATTTTATAGAACATGGAGGTAAATCTAAAATCTCCATCAGATACAATCGATAATGGTACTCCATGCAGACTCGCCACTTCTCTAATGTATATCTGTGCAAGTTTATTGAGTGATAAGTCCTCTCAAATTGCAATAAAGTGATCTATCTTTGTTAGATGATCCAGAATCATCCATATAGAATTATTTCCTTTAGATGTATTCAGAAGACCAGTAAAAAATACATGGTGATTTTTCCCATTTCTATATAGTTATGGGTAATGGTTATTTCATACCCTTAAACTTTTTCTTTTCAACCTTCACTTGTTGGCATACCAGACACTTTGATGTATATTCAATGATCTCCTTCTTTATATTGTCCCACCAATAATGCTCTCAAAGATCTCAATATATCTTTGTGCTCCCTAGGTGGATAGATAAGGTCAAGATATCTCCTTATCTGTCCAAATATTTCATGGTACACATATTCATGACCTAAATCTTATAACACCTTCCTCATCAGTTTCGAACTCTGATGATTTCCCATTTCTGATATCTTCCACCTTCTTCTGAATCCCCACATCATCTTTTTATACATCCTTTATCTTCTATAAAAGCGATGGTTGAGTAATAATTTGAGAAAGTAATGATGATGTAACTTTCTTTATGATTCCCATGTCCATCCTTTTCAAGTTTAAGAAGATTTGATCATTATAAATTCTCAACATTGATAAAGTTGTAGGATCATTTCTACTTAGTATCTGCCACTTTATTTTCTTTATCAGGATGATAGTGGATTAAGAATTCATAATACTTGATGAGATCTAACCATATTTTCTAGTGAATATTAAGTTCCTTATTTGGGAATATATATTTTATGTTCTTTTGATTAGTATATATCTCACACTTATCCCCATAGAGATAACACTGCCATATTTTCAATGCGAAGATCACAATCACTAACTCCAGATCATGCATGAGCTAGTTTTTCTCATGAACTTTCAACTACCTTGAGGTGTAGGATATTAATTTATCATTTTCACCATTAAATATCATAATACCTTCTTTTATTCATCACTATATACCACAAAATTTCCCCACTTGTGGGTAGTGTAAGTACTAGGGTAGTGATAAGCCACCTTTTCAACTCTTTGAAGCTCTATTCACATTCAATAGTCTAGAAAAACTTTAATCCATTTTGATTCATCTTGGTTTATGGGTTTTATAGTCATTATATGTTCCTCAAAAATCATTGATAATACTCATCTAGACCAAGGAAACTATGGATATCCATTACAGATACTTGTCTGGGCTACTCCTCGATTGCATTTGTCTTAAAAGGGTCCACAGATATCCCATTAATAGTGATAACATTCACCAAAAAATATACTTCCTCCATATAGAACTCAAATTTACTATAATTTTTATATAGTTTCTCCCTTTATAATTTCTTTAGCACAGTATTTAGATACTCCCCATTCTCCTCCTTTCTCTTGGAGTATATTAGAATATCTTCTATAAAGAATACCAAAAAATTGTTGAGGTAATCTCTAAAGAATCTATTCATTAAATCCATGAAAATTTCTATATAATTAGTGAATTATAATGGAATAACCATGAACTCATAGTGTACATATATCATTATAAAGGAATTCTTGGGAATATCTTCCTTATTCACCTTTAATTAGTGATATCCTAAACGAAGGTCCACCTTAGAGAAATACTTGGAACTATGTAGTTGATAAAACAAGCCATCTATCCATGGTAGGGGATACTTAATATTTATAATGATTTTGTTAATCTCATGATAATCAATGCATAGGTGCATTGATCCATCCTTCTTCTTGACAAAGAGAACCGACACACCCCAAGGTGAAGCACTCGGGCATATAAAACCCTTGTCCAAATTATCTTGTAACTGCCCCTTCAGTTCTTAAAACTCAATGGTGGACATATTATATGGTATATTTGATATGTAAAGAGATATAGGTATAAGTTCAATCAATAAATCAACCTCTCGATCAGGAGGAATACTGGGAAATTCTTCAGGGAACATATCAGTGTAGTCCCTCATAATGGAAATGTCTTCAAGCATGTTCATCTCCAATGTCTCAATAATTTGAGCTATATATTCTTGCTCACATAGAAATAATATACACATTTGAGTTTATGATTATGAAGGATACTCATCCTCATCCTACACTCATACATAATTGGAGGATTCCTCTAGATGTGAATAGTGATTTCCCTCTCCTGATATTTGAAGAACAAGTTGTGTTCGATTTGGTGGAGGAAACTAAGAAAAGAGATGATTCATTGGATTTTCAACACATCTCTATTATTAAAGATAAAGATGATAATATAACAATTAAGGATTTAATTAAGACCCTAAATCATATTAAAAATGGATACAGTTCTCATAAGAATGAGAATGACACTACATCTCTGATGAGGGATGTCGTCCCACCATTTATAACCTCTGTCTTCAAGAACCATTCCATGAGGGGTGTGTACTTAAACTTAAAATCATTTAAATTGAATCATGTATATATTTTGACAATAAATAAAGTGATGACTGGGAGGAAACCTGTGTTAGGTTATATTAGAGTTTAGGAATATTTTATAATGTTGGAGATGGTTTTGAGGGTTCTTTCATTTTTTTTTGAAATTTATGTTTTAAAATTTAAAATTAATTTAAAAAGCATCGTGTACTCACAATGCATGACGAGAAAGTATTAGGTCTTGAAAAAAATAAAATCCTGAGGTTTACACATTTTTTATTAAATACACGACATGAAATCATTAGAGATTCTTAAAAATCCATGAACCCTAGGTTTACAACACCGCCCCTAACCCTCGGCCTCCCCTCTCCCACACGAACCCCCACCCTTGGCCTCCCACCTTCCCTCCCCATTTGACTGTAGGACACTAAAATACCCTCTTCTCCACCACTAAAATATCACCCTTCCCCATCCTCTTTTTCTCTATTACCTCCATTATTCATGGCCTACACCAAATTCATGTCATGAAGTGATGATCCTCTACCACCCAAGCACCAGGAGGTTATACCGCCTCCACTTGACACACATTCAACCCCTTTTCCATCCGTATACTCTACTTCCACCCCATCAACATTTGAGGAGTCATTGTTCTTATCCATCTAGTCCCAGGGTGCTACCACATGGGTATACTTGCATCCCTACCTCTATTTTTCTTCCCCTAAGCATTGTACTTTCTTGGTCTACTTATAGGCCAAGCTGATGAGGTCCAACAAGACCTTGTACCTGGAAATGATTGAGAACATTCATATCCATGAATAGTTCCTCATGGTTCTAGGATGAATTCACCTATCCTCCTCATAGAGGTTCACAAGGATACATTCTTGGAGATCTTCCTCTATTTTTATCCATTTTGGAGCTCAATGTGGCACACACCACCTTTTACCTTGATAGAAGGCCCTAGGATCCTAGCCAAGAAGATTTATACGTCAGAACTAGTATCTAAATAGATGATTTCATCACTTACCCTACATAATTTTCCATGAGGCTATACCCAACCAAGATATATTCCTCCAAGAGCTGGGCATAGATCACCCAAGACTTACAGGGTTTCCAAGACCCTTGTATGATGAAGATAACCTTACTGCCAGGTACCGCCTTGCAAAATTTACACTGGGAATTAGACCATGCATGGATATTCGGAGGATATGCTCATGAGAGCATAATTAATATTGAGTTATTCATTATCACCTCATCCATGAGTAGCCCAATAGTCAACATGGCCTGTTATTTCATGCTATACTACCAGACTTATGTATGGAGGAATATAGGTACTCTCTTGGGGGTTGTTTCATCATTCACCTTGCACACCACCTCGATACCTTTGACATAACCCATAAAATTTCCTCACTTTAAAAGATAGATACCATTAACCTCCTCATGTTCTATAATATGGGGATCTTTAGGAAAGTTATGGTAGATATTAGTGCCCCATGAGTACTTTGATGACCCAACACCAACCCCACTTAGGATCCCTCTACTCCTACTGATACATCAAACCCTACTTATACCTCCACTCTAGATAAACCATCTACTACCACCATTTCACCACCCATATCACCATAAATTCTCCAGAAACCACATTTTTACCCATCCCCAGCTCTATCTAACCTATATCCTATTTTATAATTTCTTCTGGAAAACTAGTATAAAATTTTCCTCCACCTCTACATTTACTTCACCACACCATCCTTTTTCACCACCTCAATCTCACCACCATCCGCTACTTCTTCCCACCCACCCACACCTACTAAAACCATTTTTTCATCTATCCCCACACCACCTCCCACCTAGAACAACCTACCTCCAGAGCTCATAGACCCTGCCACCTGATAGGAGTATCTTGCGAAGGAGGCCCAATGGGGCAAGGTCCCCGCCCTTCCATCTTCATTTTAGGTGACCATGATCGATCTAGAAGCCAAAGTATGGCCCCAGTACATATCAAAATATCCTATTATGGTAGATAACCCTACCTCCTCCACCATTTATTCCATTGATATGGGTGAGCTTCTACAGACCCCAACTGTTCAAGAGGGGACTACTGATGATAACAACAACAACATTTTCTAAACTATTTAGTTTTGTCCATGTACCCCTCCCCCATTATAATTTACATCTGGGTAAATGTTTTTTTCCCATTTTATCTCATTTTCACTAATGTATAATTTCTTATATATATGGATGGGATACCATTTTTGACTTCACTACGTGGTTTGGTTATTTTGATTTTATTTCTGCATGTCTAGATCTATTGCATATTCTATGTCTACTAAAGAGAATATCGGGTCATCATATGGGATCCGAAATGAAATCTATTAGCATGTCACTGACTTATAGGGATATATTGAGGAGCTCTATATTTTTCTCTGTAATCATCTGGGGTCCCCTCCCTATTATTTCTGCATTCTTTTCCTACCACCTAAGATTCATGGTTGATACATTCCTGTGGTGGTTAACCCCACCAATCACCCTCGTGAGATCAATGATAGATCCAATAATTCCTACAGGAGGTTGATTACTTTTTGAGGCAATGTAAAACACTAACTTATTCTTTTTTCCATCCCTCAGGTTAATAATATCATTGTTAGTGCTTTATGGGAGGCAACCCATATTTTTGTCTTCTTTATTTTTGATGTATTCTTAGGACCTATGTTTTTCATTTTCTTGTATTTTTTGTTTTTAGATCATCCCAAACTTCACTGTTATCAATCCTTGCATTTATCTGAGCTTCTTTTTCTTATCCTATTTACTGTGTGCACCTTCTATTTTTATGCTTCCATATTTATTAACCCCTGTATACTAATGGTTTTTCTAGTGAATGTATTTTATTTATAACAAACTTTTCAGGTAGAACAATTCCTAATCACCATCCAATAAGTTTCCTCATGGCGTGAATTTCATTACAGGAATCTCTTGATCCCCTATTTAAAAATTCATCAATTTCATTTTCATTTTTTTGCCTATGATTTGATTGATATCTTTCCTAGGGAAATTTTCATAATAGTGCATACACTTTGTCATTTTAATTGTAGGGGATTCCTCACTGAGATTTATTGTCTATACTCTTGGGTTTTTTGCTTATTTTCACGTTCTTAGGAGAAATTTTTCATTAAAATCATGATTTAAAATCTCATTGCACCCATTTAAATAAAATAAAAATATAGGTTAGAGATTGTTGAAATATTTTTTTATTTGTGTTTATAATTTTTAGCATGGTTAATGAGTTGAGTAATTTAATTCTAATTATAGATTTTTGTAATTAAGTTTGATTTAATTTTTACTAGATACTATTCCTAGAGTGATTACTAGTTATTTTATATACTCCCAATCCCAAGAGAATTCTAGACCTATATTGTCATTTTAAATTCCGAACTTATTTCTTGAGACATAGTTGGGGAATTAAAACATATCAGAAATTGTATTGAGATCTTGTTGAGGCTATGATTGAACAAATACACTTTTAAAATGATTGAGTCAATCTTTTATGAGCCAGTTTTCTTGAGAACCACTTGTGCATATATCCTTCTTTAGCCCATAGTCGCCATGAATAAACTTGTTCGGATGAAGTTGTTACAATCATACTATCCATTACTATCATACTTTTGGTAGGATGCATGATTATATTTGAAAAAGTGTGGGGGATTTATCATCTCAACCATACACAGGATGTTGTTACCGAGGAGAAATACAATGGAATTTTCACCAAGATTGATATGATATGGTTCATGATTACCATTATCATCTTCTATAAATATCCTATTTAAAAAAAAGTTTATGTATTAGGAAGGTCAAAAATCACTAGTACTAGACCAATGAATCTTAGGATGGATCATATGTGCTTAAGTGATGGATGTGAGATATGAACTAGACCTGATTTTTGAAAAATAAAATAAAAGAAAAATAAAGGAACGTGGAACATTATTTATGATTTCTTGACATATTCACAGACCCACTTCGATCTATTTAGAGAAGGGATACATTTTTTTAGGAGTTACTTTATTACACTATTCATGATTATCATTCATTATAATTTAGATATTACCCTCCTTTTTTAGCTTTATTTTTATAATTTTCCCACCTTCCCTTAGCCTCAGAGACATTTGAACCTTAATGATTAATCTATCATGATTAATTATATATTTTTCTTTATGAAGTGAAGATGTTATTACTAATAAAATCCTATGGTTGTAAACATGTATTCAGGGTATAATCATAACTCTAGTTTTATTTTACTCGGAGTGATGATAACAGATTTATTGTGAGGTAAATTGAAAAATGGGTATAGCATCCAATGAAAAGTTTTGAAATTGTAATTAAAGGAAGAAAGAATCTGAATAAAGAACATAAATATAATTCATGAAATATTTTCTATGTAGGATTGATTATATAGAACATGATTTCTCCACTTTCACTTTGTTTTATTTTCTTGGTTTTGATGCATGTTTCCTATTTAAAATTTGTTTCTTCTAGAATCCCTGTTGATATACGTTTTTATTGAGGATAATAAATTATTCAAGTGTAGTCAAATTGGATAATCCAAATTCATATACATATTTTAGATACATTTAATTAATGTTTTATCATACTTTACTTTATATTACACTGGATTTCAGTTTGTTTTAGTAGGAATTATGTATTAAATACAAAAAGAAGAAATGATGTAAAATGGAAAAAATAATATTTACTTATCCTGTTTCTAAAGTACATGACATGTACTCCTTGATCAGAGACCCTACTGGCTAGAGGCCAACCCATGAATCCAAAATACATGGTGTAAACCAAGAACATTACATGTATCCTAAGTACATGTCATGAAATACTTGAATTTCAAACTTTACGAAGATACACAACGTGAACTCAATACACAACATGCAAAGTTTGAAACCTAATTTCTGCTGAAGAATCAAGATGAAAAATTCAGGAGATCTTATATATTCAGAGAGTTTTTTTATTTTAAGTAAATGATGTGAATCCTAGTTACATGTTTTGTAAGTTTCAAATAATAATCCACTTAAAGTACATAAATTATGTGATCCATTTACATGTCATGTACCTTTTGGTCTCTATAAATATTCAATGACCCCGATGTGCAAGAAAAATTTTGGAAACCAAAATTCCTTCCTTTATTCTATGTTTTTTTCCATTTTCATTCCCATATTTTTTTATTTATTTATTTTATTATTTTACACATTATGTTGTTTCTTCCTTGGATTCAAATACTTTATTTTTATTTTTTACTGTTACGATATTCTGATTTAAATCTTAATTGCTGTGAAACTTCAATTGCCTCTACATTCTTCAATTTTCCCCATTGAAGTTATTATTTAATTAATATTACATTATTTCAATTTTGGATTTATTTTCTTCGAGTTGTTTATTTTTTATTCCAATCATGTTTTCATATGTTTCTATAATTTATTTTAATTCCATCATGCGCAGATAATCCATTTAGGGTTCGGGGTCAAGATTAAGGGTGGTTTGAACATAATTATTATCTAAAATAGAAACTTGGTAACCCTATGGATAATAATTAGGTTAATAACAAATTTCAATATCATTTATTTTACAACTACCCTGACCATCAGAGGTGCATCTAAATAGAACCTTGAACTAATTGAAGTTGAGATGGATATGACCAATATCCTGTGAGTCATTATACCTAGAAGCCAAGATCTCTATTTTTAGGTTTTCAAATACCTCTAGACCAAGGAGTAGTTTCCAGCTTAGGTTGATCCTGTTGGTTGGACCAAGATCAATTGGTGAAATTTTCACCACTTTGAAGCCCATGACATAGGTCTATCCAAAATTATATTTAGGTTTATCCTTCTACTATACCATGAAATAGATAAAAAACCCTTTAATATATTTTAAAACCCAAAGTTCTTACTTCTTAAAAAACCCCAAACCAAAGAGTGATCATGAGGAATCCTCCCCAAAAGGTTCTAACTAGTGGGTTGCTTGTCTACAAGCTATCTATGTGGGTTCGACCCTAGACTGCAACTTACTACGTCTTAGTAGATGAGTGTAGTTTGGTATATAAATTTATAATCTAATTCTACTAAAAATTTAAAGACATATTCTGGATGGATCAAAGTAAATGAAAACTGGAGAATGGGAACTAGGAGTAGGTAGAGTTATTTAAGACTTGAGTCAGCTTGGCATGATCATAGTGATGATTATAGGTTTGGATCTCTCAATAGGATCAGTGGTATCCCCTCATCTTTTCCTCAAGTTATCTCTATTAGGACATCTTTCCAGATGACTTAACAAGAATTATTTTTGATATAGGTGTCGAGTTCAATTTAGAATCTATGATAGGTGTGAAACCCATTTCAAAACCCCTTTACAGTATAGCGTCTATCAAGTTGAAGAATCTAATGGTAAGGCTTAAAGATTTTGTGCAAAAGGGATTTATCTGGATAAGTATATCACTGTGGGGTGTACCTATTTTTTTCTATAATAAGGTGGATGGTAGTCTTTAAATCTATATAGATTATCGAAAGATGAATAAGTAATAATTAATAACAGATGTCCTTTTCCCAAGATCAATTATCTTTTTGATTAGTTATTCTAATCCCGGTGGTTCTCCAAGATTGATCTTCGATCTAGCTATCGCTAGTTGTGGGTTAGAGAGGAAGGAATCCCAAAGATGATGTTTCTGATAAGGTATGGGTTATACGAGTACTTTATGATTCAGTTCGTATTGATTAATGTTTTAAAAATTTTTATGTATTTAATGAACAAGATATTCCACCCATATCTTAACTTGTTCATTGTGGTGTTCGTTGAAGACATTCTCATCTACTTGTTAGCCCCAGAGTAGAATTTTATACCTCTCGAGATATTACTATTTATGATTTGAGCACATCAGCTTTATGCCATGATATCAAAGTTTAATTTTTTGATTTAGGAGGTGAAATTATTAGGGTATGTCGTGTTGGAGATAGGTGTATCCATGGACCTAGAGAAGGTGGAGGCTGTGATGTCCTAGACACATCCTCAGAACATGTTAAAAATTGGGAGCTTTCTTGGTTTAGTGGGATACAACAAACATTTTATCCTAGACTTATACCATTTATCAACACCTATGACTATGATGAAAAATAAGGGAGTAATGTTTATGTAGTCAGACTAGTATGAAGAGGATTTTCTTGAGTTAAAGTGTAAGTTTAATACAACTCCAACGATGATACTTCCTGAGTCAGAGATCAATTATACCGTATACTACGATGCATCAGGTGATGGTTTGGGAGTAGTATTGATGCAGAGGTTGTGGGTAGTAGCTTATGGGTCAGGTCAGGTATGACCCCGTAAGAAAAACTATCTTACCCATGAAATGGAGCTAGTATCCAAGGTCTATAATTTGGAGTGTTTGTGACACCATCTCTTCCTCGAGAGGTTTGTTGTCTACATTGACCATAAGAGCCTTCACTATATCATCATGCAACAAGACCTAAAATTGAGGCAGAGGCACTGGGTAGAGTATCTATAGACATTAAAATTTGAGATAACTTATTCTCTAGGGAAAGATAAAATCATATCATATGCTCTTAGTTGTAAGATGAAAGTAGCTCAGGAGATGGGTGAACGACCTTTAGAGGAATAGTGGGACTTGATGAGCTTATTGGCTAAATGAACTATGGATGAATCTAAGGACTTGGTATTGATAAAATGAGCTCCATTGGTGGCCACATAATCTATAGTATATTGGGTAATGGTTGGATATGAGACTATCCTTGAGTGTTCTGTGATGTAGGAAAAGCTAGCTGATGGTGACCTGATACCCAGATGGTTGTTAGATGATAATGATATGATCCTTGTACATGGGAGAGTTGTAGTCACTACTTCCATATGGAAATATCTGATGAGAGACTTTCATAAATCTAATTAGTGGTACATCTTGGCATGAAAAAGATGTACCATAACTTTAGGTGATAGATCTAGTGGCTAGGGATAAAGAGGGGAATTTCTTAATTCGTTGCCTAATGCCTTACCTTCTAGAGGATAAAGTCCAAGAACCAACATCCTAGTGGAAAAATCCAGCCACTTCCTCTACCCATGAGGAAGTGGGGGGATATAATGATGGAATTTGTAATGGGGTTAATAAGGACCCCAATAATCCATAACACTACCTGGGTTATTATGAATCAACTACTAAAAATTGATCATTTCTTTCTGATCTGTGAGACTCACTTAGTAGATGACATGATAAAGTTATATGTTTTTGAGATAGCATGATTACAAGAAGTTCCATTGAGAATCATATTTGAAAAAATGAACATGTTTTACATCATGATTTTGGTAGAGATTATAGAAGGTCTTAGGGACTCAACTAGGATTTACCACAATGTACCATCCCTAGACTGACAGACAGTGTGAGAAAACAATTCATATATTGGTGGATATGATTTGGGCTTCCACACTGGACTTTAGTGGAGCTTGGTATGATCACCTAGCCTAGTTTTAGTTTGAATATAATAATAATTACTAGGATTTTATACATATTACACCTTATGAGATTATTTATGGTAATCCATGTCATTCACTACTTTGTTGACACAAGTATGGAGAGGCAACGGTTTGGGGGAAAAGTAATGTTCAAGAAACCTCTGAGAAAGTTTAGTTGATTCAAAAGAGGTTGATCAAAGATTAGATAAGGAAAAAGTTGAATGCCAACCATAGGAGGAGACCTTTAGGGTTTTTATTAGGTGATCATTTTTTTCTGAGAGTGAATCCTTAGTTAGTTCAATAACGTTTGAGGAATCAAGGGAAGCTAACACTATGCTTTATTGGACCCTTCAGGATCATCAAGTGGGTTGGGATAGTGGCATACCATCTAGATATTCCTACTTGATATCAAGGTATGAACAATGTGTTTCATGTGTCTCAACTCTAGAGGTACATGCATAATATCACACATCTCATCAAATATGATTATATTGATTCAGATCATGACATATCATATGTGGAGTGCTTGGTGCATATCATAGACCAAAGTGAGAAAGTCCTATGATGTAAGATGGTACCACTATTTTGGATTCTATGGAACCATGGATGGATCAAGGAGTAGACATGGGAGTGAGAGGCTGATTTTTGGTATTAGTGTTCTGAATTGTTTGAGTAAAACCTTTTGAGGTATAACTTAGGGATGAGAAGTTGTTATAGGGGGATAATTTTAGAATCTTTATTTTATTTCAATGTATGAGACATTACAAGTTTATTATTATCTCTTTCCTTTTTAATTATTCACTCATATGGGTTGTTAAGAGGTTGGTTTTTAGTGGAAAGGGTCTAGAAACCGAAGGTTATAATGGTGGTTTGAGGTTAAACCATGGGGTGGTTGGAAAACAACCACTAGTTATCCAGTGGAACCCAATGGACAATCGATGGGATTCTAATAAGTTTAATGGCTATAACATACCCCATCGGCTCACCGACGCGGTCCACCAGGTAGTTGGTGTTCCCATTCTATGGGTGAAATTAATAAACCCCATGGTATTTTAATTCCACATGTTTTCACACTTTTTAACATCTAAATCCAAAACCCATGGTCCAATTCTGAATTCTGAACTCCCTCTCATGAATCTTGGATCTACCATTCTTCACCCCTTTCCTCTCCAAGATTTGAATAATATAGTGATGCTAGAACGATGTGTTTTATTTAGATATACACCAAATCATTCTTTCTTATTGATATATGAGCATGGATCTATGATGATACTATAGTTTATATGATTATCTGATGGTGAATTCTTCCCTTATCTATAGATCAGTGATGGATCTATCATATTGACAATTTTTTTTGAACAGATTGAGACATACCACTAACAATGAATATTCAACAGATATGTTTTTATGAATCATCTTCCTAATCCTCTTATCGAAATAGGATTGATGATATATTCTTAATCCATTGATGATTCCTTGGTATATTGGTTAAGTAACCATCATTTCAACAAAATACCCTTAATTATAGATTGAATTCTCAAGAACAGTGGATATTTCCATGTAAGTCATCATAGAAATATCATCTTGATATATTATCCTTCTTGAATATCATCTTATAATTCTTTTCCATTGATGTATTTATGTTGTATTTATGATCATTGGCTAGAACCAAGACACTATTTTAGAATTGGAAATTAATTCATGATCTGTTTTTTAATCAATAATGGATATGGTGAATTGGAGTCCCCTCCTTTAACATACATCAAAATTGATTCCATTGAAAGAATCCTTAAGTTATGTGATTATAGAATGAACTTATTGACATGGAATCTTCTTGAGTATCTATTCTAAACCAATTTATTAATGAATCAAAACGTAAGTTAGGAATCATTATTGTGTGAGTTCATTCTCCCCGGGTTTGTGATGCGGTTTAGTATTTTCTTCCATGATGAACCTTGAAGTTCTTTATTAACAACCTCAAGGTATGAATTAACTTATTATTAGGAGGTCCTTGTATAATCTAGTTTCCTTAAACCATGATGTGTTGGCATATATTATTTTTCTTGATTTATGGTGATTGATTTTTGGTGTGTGACTTGCCGTGATACCCATATATAATCCTTGTTTCCATGAGTATTATTATAATATCATGTTACCATGCTTGATGTTGATCACATGTTTGATACGACATGCCCATGATTATGTACTATGATTCTTATTCTCTACCCTATTATGTGTATTACCATTACATTGGAGGTTGTTTTTTGTATTCATGATAGGTGACCATCATGGTATGATTAAACCATATAGGGGGAGTACATATTGTTGGTCGGAGTGGATACTCAAGAGGGGGGTGAATTGAGTTCCAATTAAAATTTCTGTTAAAAATATTTCTCTTAAAATCCCCCTATTTAAAATCAATATTAAACTATAGTGAATTTATACAAAGTGTAAATGTTCAATTAGTTTCTCAAAGACTGATTAGGTATCAGTTAACTTAATCAGAAGATGAAATTAACTTTTGAAACCAACTTACTAGTTTACAATAAGTATAAACACTTGATAATTTAACTATCAAAGTAGATTTAAAATAATTTTTTATTTCAAAGTATTTAGCAGCATAATATGATATATATATATATATAGTATACTTATGATTTAAACTGAAATTCACAACAGATGTAACCAAGAGGTTCAGTCTCAAGCTGAGACTTATTCCTCTCAACAATTTATATAAAATGATCCACACCCTGGATTGGGGTAAACAATAGTGAACACACTGTCCAGGTACAAAGACCTCTACCACAGTTCTATGTGGGAAAACAAACAACAGCTCACAGCTGTCCAGGTCTTACTTGAACTCTACCACTATCCATAGTGGGAAACAAAGAGTTATTAAGTTTTAGTGAGGATTTAAGAATCCTCCAGTTTAGCTCAGGAGACAGTGTGTGCGTAAAATAAACAGGGTACACAGACTGCTCGAAATATAAGGAAAGAATCACTAAATAAATGTGAATGAGTTTAGAAAAGCTTTAGTGATCGGAAGTGCAGCTCTGGACTCGTTTAATTGGTCATATAATCTTCTGAGTCCTTTGTTGGTTTTTCTCTGAAAAATAGAGTGTCGTTTTCTTCCTTGTTCTAGGTACAACTTATCATCTTGAGTGCATGAAGTGTTTTTTGTAGATCTTCACTCAAGATGCGGCTTTTGGTTTCCTTCAGAAGAGTGGCTTCAAGAATATCTAGGATTCTTGGAGTATGGATGAATTCTTGTGTGAATGCACCATGTTTGAATGTTGTTGAGCCCTCTTAGTTTATTATGCTCTCTGTATGCAACCACTTAACTTTCTATCACTGTGTTATTTCAGCTATGTCTTTATCTTCCCTTTTATAGCTTTCACCTCCGGCAAAAAGGAATGATTACTTTCTGCATGGGTACTAGGTACGGTTCCCTGACATGAAAACACATCTCATTAAATAACATTAACTGCATTAAAAACATCAAATGTAACCATTGGCTTAATAAATAAATAGTATTGAGAGAATAGAGTTTGAATGGTTGGTCAATCATTAGTAGCCTTCTGTTGGTGGACGTGTGCAATGGACTTTTCATAGCAGGACCTTCCATCGATAGCTCTTTTGAACTTGTATCAGTAGCTATATATATCGGTGACTTCATTCTATCGGTAGCTCTTAATCCATTGGTATCTCTTGAGCTATCGGTAGCTCGATGTATTGGTGACTCTGTACTTGTATCAGTAGACTATGTCAGTCGCTTCATATTAGTCGCTAGTCTATGTATTAGTAGGCCGGTCGGTAGCTCGTATCGTTAGACTTACTCTATCGGAAGACTTCTATCGGTAACTGTCTGTGAACTGGTTCTATCGATAGACTTTGTCATATCGGTAGATCTGTACATATCAGCGATCAAGTGTATACTAGAAGACTTAAGCATACTGGTAAACCTGTTCTATCGGTAGCTCGGTTTTTGTCGGTAACTCTGTACATATTGGTAGCCTTAGCTTATTGGTGACTCTGTCTATCAGCATACTAAGTCTATCGGTAGACTGAGTACCGATAGCTCTTTATCAGTAGCTATATGCATATCAGTTACAAACACTTATCTGTTTTATGCAAAACACATCCAATTGAGTTAGAATTAATTTATAAATTATATAAACATAGATAACCATTGATTAACATATCTCAAGGATTATTTTAATATTATTATCATCTTGTTAATAGAATATAATATATTGAGAGAATTTGAATATAGATAAACATTAATTGGGATTATCAAAACATATGAAAGTATAATTGTGATTATCAAAACAGGTGAGGTCAACATATATGATGTGCAGTGATGAAAATGGTGGACCCTTATTGGGGTAGGTGCATGATATCCTTGTGGCCCAACCTAAAACTTGATTCCTTGAGTATATTTAGGAATATTACAAAATTTAATGCCTTATGGATACCGAGAAGGGTTCCCACTTGATGCCTTTAGGATGTCGAGTGACATGTCGCCTACCTTGAAGCTAGTTATTGATATTTTCTAACAACTTGACCATCCATCTGAGATAGAGATGAATCAGGTGCGGTTGGGGATCATGGTGTCTTGGTTTGCACACAGGTGTTCAGAACATGTTTTTTATGCTTTCTTACACATTTATTGTCATCATGGTATGCACTTGTTATACATGTTCACATTTATTAAGGTTTCATGGGTGGCATCCTACCAGGTTTTATTACTCACACCCTACATAGGAATCTCAATGCATGTGCCGAATTCATGTATAGGGATCTAAGAAAGGGAAAGGGGCTCATGGAATATAGACGAGTCCTAGAAAATGGATTTGGTAGTGTGACTGGTCAAGACTTTGAAGGATAATTTTTTTTTATTTATTTATTTTCATGAACTTATACTATGGTTTGTATTACCACTTATAGAGCCTATTTGTTTTATTATATGACTTATGTATTGTTTTACTTTATCTTACTTAAAAATTATTTACTCTGAGTTGATATATTTTATTATATTATTAGTGCAAGGATATGATACTGAGGGTATAATCTCCCCATATATGGAATACATACCCTTGCTTATAGTAATCATTCTCTTACGTATGGGGAGGAATTCATGAGGTCATGTGACTCTCTGACTTAGACTTGGTGGTTTGGGTCAGAGCATTACATGGTGTTTTTAATTTTTCAAGAATGGTAGTGGATGTTTCAGGTATTTCATTACAAATTTTGATCTTAAAAGATACTTAAAAAACATTATAATCATTTTATACTATATTTTTTTGAATCTATTATGAAAATTCCTATTAATTTCATCATCAAACAACTCGAAATTAGTACATTGGAGTTTTGGAATTTTATTTTTGATATAAAAAAATGGTTTTCAATCAAAAATTTAAAGTAATAATATGGTTTAAAAAAAATATTATAATAAAAATATGAAAAACAGTGAACTTCTTAGTAACCCTTGATAATGATGAGAATATGATAGTGGGAATTGTATCACTAAGTCCAAATAAAAATTCTTTTTTACTTAAGAATGAAATATAGTTTTCATAAGTTATATCTCAAGGAGATTTCTAATTGGGTTATTTTTTATCTAAAATATTAATTGATTCAAAATAAATAAAATTGGATTTATTGAAAACAAATTTATGATGAAATTCAAAATGGTGATTTTTATTGGAAAATGGGTTTGAAAATAGTGGGTTTTGAAGAATAAAATACAAGTAAAAGAGTGACAGAGGGTTGAAAATGTATTAATTTATCTTTTAAGGAAAGTAAGAACTAGATTTTGGGTAGTTACCTTAAACATGTTCAAGCTACGAGGTTCCTCTTCTCAATTTTACAAAATATTTCTTTCAATAATCTATTTTCAATACTTAATCTATAACTATGAACTAAAAACTGATATAGTTAAATTCAAATAGATTCTTGAAAATAATCTCAATGATAATTATATTTATTTTAGTAAGGTTGATTATGTAATCAACAATCACCTATAAAAAGAGTTCAATGGAATACTAACTATGATAAGAACCTCAATTGAGTGTTGAGAAACTTAAATAGGTTATAAATAATTAAAACAATTATTATGCAGTTTTTAATTCTTAGAATAAAATTCAACATGTAATAACATTTTGATCAATAATATTCAAACAAATTAATGGAAGAGAAAACATCAATTAATTTTTTTGTGAAGAAAAAAAATCAAAAATAATTTTTTAAATAAATATATACATTCATAAAATAAATAATATAAGGGTACATAAAGGATAGTTTAATATTTCACTTGATCTCTCCCAAGTTTTGGTCACCAGAGGATTAGCTAGATAATGGAACAAAAAAACTTCTCTTCTTTTTGTCATTAAAACTTAGTTTTCATTGCCTCTCTGAGTGTCCAAAGTGAGTATGAATTATTTATTAGGAAAATAATAAAATTTATTAGAAGTATAAATAACGTTATCTTTTTATTATAAATATTTTATACTTATTTAAAGAATATGATTTATATATTTACACAAAAATATGTTTAGACACACATATATACATAATAATATATTTACACTCAAATTCTGATACTTTGTTTACATATCAATATATATATACATTATATTCATACATTTGGTGTATTTGTTTATTTTTTATACAAAATGAATATTTTTGAACCTTATAGGATGGATATGAATTGAAAATATATGGATTATAATAATATGACAAATGAGTATGATGATGAAGTTAAAGAGTTCATCATGTTTGTAATAGAGCCTGCATACAACACTTATTAAATCCTCTGTCCATGTTTACATTGTTGTTTTCCATGAAATATTTCTCCATAACAGTTGGAAGAACATTTTATTTTTTACATAATTGATCAAAGCTACAAATGTTGTACTAAAAATAGGAAAAATGAATTTATGTATTGACTGAGACAATACTGTGATTTATGGATAATTTGATATGAATAATAGTGTAAATAATGATGGAGATAATATGGAAGAAAAGATAATGGAAATTGAAGATGGCCATCATGATTGTATAAAGTTGTTTGTGAAGTTAAATAGCTATGAAAAGAGACCATTATATACTAGTTTTACTAAATATACAACATTTTCAGCTATATTGAAGTTATATAATTTGAAAGATACCTATAGATGGAGCATCATTGGATTTATAGAACTATTTAGTCTCTTGAATGATAATATATTAGAATAAAATAAGATTTCTTGTTAAACATATGATGGTAAATAAATTCTACATTTAATGGGTTTGATCTCTGAAAAAAATACATGCATGTACAAATGATTGTATATTGTTTCTCAAGGACCATGAATCACTTGGAAAATGAACTAAGTGTGTCATATGTCAATACAAGAAAGATGAATCAAGTATTTCAAATTTTTTATGGTTCTTTCCTATCATTCCAGTGTTTAGATGACTATATGGATATTAGGAAACAACTAAAAAACTAACATATCATGTAGATATAAGAATTAAAAAATAGGAAACTACATCATCTAGAGGACTCTCCTTAGTGGAATAAAATTGATTATGAGTATCCTAAATTTGTAAATGAGCTAAGAAACCTCTTTCTTGTGTTATCTGTAGATAGAATAAACCCTTTTGGTATATGAATTAGTACTCATAGTACATGACCAGTTATGTTGGTAAATTATAACTCACCACCGTGGTTATGCATGAAGTACAAATACATTATGATGTTTCTTCTTATATCAAGACAAAACAACCCATTAATTACATTGAAATCTATTTGTCTCCATTTATTGATGATCTAAAATTGATGTGAGATACAAGTGTTACATTATATGATGGTCATATAAGTAAAGAGTTCACATTGAGAGCTATGTTTTATGGGATGATAAATGACTTTCCTACTTATAGAAAATTTTTAGGCTATATAATTAAAGGAAGGTTGGGGTATCCCATTTGAGAATAAGGTACATGCTTAGTTAGGTTGAAACATTCCTCAAAGAGTTTTTTAGGAAATTTATAGATTTTAACTTTATGAAATAAATACCAATATTGGATGACATCATTTTATAGAAATACACAACAAGGTACAACATAATCTCTACTAATGGAAGATCCAATGTTCAGAAAGTAAAAGATATTGACATTTTTTTAGTAAACCTTTTTTAAAAAACCTTACACAATCAGGTTGGAAAAAGAGATTAGTTTTCTTTGAATTAATATACTATAATTGTTTTTACATAATACATTTTATTAATATAATGCACATAGAAAAAAATGTATGAGGTAGTTTTATTGGGACATTACTAAATATAGAAAAAAATATTGCATGAAGGTGATGTTAGACATGACTGTCATGAAGATAAGGGAAGATTTGACACTGATGAAGGGTGAAAGATGAATTTTTCTTCCTCCAGTAGCTTATAATCCATCCATATAAGAAAAATTTCAATTATATAACATATTTAATGGTGTAAAATTTCCATAGGGGTGTGTTCATCAAATATCGAGAATGTCGTATCAATGAATAATTTTATGTTATAGGGTCTAAAATCACATGAATTTTATGTTTTTATGTAGGATTTAATGCTTGTAGATTTTTGTTTCATTATGATAAAAACATATGATATAAATTAACCACAATTTTCTTCTTTTACTAATTTATATGTATTATATTTAAAGACCCAAAAAAGTTTGCAATCATAAATAAGAAAATTAAAGTCATATTATGTGAATTAGAAATGATCTTCTAACCATAATTATTTGATATAATAGTTCACCTAATGGGTCACTTAGTTAGAGATACTAAATCATATAGTCCTGAACTCTATAGATGGATGTAACCCATTGAATGATATATAAATATTTTGAAATGGTATGTCAAGAATCAAAGTTGGCAAGAAGTTTATATTGTAGATTGATATATTTTTGAGGAAGATGTTGAATTATGTACTGATTACCTACCAGATTTTGATAACATTGGTATTCCAAAATCTTATCACAGTGGATGCCTTATGGGAGAATGGATTTACAGAAGATATGTTGTTAAAATTTCCATTACAAATTAGGATCAAGATCACCATTAAATTTTACATAATAGTGGAAAGGTTTCTCCAAACGTTAAAGCCTAAAAAGTAATTATTATACATTTTAATCCATCAAGGAATGATGTATGGATATAAAATACACATAATTAATAATTTATAGGATTGTTAAGAGATTATGTTTATAAGTAGTCATATAAAAATATAAATTCAATTGTTGAATGACTTCAATGGATATCTAAGGGACCAGATGTATATGTATTATCTTACAATGGTTATGTAATTAATGGTTATGTGTTCTATATAAACAAATAAGATGAAATAAGTACAATTGAAAATAGTGGAGTTAAAGTTGTGGTAGAAGTTATGAACATATTTAGTTCCAAGGATAGAAATAAAATTTATGGAAATATTTCATACTACGACATCAGTGAACAAATATAAAAGTTAGACTATATAACATTTCTAGTGATGATTTTCTATAGAAAATGGGTTGACAACATGAGTGTAGTTAAATTCAATGAATTAGGCTTCATGAAGGTGAATTTCAATGTGTAAGGGTATTATAATGAACCTTTTATAATGGAATCACAAGAAGTGTAAATATTATTTTGTCCCAAATACAGAACATTGGAATTGGTCAATTGATCTATTGGAAACTAAAACTATCGTAGGGTCTAGTGTAAATTCAATTCAGGATGACCCTTTCACTGGGAGATCACAATTATTTCACTGTAGTGTAACGTCTCGGATCCAGGTGCCACACAACGGGTGCCCCGAACCCAGTTGGTCACATGACCTCAAGCACATTTCCCCAAATGCTAGAGGTTTCTGACTAGAAACGAGGGCCTAAAACTAATAGTGGGGAAACTATGCCCTCATTTGTCAAAGTGTAGTGCAGCGGAAAAAATATAAACATACAAAAGCGGAAGCAGTAAACAATATAGACCCGAAATGGACAACAGAACTGAAGTAAAAGATATCCAACAATCATATATATGATGATTCAACATGTCTCTAATTCTATGAAAGCTACCAAAATAGGATACACTTCAATCTAATACAATACTGCACAAGGTACAAAGTACAACAATACAAAACCAAAGTAGTGCAACAGGAATGCAGCAACATCACAAGTCTATGCTCGGTCCCATGCTCTCATACTCCTCTGCAAAAATCATGTACCTGTGTAGGGACCCTTTCCCTTATCGACACCTGCAGCTATATAATCTTCTTGGTCCCAATACATGACCCAAACAGGGTGTGAGAAATAAATCCCAGTAGGCAACCACCCAAGGCCCGTGCCCAACTATTAGTGAAAATGTGCAACAACAATGTGCAATAATGAAATGAAGTAAACTAGGAAGTACTCAAAAGTAACCATTCCTACCAGTTATATTGCCATATTGACAATTATTTATCAATTCAATATAATTAAATTTTGAGTTTTCCAAGACTCAACCTCGACCGACAATCTTCTATACCCGTGCCATAGTAGAAACCAAAATAGGCTATCTAACAAGTAAAAGATAATAATAATACCAAGCCTATGCTTTAGCTTGGCAGGTACAACATAAGAAATCACCACAGTGAATATTCAAAGTAAACATTATCCTCATACATGTAAGTGCTTACCCTCATGCAAACAGAAATGAAACCCTCAGGTGACTGCCCTCAGGCATATGAGATATCGCCATCAGGCACATAAGCTACTACCCACAGGCATAAGAAACATTTCCCTCAGGCTAAACAAAACATTTCCCTCAGGCTAAACAAAACGTTTCCCTCAGGATAAACAAAACATTGCCCTCAGGTTAAACAAAACATTACCCTCAGGTGTTCCATAGGAAAATCAAGTAACCAGGCTAATACCAACAAATAAGAAAGGAATTTATATATGTTTCCTCTCAAGAAAACTAAAAACATGCTATAATCATGGAATGCCCATGGGTATCCTGTCCAAATGGATAAACAAGGGAAGCACACCCTCGGGGTGGCCCTAGATTAAAGAAATGATCTCAAACAGTAGTTTATACTTATTCATTAGATTACCTATGAAATTATAGGTATCACAATAGTCAAAGTCTCAGCCATATGACACTCCGAACATGGGCGCGTGGCACAACGGTACACAAAATCAACTTGACAGTTGGAATTAAACACAAGACCACCTACCTCGATCTCCTCTGATCGATATACGTGAAAAGCGCCTCTCGAAACAACCAAGAACAATATAGATATAAGATAAATGATTACCCGTTCAAACATAAATAACATCCTTTAGGGAAATAATTGGAAGGAAAGATTCAAGAAGAGGGAAGACCTTACCCGTGCAGTTCAAAAGAGACCAAAGACGGAAGAATTGGAGTCCCGATGAGTGATCAGGAGCTCCTCCAAGTCTCGGCCTCCTCTCTCACTGCTCCTGGTGAGCCCTCTGCCTCCTCTACCAAATTAGGAGCCTACTACCTCTTTTTAATGAAAAAACATAACTACACGGAATGTAATATCAAGTAAATGGAATGTACAATCCTTTTTAACTTTTCCTCTGGCGGCTACTTTCCACCGCCTCACTATTCATATACCGAATGATTACACGACATGTATCACTAAGTACACGACATTTAGTTAGTTTTTACAACCTTAATCACTGAAAATCCTACACGCCCTGTTTCTCATCCCACCCAGCCACAATACATGGCGTGTGTACAAACATACATGGTGTTTAGTTAGTTTTTACACCATTAATCACCGAAAAGCCTACACTCCCTATATTCTCATCCCACACAGCCAAAGTACATGGAATGTGTACAAAAGTACATGGCGTGTACCCATAAATTTGGGATTTTTCCCACATTTACCTTATTTTCTAATAAAAAATTAAGGAAAATGAAAAGAATAAACCAGTACCTCATGAATAAGAACCGAGTTCTTACAAACTTACCCCCTTAAAGAAATTTGTCCCCAAATTTCCCTTCTAAGGGTGGTAAAGATAAATCTGAGAACAATTCAGGCCATTGAGCATGTACGTAGGTCTCTCGCTCCCAGGTTTCATCCTACACTCGTCCATGCTGCCATAACACCCATACGAGAGGAACTGACCGACCTCAGAGAACCTTTGTGCTCCTATCAACAATACGAATCAGATGCTCCTCAAAGGATGCATCAACCTGAATTTCAACCTCCTCTGGCTAAAAAACGTGAGATGGTTCTGAGTGATAACGGTGCAGCTGAGATACATGGAAGACATCATGCATAGCCTGATACCTCTGTGGTAGCTGCAACCGATAGGCAACCGACTCGAATGTCTCCAGAATCTCAAACGGCCCTACATACCTCGGTGAAAGTTTACCCTATCTCATGATCTGACTGTGTCCCATCCTTGGTGAAACATGCAAGAAAACCTGATCCCCAACCATGAACTCCAAGGGTTTTCTGCAATTATCAGCATTAGATTTCTGACGAGACTGTGCAATAGACATCTACTTCCAAATCAACTAGACCTGATCTAATGTCTCTTTCCCAAGACATGGTCCCAGTAAAGCTGCCTCACCTGCCTCCAACCAGCACAAGGGTGATCGGCATGACCTACCATATAAAGCCTCATAATGTGCCATCTCAATAGTTGCCTGAAAACTATTATTGTAGGAAAACTCGACCAGGGTTATGTGATTCTCCCAAGAGCCCCCAAAGTATAAGAAGTATGCATGAAACTTGTACTCTAGCACCTGTATTGTAACTCTAACTGAACATTAGTCTAAGGGTGGTAAGCTATACACAAAACCACCTATGTACCCAGTATCCTCTGAAAACTCTTCTAGAAATGAGATGTAAAATGGGCGTCCCTATCTGAAATGATAGAACTAGGGACCCCATGAAGACGTACTACATGTTGGATATACAAATTCCCAAGATTGTCAACACTGAAGGTATCCTTGATCGGCAAAAAGTGAGCTACCTTCGTAAGTCTGTCCACAACAACCCATACGACATCATTGCCTCGAGGTGACCTCAGAAACACGATCACAAAGTCCATCATGACATCATCCCATTTCCACTCCAAAATGGACAACTGTTATAACAGTCCGGCTGGCCTCTGATGCTCCGCCATCACCTACTGATAGGTGGAACATCTCGCAACAAAACCAACAACCTGTCTTTTCATAACCAGCCACCAATACTAACGTCTCAAGTCACGATACATTTTGGTAACTCCCGGATGCACTGCCCAAGTTAAAGCATGAAATTCCTGCATCAACTCCTTGCGTATATCCCATGGACCCCACACTCATCCATGGATACACAGTACCTCGTCATCGCCTATCGTCCAACTAGGAGGAGGGTCCTCACTTGCCACTGAATCCCATAGAACTAGGCCTTCTGAATCTGATAGTTGTCTCATCATCACTCTATCTAGGAGGGTAGACATCACAACTAAGGATGAAAGATAGATTTGACCCTAACTATCATACACCACCAAATGCATCTCAGAGATCAAATCCATAAGCTTCCACTCGCCACTGGCCTCCTACACTACCTGTATCTATGTCTTCCTAGTGAATGCATCAGCTACTGTGTTACCCTTACCAGGTGTATAGGCAAGATCAATGTTGAAGGACTGAAGGTATTCAACCCACCTGCACTATCTCAAATTCAAGTCCCACTGGGTAAATATGTATTTATGAATTTTGTGGTACATAAACACCAAACAATGTTCTCCCAATATATAATGTCTCCAAAAACGTAACACATGAACAACTATATCCAACTCAAGATCATGCGTCGGGTAATTCCTCTCATGTGGCCTCAACTGCCGAGACCCATATGCTACTACTTGATCACCCTGCATCACCACTACTCCCAGCCCAATACCTGATGCATCATAGTAAACTGTATAGCTCTTAGCTTGCTCTGGAAGTATCAGGACTGGTGATGATGTCAACCTTCCCTTCAGATTCTGAAAGGTTATCTTGTAAGCTTCTGGCCCAACGAACTACATACCCTTCTTAGTCAAACCTGTCAACGACACTGCTAAGCAGGAGAAGTCCTATATAAAGCACCTGTAGTAACCAACCATCCCCTAGAAACTTCGTATTTAAAACAAGTTCTTAGGCTGCTCCTAGGAAACTACTACTCTCACTTACTCTGGGTCTATCACAACTCCTACCTCTAAGATAATATGACCCAAGAAGTGAATTTGGTCTATCCAAAAGTAGAACTTTGAGAGATTAGCATATAAATGATGCTCTCTCAGTGTACTCAGTATGATCTCAAGATGGGTGGCATGTTCGTGTCGAGTGTGAGAGTACACCAAGATATCATCCATGAAGACTACCACAAAAGAATCCAAATATGGGTGGAACACATGATTCATCAGATCCATGAAAACTGTTGGCGCGTTTGTGAGTCCAAACGGCATGACCAAGTACTCGTATAGACCATATCTACTCCGAAAGGCTGTAAGCGGCATGTCTGTTGGTATAACACGCAACTGATAATATTTGGATCTCAAGTAAATCTTTGAGAACACTCGTGCTTCTCGAAGTTGATAAAAAATATCATCAATCCTCGGTAAGGGATATCAGTTCTTAACCGTCAACTGGTTCAGTTTTTGATAATCCACACAAAGTTTGAGGGTACCATCTGCCTTCTTAGTGAAAGGAAAAGGCGAACCCTAGGGAGAAATACTAGGTCGGAGATAACCCTTGGCTTGTAACTCCTCTAACTGCCTCTTGAGCACCTATAATTCTAGCACAGCCATCCTATAAGGAGGAATGGACACCGGTGCCACTCCTGGAACAAGATCAATAGAGAAGTCCACCTCTCACTCTGGAGGTAGACCTGAAAAGTCGTTCGGGAAGACATCCCTGAAATGGCTAACCCCTAGAGGGAAATCTTTCTAATAAGTTCCCTGATCATCCAGATATAAACTTGCAATCTAGACTATCACTACACCTCACCCAGGATGCTCAGGTCCAGCTCGGGTCACCTGGACATCCCATTTTCCCTTGTATAGAAACTCTCCACCCTCTGGTGACGTGAAACTCATCCTATGACAATAGCTATCTATAAAGGCTCAAAAGTGTACCAACCATTCCATCCTGATAATGACATCATAGACTGTCATATCTAAGACATAGAGGTCCCATAGAAAGTGACACCCACCAAACTCTAGGGGGAACTCCTTGCAATGATGTACACTTTCCATTCTAATTCCCAATAGAGCATCTAGTATCATGATATCAGAAGAAGAAGAAACACAGAGTACAAGGCTCTCCACAAAAGGCACCGATATAAATCTATGTGTATCACAAGTATAAAAAAGTACAGAGGATAAAACAGAAGAAACTAGAATAGTACCTCTGATAGTGGAAGGTCCAGGATCCTGCTCCTATTGGGTCTGTTGCACTGCATATGACTGCCTAGTGTTGCGGCCCTGCGACACAGCTTGGATACCCTGAGCTGACCCACCTTGCTGTCTCTGAGATCCTGGTGTCTGGATACTATGGCCACGACCACCACCTCGGCCTGAACATCCTAACGTATTCTAATTCCCTAACTGGTAAGAAGCTGTTGGCCCTTCTCTTGCACGTGGAGTCTACACAGAACCCTTATCAATAGTCACTGGTGGAAACACCCTGCAAAAACGCTGAAGATGACTCCTCTTGCTGCAAGATCGAAACTCCACTAGGTCACATGGACACTAAGGTCTCTTGTTCCCCTCTTTACCAAACTGGTAGCACATTACTTGGACACCTGAAGAATTCTTCGGACTAGTACTACCACCATGAGAGAAATCCATCTACCTCTTCCTCTTGCCTATAGAAATAGTACCAGAGACCAGTGTCGAACCACCCTGGTCCGTGCCACTAGCTTCCTGCAGGTTTCACTAAGTAATCAATGTCTAGTTCACAATAGAATTCACTATAGGAAACCTAAAAACATTCACCAGTGCTCAGATGTCATATCGAAGACCATCCTCAAAGCGTCTAGCCCTCAACATCTCATAACCCACCAGAACAGTTGAAAAATGCTATAGCTCGGTGAAGCAGGCAGAATAGTCAGTCACTGACATGGAGCCCTGCTGAAGATTCATGAACTCTAGAGATCGATCTACCCTTAGCGTCTCTGGAAAGAAAAAGTCATAGAAGACTTCCTAAAAATCTTCCCATGCCAGGTCTCAGTGATGCTCAGTCTGGGTGGTAACATCCCACAATCTCTTGGCGTAATCATGAAACATATAAGTAGTGAGCTTGAACCTCCTCCCAGGAGGCATCTCCAGATACTCGAAGATCGTCTGCATAAAATCCAGCCATGACTCCGTAGTCTGTGGTCTGCCATCCCCTGAAAACATAGACAGATGCTGCTACTGGAATATACGTGTCAGCTCTTCCATAGATGTGGCAAATGACAGTGCTCCCTGGAAGGTTTGCATGAACCACATGAAGCCTTCCTAGAACTGCGCATCCGTGCCTGTGTCCGGTATAATGGCTGGCGCCGCATCTGTCACTACTGTAGGATCCATCGGTAGCCCATGGCCTACCATCTCTAATGTATAATCGTCGCCACTCTCTTGGTGAACAAATCATGGTCATCTGGCAGCATGACTCTACAAGGTCAAACACACGCCTTAGTTTAATTTACTATCGAGGTTTCTTTTGTCCGGTTAAGAGTGACAATGAAAAGAGAAAAGATCCACAAGATCTGGTAAAAAGAGACTACATGGTGTGTATAAGGTCTACACAGCATGTACCCTTAAGCCCTTACATGGTTGTGTTCTGATGCTGGCCTGGGCATGTCTCTACCCTAGGCACACGGTGTGTTACACCCCCACATGATGTGCACACCATCTTGTTTGCCCAGCCACACTGCCAAGTCCACACGATCTCTCATTGGTCAAGGATACACGATGTATCCCACAGGTACATGGCGTTTCCTCAGTAAAATCTGGAAGACCCGTGTTCCCTCTCACATGGTGGGTTACACAGCCTTATACTACACGACATGTACATATAAGTACATGGAGTGTACTTAGAAAGTTTCATTTCCTTCAGAACAGAAGAGTAAATGGTGTGTAGTCAAAACTACATGATTTGTATTCTGGGTTTTTCTGGATAGTAAGCCTCAGAAACAACTCCAGAGCCTAGAAAAACACTGAAACGAACACCAAAGTGGAAAATTTCGATCTGTGAGGGCCCATACTCCCCTAAAATCAATGCTTGGAATCTTATACATGTTATAAACAAGGTACAAAAGTCAATGATCCACCAAATTTCAGTCAATGAGGGACCATAACACCTCAAGAACCAAAGTTTGGAGTTTATTCAAATAAAACCTCTTACAAACAACACCCCATCAAACAACATGTATTTTTTTTTTCAAGGAAACTATCACAACATAATGAATTTTCTAGCACAACATCTATCACATAAACATGCAATTTCTAATGCACCTACATGGGATAGAAACTATACATGACATGTGATTCTAACATGTGCCTAAATGATGCATGAGATGGAATACCCTCATCTCATCGGGTTGCAACTGAATAGAACCCAAGTATATAAAAATATAAATAGAACACCACAAGTGCATTACCCAATGGTGAAAATCAAATAAACTATAAAATTGAAAAACCAGAAAAATTGCAATTAAACAAGGTAGATTGGATTTTCCCTGTACACGGGTTAGCTACTCCCAGAAAAAACTTATTACCAAGAACCAATTCCGTCCTATCCCTGGATATAGGCTCCAAATAGTAAGTCAAAGAAAAGAAACTCCTTTGATACCACTTTGTAACGTCCCAGATCCGGGTGCCACACAATGGGTGCCCTGAACCCGGTTGGTCACAGACCTCAAGTGCATTTCCCCAAATGCCCGAGGCTGCTGACTAGTAGTGAGGGCCTAGGATTGATAGTGGGGAAACTATTCCCTCATTTTTCAAATTGTAGTGCAGTGCAAAAAATATAAACATACAAAAGTGGAAGCAGTAGAAAATAGAGACCTGAAATGGACAACAGAACTGAAGTAAAAGATAACCAACAGCCATATATATGATGATACAACATGTCTCTAATTCTAAGAAAGCATCCAAAACAAGACACACTTCAATCTAATACAATACAGCTTAAGGTAAAAGTAAAACAAAACAAAACCAAAGCAGTGTAATAGGAACACAGTAGTATCGCAAGTCTTTGCTCGGTCCCGTGCTCTCCTACTCCTCTGCAACAATCATGTACCTATGTAGGGACCCTTTCCCTTATCAACACCTGAGGCAATATAATCTGCTTGGGCCCAAGACATGACCCAAATAGGGTGTGAGAAATAAATCCTAGTAGGCAACCACCCAAGGCCCGTGCCCAACTGTTAGTGAAAATGTGCAATAACAGCGTGCAATAATGAAATGCAGTAAACTAGGAAGTACTCAAAAGTAACCATTCCTACCAGTTACATTTCCATATTAATAATTATTTAACAATTCAATACAATTAAATTCGGAGTTTTCTGAGACTCGACCTCGACCGAAAATCTCTTATACCAGTTCCATAGCAGAAACCACAACAGGCTATCTAACAAGTAAAAGATAATAATAATACCAAACCCGTGATTTATCTTGGCAGGTTCAACATTAGAAATCACCACAGTGAATATTCAAAGTAAACATTGTCCTCAGACATGTAAGTCTTAACCCTTAGGAAAATAGAAACAAAACCCTTAGGTGACTGCCCTCAGTCATAACAAATATTGACCTTAGGCATACGAGATATCACCCTCAGGCGCATAAGCTACTGCCCACAAGCATAAGAAACGTTTCCCTTAGGATAAACAAAACATTTCCCTTAGGCTAAACAAAACATTGCCCCCAGGATAAACAAAAAATTTCCCTCAGGCTAAACAAAATATTTCCCTCAGGCTAAACAAAACACTGCCATCAGGCATTCCATAGGAAAATCAAGTAACCGGGCCGAGCCCAATGCGTAAGAAAGAAATTTATATATGTTTCCTCTCAATAAAACATTAAACATGCTATAATCACGGCATACCCATGGGTATCCAGGACAAATGGCTAAACAAGGGAAGCGCACCCTCGGGGTGGCCCTAGATCAAAGCAACGATCTCAAAAAACAGTTTATACTTATTCATTAGATTACCTATGCAATTCTAGGGATCTCAACAGTCAAATTCTCAGCCTTAAGACACCCCAAACATGGGCGCGTGGCACAACAATAAACAAAATCAACTCGAAAGTTGGAATTGAACACAAGACCACCTACCTTGATCTCCTCTGATCGATATACGTGAAAGGAGCCTCCCGAAACAACCAATAACAATGTAGATCTGAGATAAAAGATTACCTGTTCAAACCTAAATAACTTCTCTTAGGAAATAATTGGAAGGAAAGATTCAAGAAGTTGGAAGACCTTACCCGCGCGGTTGAAACGAGACCGACAACTGAAGAATTAGAGTCCTGATGAGTGATTGGGAGCTTCTCCAAGTCTCGAACTCCTCTCCCGTTTCTCCTGGTGAGCCCTCTACCTCCTCTACCGAATGAGGAGGAAAATTCCTGTTTTTAATGAAAAAACAAAACTACACGGTGTGTTCTCTCAAGTACACCACGTGTACTATACTTTTTAACTATTCTTCTGGCAGCTACTTTCCACCACATCATTGTTCTTCTTTCGATTGATTACACGACATGTATTACTAAGTACAGTGCATGTATTTAGTTTTTACACCCTTAATCACCGACAAGCCTACATGCCCTGTATTCTCATCCCACCCAGCCACAGTACACGGTGTGTGTACAAAAGTACACGGCGTGTAGTTAGTTTTTACACCCTTAATCACCGACAAGACTACACGCCCTATATTCTCATCCCACATAGCCAAATACATGGCGTGTGTACAAAAGTACATGTCGTGTACCCATAAATTTTGGATTTTTCCCACATTTCCTTTGTTTTCTCAAAAACACTTAAGGAAAAAGAAAAGAAGAAACCCGTACCTCACAAACATGTTAAAGTGTTTTTAATATATTATGTTTTCCCTTATAATACTATGGGTCCTATAAAATATTTATGTAATATAAATGAAAATTTTTACTCCTCATGCATATAATGAATTCGTTACATAATGATGTTACCAATCTTAAGGAAGAACACACTATCAACACTAAAAATATAGAATTATTAGGGGATCAATAGAATGTAGATTT
The DNA here is from genome assembly GCA_963277665.1 of Viscum album. Lineage (NCBI taxonomy): Eukaryota > Viridiplantae > Streptophyta > Magnoliopsida > Santalales > Viscaceae > Viscum > Viscum album. The sequence goes on along the minus strand of OY728139.1, from coordinate 496,155,795 downwards.
AAAAACAAGAGTAGTGTAGCACCACCATGTTAACTAAATTTATCACGGTAAGAAGAAAAGGTATAAAGTTTGATGTTGGATAGAATCAACATGACCAACCTGTTGACCCCAATAAGTCAATTTTCATTAGTTACATTAGGGTCACAACTTAAATTCATGTGAAAAATGATATAGATACATGAAATAATGTTGTGTCTATATTGAAGACAACTATTTGGGAAGATATTAGGGTAATGTTTTGATATACATTCTCTGTTTTTCCAAAAAAATTATTTAATGAAACATTGATTTACTTTTCATTATCCCTTTTAGTGTTCATATATTTTAGTAGATTTCTATAAGATTTTTTTAATGGTTAATGGAAAAGCTTCTAAATATTTACCAACACTTCAAAAAAATAAATATCTCATGTATGTTTAGAAGAAATTAAACCCCCAACACAAATATCTATATATACAAACATTATAAACCAAGAAAAATAGAAATATTTTTTTAGTTTCTGTGATGATGAATCATTTCGGGTGCATTATAATCGATAATATTTTATTTTACATTATTTATTCCACCCTATTTTATTCAAAATTGTTTATTTATAAAACACTAAATGAGTGTGGAAAATAAAAATCATGTATAAAAACCAATATACCTCTGCTATAAAATAAGGATGGGGTACACTTCACTTGAAAAGAAAATGGTAGGTATTTTTTTCTATAGGAAAAGTTTTATGTGATATGAAACAAAATATTACCCTTTGTTTATATGTAGATTTTTGAATTATAATCTAAAAACACTTGTATCCCATATCATGGGCTATGAAAGGAGTCTTATTTAAATAAAGTGGGAAAATTAATAGATGAAAAAAAACTTGTAGTATGATAATCACATTTAAGTATGAAATAATAGTAATTTGTCATGATTTATAGTAGTATTACACAAAATATACATGGAAGTACATATGTTTTTATATATTTTAGACACAAGAATATTTATCAATTTGACCCGAAGAACAAATAATTTCCATAGCTAGGAAGAGACATGAATAATATAGTTTTGTTAGAGGCATGGGTATTGGAGTATCACCTCAAGCATATTTTGAGAATAAAAAGTTACGAGGGGATGCATATGAGATGATAAAATTCATTCAAGAAAAAATAAATTATTTAAAACATATTATTGTCTGATCTGGTTTGGTAGACTAATAAATGTGAAAGCATCAAAGAGAACCAATAGTAGAACAGAAATCAATGCATAAAGGGCCACATAACTCTACTAGATTTGAGGCTAGCCATTATATAATAAAATAATGTTTTATCAATGGAATCCCCTTATTATAATTATTTATTATAGTATAATCATATAATATTACAAAAAGAACACAATAAAAACCTTATAAATATAGAATTAGTGAAATAAAAGGTATCTCTTGAAGTTAAGGAACATATATCGATGAAATAGTAACTTGACAATTGGAATAGTAATGTGACACTTATGAATAATAAATAGGAAAAAGTAATAGTAAACTCACAAATGAAATTATAAATAAAATCTATCCATATTATAAGTTACAATATGATATAATTATATCTTAGTATAAGTAAATAAATATTTTAAAAAATATTGATTAAGTGTTGGTATTTTTGTAAGTCATGTATACTTAATTAAAATTTTGTGATTAATTTAATTAATTAAAAGAAAATTTATTTTCATAAAATGAATTCATACATTATTATTTTGATGTCTTATGATCATAAGATAATTTTGTGAGACATTAATTAATTTTTCAAAGTGTTAGAAAAGCAGTTTTAATTTTAAAATTTTTATTTCTCAAGTAAATTATGATTTTAATTAAAAATGAAATTTCTCATATTTAGAAAATTATATTTTGAAAAATGGAATTATTTTTTGGATTATACAAGTCAAAAAATGGTTAGAGTGATTTTTTTGTATTTTTATGAAACTCTTGAATTCTTGGTGAATAGTAAAATACGATAATTTACGATAAATTCTAAATAAATTAATTTATGCATCATTTTTGAGTCATAGAAGATGTAAATGGCTATTGGTTCAAACTAAAATTCTCTATTTATTGTTTTTTAATAGTAATCAATAATATTCAGAGTCTTAAGTAAAAAATATTAAACTAATGATTAAAATAATGGGTAACCCCTCCTCTCCTCCACTATAAATACTACCCCTCTTTACCTCTTCTCCCCACACATATCAAGCCTTGCGCCTAGTCCAAATTCTACTCAAATATCTCCCTATGTCTCTCTCCAATTTCCAAAATCCCTTTTTCTCTTCAAAATACCAAAACCTCTCCCCTAAAAAGGCTCTCAAAAAAGATATATTTAAGAGGTAAATTCCTCTTTTCATTTCTTTTCATTTCTTTCAAGTTCCTTTATTCATTTTTCTTTCCTCATATAATTTTATCCAAATGTTATGATAAATAAAGTAAATTAAATGTACTATAATTTTTTTTATGATAATGTAATAATTCATCATCATCTATCTTTCCCCCCTCTTTTTATACTAGAAATGAAAACACCATCTGAGATGTGTTAATTCATCACATCCGAGGATGACGAGTTTTTAATTTCTTTTACCATCTTCAATTATGGTCATGAAACCATTTTTATGGTTAAAATGGAATATAATATATTTATTATGTATTATTTACGGATCTGTAATCTTTTGTACACATGATATTATTCTATAAAGCAAAATGAGTTCTTTGTGATAAAAAACCACCAATTAACCAAAACGGTTATCATTAAAGTTTTATATAATGATTCATCTTCATTCTAAATAACCAAATGAATTTTATAACCATGTAATCCTATGGATGTTCAATAATAACATAAAACTTCAATTTTTTACAACCATTATCATCTTAAATGTTTATCCATACATGTATATACGTAAACTAAGGAAAAAATGATCCCAAACAATGAAATTAAACCTATTAACCCATAAAAAAGGTCATGAATGAACTTAATAAGGTTATAATAAATAAATTAAATGAATAATAGGTTATTTAAATATTAATTAATTAATTTGATTTTATTATTCAGCTCAATAAGATGAAGTGAAGAACACCTTCAGACTTAAGGTAAGAGATTATACCCGAACCACCATTCTTCCTTCAGGTTGCTCTATCTTTATTTTTACCAAAATGAAGTTATCTATTATTTTAATTTACATATTCTAAATGATATTTAAATTCTTCAAACTCATTTATCAAGGTCCATTCATCATTCTATTCTAGGTATATACATGTTTTTAAGTGGTTCCCTCCTCAATACTTTTTGATAAGCAAACCAGTTTTAATGAAACATCCTGAATTCTTACCCATTTTCAAGTACAATATATAATCTGTTTTTAAGACACCATTATTTTTTATAAAATTAATATTTTTATTTTTAAAAAATTCTTAGTTCACCTATGGTTTTATATAAAATATTATGTACTTTTTTTAAGTTATCTTTGATGTTTCCATAAACCGCACAAAAATGTTTCAGTTCCAAAGTTTCATAAATGCTCTTTTTATATGTTATAAATTAAAATTGATATAAATTATCATGATATTTTACTATTCTACCATATGAATATATATTCATGATATAATTCATTTCCTTCATTGATTATTTTATGATACTCCCATTTTTTGTGCATTATAACATGATTATGACACCCATTTCTTTCTATTGGTACCCTTATGTTTATGTATGATTGATTATGTATGATTATATATGTGGGAAGAATATTAATGAACATGTTATGATGGTTTCACCTTGATATAACTCCAATGCATTGGGTAACATTGAGTCTCATGAGACATTATGTGCAATGGTCTTGGCGGTTAGTCTTGACTCGTGCTACCATGTGCATGGTCTTGGTGGTTAACCTCAACTTGTGGTTCTTTATGCACAATGATACTTGAATCATGCTAAAGTCAAGTTTTATGTTTCATAAAAATTAATATGAATCCATGTTTATATTATCCCATGATCATATATTATGATTATATATGTTCCATGCCTTTTTATATCATTATTCCATGCTTTCTAACCCATGTGTTAAAGATTTATTCTTATGTTTATTCCATTACTGGTATTTTTATCCCACCCCTTTGTTCATGTTATACCCAGGTTATTCTATGAATATGTTTGAGCATAATGAGAGTTAGGATCTTTTTATGATGATTAAATAAAACATTGTTTTATTTAGTCCCATTTTATTAGTTTTATGTACCTAATCTTCCAAGACTCCATACTTTACGATCCTTGGATAGTAATTTGAAGTTTGATTATGCTTAAAATCATTTAATTATATGTTTAAAAGGATGGTTCACTATAGTTGGTATCAGAGGATTGTCTAGTTATTTTTGGATGTTAGGAATAGATCCCTTTAATAAGAACCTTAGGGATAAAAAAAGTATAAGAAAACATCCCTAAATTTTAGTAAGTATAGAGTAAGTGGTTTATCAAGAAAATAAATCCCTGTATAGATATGAACAAGTGGAGGTGGCTCTGGCACCGATGTATCTAGGGGTAAAACCCGAAAACATCACTTTGAGATAGACTTGAACAGGAACTGGTGCATGACAATGGGGATTGCTACACTCCTTTCTTGACACTCCTGGGGGATACGCTTTTGTAAATTCCTAAGCTTAGTAAGAACCATTTTTAAGGGAACAAAAAAAGACCATAAGAATAAATGTGAGGAAATAGATCATGGATAACCTAGATTGAAACCTAGGGAATCACAATTTAGGATATACTTTTCCTTTAAGATTTTATCCTTTTATGTTCAAAGTTTCATTTTTCATGCTTAATAGCTAAGTATTCAAGCCCTATAATCATAATTTATTTTTCTTAGCTAATGGCCAGAAATAGAAGAACACGTTCCAATAATCAATGTGATAGGAAATGCGATTATTTCCCTAATGATATGCCTAATATGATGAGAATGAGTGATCAAAACTTTGTGACTATACTTTCTTAGCTGGATCAAATTATGAATAGTAACTTGAATCATGTGGAACTAACTCATCCTCTAAGGAAAGGGAAAGTTTCCATAGAATCCTTAATGTAGCAAAGGCCTCCCATGTTTAGTGGATCTTCCGACTCCCTCCATGTGGAACAGTGGATTGAATCCATTGAAAAGATATTCTCTATCCTAGAGTACTCAAAATAAGAGAAGGTCGTACTAATAGTCTATCATTTTGATGGGAAATCTGATCAGTGGTAGACACTGATAAAAAATACAAAGTCCTAGGAGTAAATTAATTCCATGTATTGGGAGGAATTCAAGAAATTGTTTTTCAATAAATATTTTCCCCAAACCATCTATCTCAAGATGGAAAGAGAGTTCCTTAGACTTAAGCAGAAGGAAGTTGAGTTCATTGGGGGGTATAAATAAAACTTCACAAGGCTTGTAAGATAAACCTCCAGCTTTTTCATGAACATCGAAAGTAAGGTGGATTGCTTCTTTAGCAGTCTAAAGCCAAGTCAATGAAAAGTTTTGGTGATTCGAGACATTCATAGTTATGAGGAGATTGTTCATTGTGCCCTTATAGTTAAAATAGAGATCAGAGACTCTCAATGGTGTCATGGGATTAGTGAAAAAAAGTGTAAAATAGAGTCTAATATGGGTGGTTCAAAAAATAAATCCCATGATGGAAAGAAGATTAAACATCCCACGTGTAAAAATTGTGGGAAAAAGCATACGGGGAACTATCTAAAGGGGACCAAGAATTGATTCAAATGTGAAATAATGGTACATCTGGATAAAAAATATTGGAGGTATATGAATAATCCCACTAATGTGAAAGAATAATGGAAGGTTTATATCAACACTCATCCTATAGTGCAGTGTTACAACTGCAAGGAACATGGGAATTGTGCGAACAATTTCCCTAACCCAAGGGTTTTAAGAGGAAATCAACAACAACCCCCAAGGAAACAAGTAAGGTCCTATTCTATCACTACAAATGAGGTGAAGACAAAAAATGATGTTGTTAAAGGTATTCTAGTTATTCATTCAAGAATAGTGAATTTACTATTTGATTTTGGTTCTACTCATTATTTCATATCTTTCAAGTTTCATAGAACTATTCAAACACCACCTCAAAATTTGGAGATTGAGTTATATGTGAGAACAATAAATGGGGAAATTATTGAATCTGAAGTATATAACTCCTACCCAGTTAATGTTTGTGGACTGAACCTCCCAAAAAATATAGTCATACTTCCTTTAGTAGAGTTTGAAGTTATCTTGGGCATGGATTGGATATTCTTATACAAATTCAACATCAACTGTCAGGAAAGGGAGATCACTCTTTATGTTCTAAAGCATCCTACAATTCTTTACAATTGTAAGGAGGAATATGAATCTACTTTAGAATCATTGTCTCAAGTGTGGTTGTTATTTCCTTATGAGCAAGCATGTCTAGTTCAAATTATTTAGACAATGGAGAGAATCATTCTTGTAGACATGCCCATTGTAGTGGACTACACTGATGTATTTCTTGAAGAATTGACTGGTATTCCTCCTGAAAGAGAGGTTTACCTCTCAATTTAACTTATTCTTGGATCCATACCTATATCAAAGGCACCTTATAGAATTTCCACCATTGACCTGGAAGAGATGAAGAAGTAGTTACAGGAGAATCTAGACAAGGGTTTTATATGCCTGAGTGCTTCACCATTGGGAGCACCTATCCTCTTTATCAAGAAGAAGGATGGTTCAATGAACTTCTGCATTGATTATTGTGAGATCAATAAAACCAAAATAAAGAAAAAGTATCCCCTAACTCAGATATATTACTTGTTTGATCAGCTTCATGGGGTCATTTATTTCTCTAAGGTGGAACTTCAGTCTGGATATCACCAATTAAAGGTAAGGAAGGAAGATATTCCCAAAACTACCTTTCAAACCTGATATAGACACTATGAGTTCATAGTTATGCACTTCAGACTCACTAATTATCCAATAATATTCATGGATTTAATGGATAGAGTCTTTAGGGATTACCTCAACAAATTTATGGTAGTCTTTATTTATGATATTCTAATTTACTCTAAGAGAAAGGAGGAACATGAGGAGCATTTGAATACTATTCTAAAGACTTTGTGAAGGGAGAAACTATATGAAAAGTAAAGTAAATGTGAGTTCTAGATGGAGGAAGTATCATTCATAGGGAATGTAATCACCAACAAAGGGATATCTATTGACCCTTCCAAGATAAAGGCAATCGAATAATGGCCCATGCCAATATCTGTAACGGAGATCCATAGCTTCCTTGGTCTAGCTAGGTATTATTAATGATTTGTGGAGAAATTTTTACAATTTTAAAACCCAATGACCAAGATGGAATGAAAGGGGGTGAAGTTTTTCTAGACTCAAGAATGTGAAGAAATCATTAAGGATCTCAAAAAGAGGACTATCACTGTGGCAGTACTCACACTCCTGACAAGTGGAGAACTTTTTGTGGTATATAGAGATGATTAAAATGAATAATTAGGTTGTGTAATGATGAAAAATGATAAAGTGATAGCCTAAACCTCAAGGAATCTAAAAATACACGAGAAAAACTATATCACACATGATATAGAGTTGGCAGCTGTGATCTTTGCATTGAAAATATGAAGGCATTATCTCTATGGGGAGAAGTGTGAGATATATAATGATCACAAGAGTCTCAAATATATATTCGCATAGAAAGAGATTAATATACACCAACGAAGATGGTTAGATATCATCAAGGATTATAACTGCTCAATCCACTACCATCCCGGTAAGGCAAATAAGGTGGAAGATGATCTAAGTAGAAAGGATCCTACATCTTTATCAATGATAATAATTGAAAAGGATCCAATCTTCTTAGATTTATAGAGGATGGACATGGGAATAATTAAGGGAGGAACATCATAAATCCTTTCTCAAATGGTTTCTCTACCATCCCTCATAGAGAAAATAAAGGATTCTCAAAGAAAAGATGCGGAAAGTCTGAAAAGGGTGGAAGCTATTAGAAATGGGAAATCCTCTGAGTTCAAGATTGACGAGGAAGGAGTTGTAAGATTTGGGTCATAATTATGTGTACCATATGATCTAGAGATAAAGAAGTATCCTTTCAATTATGCTCATAGATCATCCTTCTCTATTCACATAGGGAGCACAAAGATGTATTGAGATCTTCAAGAGAACTTTTGGTGGGAAAATATGAAGAAGGTGATTGCTGAATATACATTAAAGTTCTTGGTTTGTCAAAAAGTAAAGGCTAAAAGAAAAAAGTTTAAGGGGATGATGAAACCACTATCGACACCAACATGGATTGGGAGAACATCACCATGGACTTTGTCACTGAACTTCCAAGGACATCGAGAGGAAACAATGCTATATAGATCATTGTGGGCCGTCTTACAAAGACAACTCACTTTATTTTAATTTGAGAGGACTTCTCATTAGATCAAATTGCATGGATATATATCAAATAGATGGTAAGGATTCATGGAGTAGCACTATCTATTGTATCTAATAGAGATCTGAGATTCACCTTGATGTTTTGGAAAAGTCTCCAACATGCTCTAAGCACTAAACAAAACTTTAGTATGACCTATCATCCTCAAACTGATGACCAATCTGAGTGAACTATTCAAACATTAGAAGATATGTTGAGAGAACATTCTATGGACTTTAAAGGAGGGTGGGACCAATATCTTCCACTGGTTTAACTCTCTTACAACAATAGTTTCCACTCCAGTATTCGAATGTCACCATATGATGCCCTTTATGGGAAAAGGTGCAGAACACCTGCGTTTTGGGATGAAGATGGTGAACATAAGCTTCTAGGACCTGAAATGTTCAAAGCGATGGTGGAGAAGATGAAAACCATTCAACAACACATAAAGGAAACCCAAATTTTAAAAAATAGTTATGAAGAAAATCATCGATGAGACCTTGAGTTCAAAGTTGTAGACATGCTATTCCTCCACATATCTCCATGGAAGAAGGTCATGAGATTTGGGAACAAAGGAAAGCTAAGTCCCAGGTACATCGACCCCTTCGAGATTCTTGATCATGTCGAAGATTTGGCCTATCGACTAGCACTTCTACCTACCATTTCTAAAGTACATAATGTCTTCTATGTATCCCTCTTAAGGAAGTACGTAATAGATCTTTCACATATACTATTTTTAGAGGTGGTACAATTGGAGAATGATCTTTCTTACAAGGAGCATCTAGTTATGATTTTGGATCATAAAGATAAAGTTCTATGTAACAAGACTACTCACCTGGTCAAAGTTCTATGAAATAACTATAAGTATGAAGTGGCCACATGGGAACCGGAGGAAGTAATAAAGGAAAAGTACCCGCACCTATTTATGGCTTAGAATGTAAAACAAAATTTCGAGGGTGAAATTTCATACGGGGGAAGAATGTAATGATCCAATGTTTTATAAATGGAATCCCATTATTATAATTATTTCTTATAGTGTAATCATATAAGATTACAAATAGAACACAATAAAAACCTTATAAATATAGAATGAGTGAAATAAAAGGTATCTCTTGAAGTTAAAGAACATATACTGATGAAATAGTAACCTGACCTTTGGAATAGTAATGTGACCCTTATGAATACTAAAATGGACAATGTAATAGAAACCTCATGAATGAATGTATAAATAAAATTTATTGATCTTATAAGTTATAATATTTTATAATTATATCTTAGTATAAGTTAATAAATATTTTAAAAATTATTGATTAAGTGTTGGTATTTTTGTAAGTCATGTATATTTAATTACAATTTTGTGATTAATTTAATTAATTAAAATAATATTTATTTTCATAAAATGAATTTATAAATTATTATTTTTATGTCTTATGATAATAATATAATTTTATGAGAAATTAATTAATTTTTCAAAGTGTTAGAAAAGCAGTTTTAATTTTAAAATTTGTATTATTCAAGTCAATTATGATTTTAATTAAAAATAAAATTTCACATATTTAGAAAATTATTTTTTGAAAAATGGAGTTCATTTTTGGAATCTATAGTTCAAAAAATGGTTAGGTTGAAATTTTTGGATTTTTCTGAAATACTTGAAATTTTGGTGAATAGTAAAATATGATAATTTATGATAAATTCTAAATAAATGAATTTTTGCATCATGCTTGAGTTATGGATTATTTAAATGGATATTCGTTCAAACTCACATGATCTATTTACTATTTTTGGTCACAATAATCAAGACTATTCATAGTCTTGAGAAAAAAATATTAAACTAATGACTAAAATAATGGGGAACCCCTCATCTCCTCCACTATAAATACCACCCCTCTTTATCTCTTCTCCTCACACCTCTCAAGAGTTATTACTAGTTAAAATTATACTAAAATATATCCCTAATCACTTCTACCACTTCTAGAAGAACTTTTTCTCTTAAAAATACCAAAACCTCTCCCCTAAAAAGGCTCTCAAGGAAGATATATTCAAGATGTAAATTCCTCTTTTCATTTCTTTTATTTTATTTCAACTTCCTTATTTCTCTTTCTTTTTTCACCTCATTTCATCCAAATGTTATGATAAAAACATTAACTTATATGTAATGTAATTTTGTTATTATAATGGAATAATTCATTATCATCTCTCCTTTCCCCCTCCTTTTATACTAGAAATTAAAACACTATCTAAGATGTGTTAATTCATCACATTCGAGGTCGATGATTTTTCAATTTATTTTACCATATTAAATTCTGGTCATGAAACCATTTTTATGATTTAAAAAGACTATAATATATGTATTATATCTTATTTATGGTTTTATAATCTTTTTTACACATGATATTAATCTATAAAGCAAAATGAGTTCGTTGTGATCAAAAACTACAAATTAACCAAAACAATTATCACTAAAGTTTATATAATGATTCATCTTCACTCAAAATAACCAAATGAAATTTATAACCATGTAATCTTATAGATGATCACTGGTAACATAAAACTTCAATTCTGGATATCCATTTTCATCTTACATGTTTATCCTTACATGTATATAAGTAAACCAATCATGAAAACCTAGGAAACAAATGCTCCCAAACAATGAAATTGAACCTCTTAACCCATCAAAATGGTCATGAAGGAAATTAATAAGGTCATAATAAATTAATTAAATTAATAATAAGTTCTATAAATATTAATTAATTAATGTAATTTGATTATTCAGGTAAATAAGATCAAGTGAAGAACACATTCAGACTTTAGGTAAGGTATTCTACCCGATCCACCATTATTCTTTTGGGTTCCTCTATCTTTATTTTTAACCAAATGAAGTTATATTTTATTTTTCTGTACATATTATAATTTTTTTTTAAATTATAAAAACACATGTATCAAGGTCCATTCATCATTCTATTTTAGGGATATACATGTTTTTACGTGGTTCCCTCCTTAATACTTTCCGATAAGCAAACCGGTTTTAAGGGAACTTCCTGAATTCTTACCCATTTTCAAGTACAATATATAATCTGTTTTTAAGAAACTATTATTTTTATAATATAAATTTTTTATTATTAAAACCTTCTTGGTTTACTTATGGTTTTATATAAAATATTATGCACTCTTCTATTTTAAGTTATCTTTGATATTTCCTTAAACTGCACTAACATGTTTCAATTCCAAAGTTTCTTAAATGATCTTTTTACATGTTATCACTTAAAATTTACATAACTTATAATGATATATGACTATTATACCTTATTAATGTCCATTAATTATATGATTCCTTTCCTTCGTGGATACTTTTATGATACACCCATTTGTTGTACTTTATAACATGATTATGACACCCATTTCTTTCCGTGGGTACCCTTATGTTTATGTATGGTTGATTATGTATGATTTTGTATGTGGAAAGAATATTAATGAATATGTTATGATGGGTGTGCCCATATATCACTCCAATTAATTGGGTAAAGTTGACTCTCCTAATACATTATGTGCAATGGTTTTGGCAGATAGCCTTGACTCGTGCTACCATGTGCAATGATCTTACTGGTCAACCTCGACTTGTGCTTCTCTATGTAAAACGAGACTTTAATCTTGATAAATTCATGTTTTATGTTTATTATACATTACTATGACTCCATGTTTACATGATCCCATGATTATATGTTATGATTCAATATGTTTCATGCCTTCTTATATCATTATTCCATGCCTTCTAACCCATGTGATAAAGATTTATTCTTATATTTATTACCTTAATCTGATTTTTAGCTCATCCATTTGTTCATGTTATCCCTAGGTTATACTATGAAGATGTTTGATCAAAATGGGTTTTAGGATCTCTTTATGATGATTAAATAATTAAATGTTTTATTTAGTCCCATGTTGTCAGTTTTATGTACCGAGTCTTCCAAGACTCTAGACTTTACAATCCTTGGCTTGTAATTTGAAGTTCAATTATGCTTAAAATCATGTAATAATATGTGAAAAAGGCTAGGTCTCTATACATTCCACTAATCTACCTTCATTAAACTAGGTAATAAATTTTTCCATAACTCTTTATGCTAAATGTGAATAAAAAAATTACCAATAAATTTATATTAATAAAATTATATTTGGTGAAATTGTATGTGATTTATATCTATCATCACCCACCCATAACCTTGTTGTGAGGGGTATAGTGTAAAATATATAAGAATACATGATACACAATAAATAACTCCTAAAAGATCAAGTGTGAGTGGGGATTGAAGTAGAAGATGATCCAACCACCAAGTTGCTTATTCCTCTTTTGGATCTAGATGTCACCAAGTTTGATAATGATATTGGAACCTTCATAGAATGGATGTTTAATATCATAAATATACATGGTGACAATGAGGTGTGTCCTTTATATTTTTTTAAATGAAAAAAACCTTTAACAATTGATGATTTTTTTTTCAGAAATGTGGTATGGTATTATAAGTAGAAAAAATAAAGTGGAAACGAAAGGTCGAATCAATAGAATATAGTGGTTCAACCAATAAATAAAAAGGGTCTTTGGAGAGTAACTTCACCAAACCAGTTCCACAACCACATGTATTAAAATTTCATGTTCATGTAGATATAACATTCAAAGATGGTAATGTGTCCTATATTGAATATGAAGAGGATATATTTGGATAATCCATTAAATACATGATTGGTATTGAGAGTATAAATGAAATTATCAAGTTTGATTGGGTGGGAGTCTCAGATTTGAATGCATACATGAGGTCGATTTTCATAGTCTATTTTGTCCAAAAATTGATCTACTATGTTCATTATAATTAATAACCACTAATATTTTCTACATGCATATATTTTTCTACTATATAAACAGAAAACCCTATGAAGAAAAATTTTGACGCATTAATCCTTCTATAATTTCTACAGTAGAATTTAATTTGAATATGGAAGAAATTTATCAAAAAAATATTAACTAAGGATTATATTTGAAAAAAATAGATGATAAACTCCTATTAATACCTACAATTCTTGGGTAAAACTCTATAATATAATCATATAAAATATTTTTTTTTATTTTTTTTATTTCTCATTTTTTAGGAAGCATTGGATGTTCATTGCAATTTATTAGGATATTTGAATGTTTATGTTTTGGATAAAAAGCATGGATTTTAAAAAATCAACCACACATTATTTCCATTGTGAATTTGTAATGCAATATAATCAATATTTTATAGATAGAATTCAAATTATACGTTTTAGCTTATTTTTTAAAAATAATTTTTTTATGATCGAGTGATCTATAAATATCATATAAATCATGGTATAAGGTTAGTCGCTAAACATAAGAATCCTATGAATTTCTTCAATTAGAGAGAGATTAAGGTATATATAGTAAGATTTACGTATCAAAACATATAAAATATTTTTTTTGATTTTGGTCAATGAATCTATAGATCTTGAAACCAAATAACAACAATGATTATGAATATTATGTTTGTATATTTATGAAATACCTAATATACCATCAAAAAACTAGCATCCCTGAATAAAAATTTCCAAAGGAAATAACAATTTAATTTAAAATATTTTTTAATATTTTGTTTGTATATATTTTCTCATTAATACCAGGTTAACCAACAATCTATAAACTCAAAAGAAGAAATAAATTTGTTTAGATATGAGTGGTTAGAGTACGTGATGTCAGAATGTTTTCCAAATAAAGTTAAGGTGATTACCTGTTATTTTTGGGATCTATTAAAGACTATGAACTTAGAGATACATTCGGGATGTGAAGTATTAGTATCATAATTCTTAGATATTATTTTTCCTAAAATAAATTCATTTATTATTGGAAATATATTGGAAATATATTGGTTATATTTTTATTCTAATCATACATTTTCAATTTCCATCCATTTTTTTTCTAGATTTGATCTTCCTATAATTCTTGTAACGACCTGAAATTTTGAATAAATTTTGTTTCCTAACTTTGTGTGTTATTTTATTTTATACTCAACAAAAATATTTCATTTAATAAAATGAGTATAATTAAAATAAGTCCGTTGGGTTTTAACTGTTATATGACCGTTGGTCAATATGACTGTTGGAAACTAAATGTTGTGATTATTGTCTATAAAGACAAGTGATATTGATTAATTAATATAGAAAGAAGATTAGATGTCCCCATCTAGTAGTCTCAGGCTGATCGAAGCCCATCTAACGGAACTCGGGAAGGAGGTAGCACCTTTGGGATTTGCTCTGGACCAAACCCAAGACGAACTTCATCGTGTGAAGTTGGAATGGAATCACCTTCGCAAGAAGTTCAATCTGATAGAAATCACTACTTGGGAAATGTTGGCTAAGCCGCCCCAAGATTCTATCACTCTAGGACACCTTACTCTTAGGTCCTATGCTGGTGTTATAAGGGGTTATGTAACGAGACCGTATATGCCTTGTGTAATACTTTGATTTAAATAAAAATTGCGATGTCTTCTTATGGTGAAGTTTGTGAATTTTAAAATGTCTGGATAAATATATTATGCATATTATTGATTAATTCTAGAAAAATAGTATTTTAAAAATATTTATGTAAACCTTAAATAATTAATAATGTGTAATGATTTTCAAAAAATGGTCTTCTACAGTTATATTCAGTAAGAAATTTAGAGTCTAATAAGATCAAATTAATTTTTGATGAATAGTAAATTATGAATAGTTATTTTATGCTTATGAGTAGTAATGTGACCAAATGGATTAAGTAACTTTACTTAAGAAAGTATTAATATAATTTAGGCACCTTGATTATGTAATGTGATTTAATAAAATAGGTAAATAACTGTTTCAGAAATTATTGGTTAAATATTAGTTTTTTTAGGTGGATAGTGTTTTTTATTTAAAAATTAAATTAAAAATATTTAGGAAATTATTTTCATAAAATGGAGTTCATTTTTGAAATCAGAGCATCGATATTGGGTTACGGTGAATTTTTGGGATTTTTATGAAACAGTTGAATTTTTAGTGAATAGTGTTTTTATTTAAAAATTAAATTAAAAATATTTAGAAAATTATTTTCATAAAATGGAGTTCATTTTTGAAATCAGAGCATAGATATTTGGTAAATGTGAAATTTTGGGATTTTCTTGAGAATGTTGAATTTTCGGTGAATAGTGAAAATAGAGTTTTTGAGTTTCGGGTGTTTAATGACATCATTAAGGATGTAATAATTATGAAATAATTATGGTCGACTTATGAATAGTAATATAAGGTATTAGGTTTCCCAAGTGGCCAATATCATGGGAAAATACATTGGGCAAGCCCATTGTTTTTTCAATACCACCGATGAGGTGTGCTTTGTCCCCTCACTTCTCCTATAAATACCAGGCCTTTCCCTCATTCATTTCATTTCCAAATCCTCCTCAACAAAGTTCTGATCTCCTTACCTCCCAATTAGTCCTTCCAAGTTTCCCTCAAGCCTCCCAAGGTCCCAACCTTCAAGCTTTTGAAGTTACTCTTCAAGGTAAGGGATCCTTCCACCCTCCACTTCTAAGTCACGACTTCCTTTATGTTGTGTCTTCTAATTTTCATATATTTATATTGAGAGTATTTTCTTATATGTTTTCATTTCTGTCCATTTCATGTCTAATTGTTGAGAGACCTTTTTCCGCTCTCACCAATTTTTTTTCTGAATTTTTAAGTGACGTCGTTTGGGTGCTGAATTTTTCGTAAAAGAAATCACATCTTCTCTTTTCTTTCATGTTTCCTTTTTCATGTGGTATGTCATTAAAATATCCATACTATGATATTATTCATTACCCATACTGTATTATGAGTTATTTTTGAGTGTGTGACCCTTGTCCCCTCTCCTTTCAGTGTTTTCTAAAACAATGTTATATAGCCGTTATGCTGCAGAAATTTCATCTCAAAATTTCTATCTCTTTCTCTCAAGAAATTGTATTGTTTATTTATGTGAATACCCAGAACTATTTAGTTTCCATGGGTGTTCATAAATATATAAACATGATATATTTGATTCTATAATTTACATACATATAACCCTCACTCCCTTTCCATTGGTTATAAATGACATAATGATCTTATTTTTAAGCTCTTTTTAAACGTCACGATTTTGACATGAAACCCATTTCTTTGATTCCATTTTGGTTATTTATGAAATGTTTTATTATGATCTATGTGGATCACATGAAATTAAATAAATATTAAGGGTGTGCCCTTATAGAGCTTCAATGCATTGGGTAAAGATTTAATCTCTAGAGATGACAAGTTTCACGATACCTTGGTGAATAACCTTGGTAATTTTTATAACACCTTGGGGATGAACCTTGGTGATATGTTCATGAATACCTAAATGAAATATTGTAGCAAAATATTCAAGTTATATGCCATGTTCTTTTCTTTATGATATGCCTATTCTTCTATTGCTCATGTCTTCATGTTTTTATTCAAGTTCTTATTGATATCACAAGTACATTGACTCCCTTGTTTACTCTTACTGGGCCTTCTTCTCACCCTTTACTTTGATATCTATCTCCAGGATATGAGATGCAATAAATGTACATAGGATGAACCTATGATGAATTCTTACAAGTGGTTTAAAAGAATTTTTTATGTTGTTTTTCATGTTTTATGTTCCTGATTTCCAAGACACTAGACTTTAAAGATCCTCTATATGTAAAATATAATGAAACGTTATGTCATAAAAATGTGGGATGCTATAGTTTGTATCAAATGATAGTTTAGTTATTTATGGAAATTAGGATATGAAAAATTTTAGAAGAATCCTATAGAAAAGTTTAAATATAAGAAATATTCCTGGTATTTTGGTGAGTATTGAGTAAGTGGTTTATCAAGAAAATACATCCCTATCTGGATACGAGTAGGTAGAGGTGGCTCTAACACAGATATACATAAGGGAAACCCCCGAAAACACCGCTTTGAGCTAGACTCAAACGGGAACTGGTACACGAAAACGGGACTTGCTGCACTCTTGGTTACGACACTCCCGAGGGATATGTTTGGTTAATCGCAAGCTTTTTATGAATCATTATGAAGGAATTATAGAAAAATGTAATTGTCTAAGAATGAAGTTTTAAGACATAAAATCATTTTTAGTTAAAAGATTCGTAAATGAAATAAGTTTCTCATGAAGGATTTATTCTTTTATAAAATGTCCCCATCGTCTAAGAATATATTGACATATTTCCTGATGAGTTACTCAGACCTCCCCCAGAAAGCGAGGTAGAGCACTCCATTGAACTCGTACCTGGATCTCATCCTATGTCAAAGACCCCCCCTATAGGATGGAAAATGTGGATCTAGAAGAATTAAAGAAACTAACCCAATATCTTTTGGAGAATGAGTTTATCTGACCAAGTTTGTCTCCTTGGGGAGCACCAGTTCTATTTGTGAAAAAGAAGGATGGATCGATGCAGCTATGCATTGATTTTAGAGAACTGAATAGGATTAAAGTGAAGAACAAATACTCTCTTCCAAGAATTGATGACTTATTTGACCAACTTCGTGGACTCAAATCATCTCTAAGATTGATCTTTGTTCTGGTTATCATCAATTGAGGGTGAATAATGAAGATATTACAAAAACTACCTTCCAATAATGATATGAGAATTATGAGTTTGTTGTTATGCCCTTCGGACTGACTAATTCACCTGCTATTTTTATGGATCTAGAATAAGTTTATTTTGGAAACTTATGTTTTATCAAATAGATATCCTTTTTATAGGAAAAATGATTTGGTGATTAAATGATAAAGGTTATTTTGGACGATGTTTTCTCTTTTGGAGTACTATATGCCTAAGGGAAATAAAATACTATAAGATTTAAATTGAGGAGGAATGGTTGAATTTTTTATAAGAATTTATGTATTTATTATGGACATATGGTGATTTGGGTTATTTCTGGAAAATGATGAAACTAGCATAGAGAATATGTGAATAGGTTAATTACACTTTAGTATGAGACTTTAATAGTATTTGATGTTATTTGGAGATAAATGTTAAGATTTATTAGGGAAGAATATGTGATTAAATCCTTATGAGTTTTGGGTTCCAATCTTAGTTTGGATTATTTTGAATAATTTTAAGTGTGATTGTGTATTAAATGGTCTTTCTGGAACTTTGGGTACTTTTGTTGAATTTTGGAGATTAATAGTCATATTTATTTTTATAAAGGATTATACTTTTTGGGGATTATATGATCTCCTACTAACCATTTTAGTTTTAGTTGATGACTAAAGATAAGGGAAAAATATAATTATTCTTTTGTGGATTATGTGATTCTCTAGAAGATGATTCTTGTGCTTTTGATGAGACCAAGTCTTTTTGAATGCTCATTGTTTGGAGAAAAGATTATCTTTGGTGGAAAATTATTAAGGGATGAAACTCTAATTGAAGGTAATTATATTTCCTTATGTTTTTATTATATGTAGTAAATGAATTCCTCAAAATTATGAAATGTAATGTAAAAAAATATTGTTGGTTTATGTTTCCTATTGGGTAATCAAAGACCATTTAACACATCTTAAGTTTGTGATCTTCTTGTGGTTAATTTTCTCATAATCATGTTTTCTATCACTCTCCATCAGAACTTGACCCTTTTTTCTCTTCTATATCCATGTTTTCTTACATGGAATCCTAGTATGTGTTAACTTAGTTGACCTTTGTACTTCCCCTTCTTTATTTTAAAGTAATAGTTTTACTAACTCTTTTTACGATGTGGGACTTTCAACGAAATTTCCAAGCCAAATTTTAAAATTGCAAGGATGCAATTTCTTAAGGGGGAAGATTGTAATGACCCGAAATTTTGAATAAATTTTTTTTCCTAAATTTGTGTGTTATTTTATTTTATACTCAACAAAACAATTTATTTAATAAAATGAGTATAATTAAAATAAGACCGTTGGGTTTAAAATGTTATATAACTGTTGGTCAATATGACCATAGAAAACTAAATGTTGTGATTATTGTCTATAAATACAAGTGATCTTGATTAATTAATTTAGAAATAAGATTTGATGGCCCCATCCAGTAGTCTCGGGCTGATCGAAGCCCATCTGACGGAACTCGGGAAGGAGGAATCACCTTTGGGCTTTGCTCTAGGCCAAACCCAAGCCGAACTTCATCGTGTAAATCTGGAACGGAATCTCCTTCATGAGAAGTTCAAGCTGATAGAAATCACTACTCAGGCAATGTTGTCCAAGCTGCCCCAAGATTCTATCAGCCTAGCACACCTTACTCTTAGGTCCTATGCTGGTGTTATAAGGGGTTATGTAACGAGACTGTAACTGCCTTGTGTAATCCTTTGATTTAAATAAAAATTGTGATGTCTTCTTATGGTGAAGTTTGTGAATTTTCAAATGTCTGGATAAATATATTATGCATATTATTGATGAATTCTAGAAAAAGGATATTTTAAAAATATTTATGTAAAACTTAAATAATTAATAATGTGTAATGATTTTCAAAAAATGGTCTTCTACAGTTATGTTCAGTAAGAAATTTAGAGTCTAATAAGATCAACTTAATTTTTGATGAATAGTAAAATATGAATAGTTATTTTATGCTTATGATTAGTAATGTGACCAAATGGATTAAGTAACTTCACTTAAGAAAGTATTAATATAATTTAGGCACCTTGATTATGTAATTTGATTTAATAAAATAGGTAAATAACTGTTTCAGAAATTATTGGTTAAATATTAGTTTTTTCAGGTGAATAGTGTTTTTTATTTAAAAATTAAATTAAAAATATTTAGAAAATTATTTTCATAAAATAGAGTTCATTTTTGAAATCAGAGCATCGATATTTGGTTAAGGTTAATTTTTGGGATTTTTCTGAAATAGTTGAATTTTTTGTGAATAATGTTTTTATTTAAAAATTAAATTAAAAATATTTAGAAAATTATTTTCATAAAATGGAGTTCATTTTTGAAATTAGAGCATCAATATTTGGTAAAGGTGAAATTTTGGGATTTTTCTGAGAATGTTGAATTTTGGGTGAATAGTGAAAAAATACTGTTTTTGAGTTTCGGGTGTTTAATGAAATCATTAAGGATGTAATAATTATGCAATAATTCTGGTAGACTTATGAATAGTAAGATAAGGTATGAGGTGTCCCATTTGGCCGATGTCATGGAAAAATACCATGGTCAAGCCCATGGTTTTTCCAATACCACCGATGAGGTGTCCCTAGGCAATTAATGCTTTTTCCCCTCACTTATCCTATAAATACCAGGCCTTCCCCTCATTAATTTCATTTCCAAATCCTCCTCAACTATGTTCTGGTCTCCATACCTCCCAAGGAGTCCTCCCAAGGTGCCCTCAAGCCTCCCAAGGTCCCGAACATCAAGCTTTTGAAGTTACTCTTCAAGGTAAGGGATCCTTTCAACCTCCTCTTTTAATTCACGACTTCCTTTATGTTGTGTCTTCTAATTTCCATATATTTATATTGAGGGTATGTTCTTATATGTTATCATTTCTTTAAATTTCATTTATAATTGTTTAGAGACCTTTTTCTACTCTCATCAATTTGTTTTCTGAATTTTTAAGTGACGTTGTTGGGATGCCGAATTTTTCATAAAAGAAATCACATATTCTCTTTTCTTTCATGTTTCCTTTTTCATGTGGTATGTCATTAAAATATCCATACCATGATCTTATTCAGTACCCATACTTTATTATGAGTTATTTATGAGTGTGTTACCCTTTTCCCCTCTCTTTTCAGTGTTTTATAAAACCATGTTATATAGCCGTTATGCTGCAGAAATTTCGTCTCAAAATTTCTATCTCTTTCTCTCAAGAAATTATATTGTTTATTTATGCGAATACCCAGACCTATTCCGTTTTCATGGGTGTTCATAAATATATAAAGATGATATATTTTATTCTATAATTTACATACATATAACCCTCACTCCCTTTCTATGGGTTATAAATGAAATAATGATCTTATTTTTAAGCTCTTTTTAAACATCACGATTTTGACATGAAACCCATTTCTTTGATTCCATTTGGGTTATTTATGAAATGTTTTATTATGATCTATGTGGATCACATGAAAGTAAAGATATATTAAGGGTGCACCCTGATAGCGCTCCAATGCTTTGGGTAAATATTTAATCTCTAGAGATGACAAGTTTTACGATACCTTGGTGAATAACCTTGGAAATTTTTATGACACCTTGGGGGTGGACCTTGGTGATATGTTCATGTATGTTTAAATTAAATTTTGTATCCACAGATTCAAGTTATTTTCCAAGTTATTTTATTTATGGTATTCCTATTTTTCTATTTCTCATGTGTCCATGTTTTTATTCAAGTTCTTATTGATATCACAAGTACATTGACTCCCTTGTTTACCCTTACTGGGCCTTCTGCTCACCCATTACTTTGATGTATGTCTACAGGATATGAGATTCAGTAAATGTACATTGTATTAACCTATTATTAAGACTTAAAACTGGTTTATAAGAATGTTTTATGTTGTTTTTCATGTATTATGTTCCTGATTTCCAAGACACTAGAGTTTAAAGATCCTCTATATGTAAAATGTAATGAAACGTTATGTCATAAAAAGGCGATATGCCATAATTCCTTAAAAGAAATTTAAAACCCACAATATATTTTATTATCCTATTGATCAAGGATGAAACGTTTACAATCCTCTCCCACATGTGGTTCCTCCACCTGATGACAACCGTTTGAAAATTTTGATTAAGGGTGTTGCAACTTTAATAGCTCATTGTGGTAAAATATTTGAGGACCTCACCAGGGGAAAACTCTAGTCAAAACCTTTATTTTATTTTCTTACCAGGGGAGATATCAATGGTTATTATTCAAGGAAGATATGGGAGTAGCATAAAAATCATCTTGATAACAAACCACAACTTTATTGGAAATCATTTTAAAATTTTATGAACATTCAAATCTACCCAATTCTTCTATGAATACGTTCGAGCTTCAATTAAACATTTCAGATTCCTTTTCCAAACCCTCATATCATTTAGTTACTTCAATATTTATATTATTAGTATAATTTTTAAATGATTTTAAATGGTATATTCTCATTACCTAATTTATAGTGAATTTCTTTTCAACCATTCACTAATTTCCTTTCTATGGGGGTTTGGATGAGTTATTAGAAACTAGAAAAGCATTTGGTGATGACCATACAAATAAAGAAATATTTGAGTTATTTCTCAAGGATAATTATCATAAAGTATATAATAGAGATAATGGGGAGAATGAAATGGGCCAAGGATCCTTCTACCCATAAAGATGAATATATCTTACCAATTGTTCGGATGCAGTTGACACTCAACAATGAGAAAGTGTGTGACTTAGGGATGTTTTTCTTCATTTTAAGAAAGGGTTGTGCCTTCTATTTTTGATTTTTATTACTATATTCAATTCAGTGTTCCCTTATGTCCAAGAACTATTGGTTGAAAACACTAAAATTTATAAATGAAGAAACCTTACCAAAAATAGGAGGAGTTTCAATGGAAACTTTCTTTTATTTTATGCAATAACTTTAATATTAGTAACCCTTATATGGTGAAGGTACTTCCATGATCCTAACCTCATCATTTTTATTTTCATATTTCTTTCTTTTTATGAGTTTGTAAAAATGATCTAAATCACATGTCATATAGTCTAAACTAATAAAACAAGATTATGTTGTCTTGACACTTTAGGTAAATGATTCATAATTGATTTGTGATGTCTAGGAATCAACCAAACATCAATATGACACACAACATGGCTGGTATTACTCAAAGTATGTGTTCAAAAAAAAAATGTAATTTTAGTCTAAAATGCAATTCACATAGGAAAAATCATTAAAACAAGCTATAATTATCTTCACACTTTAGGAAAATGATCCATAATTCATTTTTGACGTGTATGAATCAACCACACATTAATTTAACACATGATGTGGTTAGTTTGACTCAAAGTATACGTTTTCACATTAAAAGTGTCATTTTATTCTAAAACACCCATCACATAGCCAAAACAGATCAAAAAAGCTTGTATTGCCTTTATACTTTAGGATAACGATCCTTATTTCATTTTTGATTTATATGAATCAACCATACATCAATCCATCACACAATGTGGCTGGTATGGATCAATGTGTCCATTTTCAATATAAAGTATCATTTTAGTTTAAAACACACATCACATATCAAAAAATGAGAAAAATAGCTCATATTATCTTGATAACTTAGTAAAATGATTCATAATTAATTTGTGTTATGTAGGAATCAACCACACATCAATATGACACATGATGTGGTCGGTATGACTCAAAGAACATGTTTTCACATTAAAAGTGTCATTTTACTCTAAGAAACTCATCACATAGCCAAAATAGAGTAAAAAGTATTTTATTGTATTTATAATTTAGAAAAATGATCCATAATTTATTTCTAATGTTTAAGAATTGACCTCACATCAATTTGATACACTATATGGTTGGTATGACTCAAAGTGCGTGTTTTCACATTAAAAGTGTAATTTTACTTTAAAACACATGTTATATAGACAAAACTCAGTAAATGAGCTTTTATTCTATTTAATATTTATGAAAATGATACATAATTAATTTTTGGCATATAAGAATTGACTTCCAATCAATATAACACATGATGTGGCTTGTATGACTTAAAATGAAAGTTTTTAAAATAAAATTGTGATTTTAGTTTAAAATGCACATAACATTATCAAAACCAAGAAAACAAGATCACATTGTTTTCAAAATTTATAAAAATTATATGTAATTATTTTTTTACATTTAGGAATTGAATTCATGTCAATCCGATAGACAATGTGGTCGGTATGACTCAAAGCATGAGTTTTCACATTAAAGAGCATCATTTTAATCTAAACCACACATCACTATCCAAAACTAATAAATGGGATTATATTTTATTTATAATTTATAAAAATGTCCCATATTTCAATTTTGACATGTTTGAATTTTCCTCATGTCAATTCGACTCATGATGTGGTCGGTATGACTCAAAAGTTTATGTTTTCTCATTAAAAGTGTCATTTTACTTTAAAACACATGTTACATATCCAAAACTAACTAAATTAGGGTTAATTACCTTGATACATTATGATAATGATCCTTAATTAATTTTTTATGTGTTGAAATTGATCGCACATCAATCTAACACATGATGTCATCAGTATGACTCAAAGTGTGTGTTTTTACAATAAAACTATACTTTTACACTAAAAATGGGTTACATAATCAAAACCAAGTAAAGGATCTTTGATTTACTTTAATATTCATGAAAAAAAATACACAATTCATTTATGGTGTATAGGAATTGACCACACATCAAATTGACACATGATGTGACCGGTATGACTCAAAGGGAAAGTTTTCAATAGAATTTTTCTTTTAGTTTAAAACATGCATCACATTGTCAAAACTAATAAAATATGATTGGATTATTTTCAAAATTCATGAAAGTTATTAATAATTCATTTTTGATGTGTAGGAATATACCATACATCAATTCGACAAACAATGTGTCATGTATTACTCAAAGTGCATGTTTTAAAATAAAAAAAGTGTCATTTCACTCTAAAACATGTATCATATATCCAAAGAAAATAAAAAAGGATCGTATTGTCTTGATACTTCATTAAAATGACCCATAATTCATTTTTTATGTATAATAATTGACCAAACATCAATATGATACATGATATGGTCAGTATGACTAAAAGAGCACGTTCAAAATAAAAAATGTCATTTTAGTCTAAAATGTGATTCACATAACCAAAACTAAGAAAAAAATATTATATTGTCTTAATAATTTAGGAAAATGATCCATAATTCATTTTTGATGCGTACAAATTGACCACATATCAATCCAACACACGTTGTGGTCGATATGACTCAAAGAGCATGTTTTCACATTTAAAGTGTCATTTTACTCTAAATCACACATCATATAGACAAAACCAGGAAAATTAGATTATAATATATTTATACTTTATTAAAATTACCAATAATTCATTTGCAATGTGTAAGAATTGACCACACATCAATCCGACACACGATGTGGTCGATATGACTCAAAATGCATGTTTTCACAATAAAAGTGCCATTTTACTCTAAAATGAATGTCACATATCCAAAACTTAATAAATGATCTTTAATTAGGAAGATAAATTTTGAAGATAATCCAAAATTCATTTTTGATGTGTTGGAATTGACCTCACATCAATCCGACACACGATGTTGCCAGTATGACTCAAAGTGTGTTTTTTCAATATAAAAGTGTCATTTTTATCTAAAACATGAATCACCTAGAAAAAAAATGAGAAAAAGGTCCGATTGTCTTAAATATTTATGAAAATGATACATAATTAATTTTTGGTTTGTAGGAGTTGACTACATGTCAATCTGTCACACTATGTGGATGATATGACTCAAACTACGTGTTTTCAAAATACGTGCGAATGAAGACCCCTAAAAAAAGACATGAACCATGTTCACTTATGGCGTGCAAGATGTAATAACTAATAATATACTTAAATTAATTAATTATATATATAACTAATAATAAAAAACAAGTAATTAATATAATTAATAAATAATAATACAATTAATAATTAATAATATAATTAAAATGTTTGTAATTAATGATATAATTATTAACGGCTATTTAAGTAATTAAGATAATTAATAATTGATAATATCATTAATATATTTTGTAATTAACAATATAATTTATCATATGTTGATTATATAACATTAAATTTATTTATTTTTTATTTTTTTATTATTGTTACTAAAATAAACATTGGTTTTATTATAGGGACACACTTTTGTAAAAAGGTTGATTGTTGGAAAAATCCTACTATAAGAGTTTTTTTGAATATTGGATTGTAATTTTTTGATTAATTGTATATACACATCAATGACAATATTTTGTATCAATTTTTTTAATATAAATTTTGAATTTAAATAATGGTGAAATGTAATATTTGTATTCCAATCTGGGTTTTTGTAATATTTTTATTCTAATTTTTTTATTCTTTCTAATGTGGTTTTCTATTAGGGGATGATACAAGGATATATATTTGATGTAGTTTTTATGAACTTCATCTGCACTA
Source organism: Viscum album (assembly GCA_963277665.1). Lineage (NCBI taxonomy): Eukaryota > Viridiplantae > Streptophyta > Magnoliopsida > Santalales > Viscaceae > Viscum > Viscum album. The sequence continues at coordinate 496,129,122 of OY728139.1, read as the reverse complement.
ATAAATGTACTAATAAAATTCCACCTTTATTAGCGTTGATAAATATCCCCTTTATCAATGCTAAAATAAAGTGCTGATAAATGCTAAACACTTTTGAGGGACTAAAGCATGTTAGTGATTTTTAGCACTAACAAAACCCATTTCTATAATTGATAAAGGTGGTTTCTATATAAATTCATAATGTATTTTATTTATTTGTGATGTGTAGGAATTGACCACACATCAATCTGACAGACGATGTGGTCGGTATGACTCAAAATGCATGTTTTCACATTAAAAGGGTCATTTTACTCTAAAATGCCTGTCACATAGCAAAAACTGAGTAAACGAGCTTGAATTATCTAGATAAATTTTTAAAATAATCCAAAATTCTTTTTCTATGTGTAGGAATCCACCTCACATCACTCTGACGCACAATATATCTAGTATGACTCAAAGTGTGTTTTTTCAATATAAAAGTATCATTTTTTGTCTAAAACATGAATCACCTAGAAACAATTGGGACAAATGTCTGATTGTCTTAAATATTTTGGAAAATGATACATAATTCATTTTTGTTGTGTAAGAATTGATTGAATGTCAATCTGACACACTGTGTGGATGATATGACTTAAACTATGTGTTTTCAAAATAAGTGTGAATGAAGACCCCTGGAAGAGGAATGAACCATATTTACTTATGGTGTACAATATATAATAACTAATAATATAACTAATGTAATTAATTATATGTATAACTAAAAATAAAAAATAAGTAATTAATATAACTAATAAATAATAATACAATTAATAAATAATAATGGAATTATAATGTTAGTAATTAATGATATAATTATTAACAACTATTTTAGTAATTAAGATAATAAATAACTAATAATATCAATAATATATTCTGTAATTAACAAAATAATTTATCATATGTCGATGATATAACATTAAAATTAAAATTTGTTTATTTTCTATTATTGTTACTAAAATAAACATTAGTTTTATTATAGGGACACACTTTTGTAAAAAGGTTGATTGTTGAAAAAATCCTCCTATAAGAGTTTTGTTTTTATATATTGGATTGTAATTTTTTTAATTAATTGTAAATACAAATCAATGAAAATGTTTTTTATGATTTTTTTAATGTAAATTTTGAATTTAAATAATGGTGAAATGTAAAATTTGTATTCCAATATGGTTTTCTGTAATATTTTTCATTCTAATTTTGTTATGCTTTGTAATGTGGGTTTCTGTTAGGGGATGCTTCATGGATATAGCTTTTATTCTGTTGTTATGGACTTTATTTTTACTAACAAAAGTAATGATAAAGTCCACCATTATTAGCATTGATAAATGTCCCCTTTATCAATGCTAAAATAAAGTGATTATAAATGCCACACACTTTTGAGGGTGTATAGCATGTTGGTTCTTTTTATCACTAAAAAAACCCATTTCTATAATTGAATTCTATTCCAATTTTAGATACCTCATTAAAAAATTTATCAAGATAATTATATGGGAAATGATCGAGAAAGAGAAAACAAGTAAACTAATTTCAACTCCCATTTATTAAATCATTATATACTTTGAAGTCTATACATTCAAGTTAATAAATTAATTTCTCAAAAGTTACTATTGATAATTCCATTGTGAGTAAATATGTAATACTATCATATGATCTAATTCCATGCATATCTATCGCACCATTCTTTTGAAACTCATGGTTAAAAAATATTTTTTACAAGATATGTTTTGTTCTATCACCATTGGTAAACTCACCTTGTAATTTCACTCTATAAGTAGCATTATCATTATGTAAAGTGGTGGAAATATTATTAATCGTATTTAATTAATATTTTTTGATATAATGAATAGATTATCTAAACCCAAAAAATTATTGTCTTACTTTATTAATTGTAATTATCATATCATGATTTGTGGAAATTATAAAAATGGTTTCTTTTGTAAAAAAATTTGGCATGGGTATTCCATCATATGTGAATAAATATTTAGATTGAGATCTAAATTTATATGTATTAAACAAATGTCTATCATCACCATAATCAACCAATTTTGATTCTATTTTTTTTGAATAAAAATCATTTATATTCTTCAAATATTAGTGATTAGGGAAGAACTATGTCTTGGATAAAATTTATTATAATAAGGCCTTGTGTTCTTTTCATTGTACATATGAACATGTGCATTTTTACCCTTCAAGGTTAAATAAAATATATATTCTTCATTAGCTCCTTATTTAATAAATGTATCACTTTTGAAAGTAATAGATTTAATTATTCATTAAGGGAATTTTCATGAATATTTAAAATACTTTCTAAATTTAAGATTTCATATTATGGATTATTAATTCAAAAATATAAGGTCACTCCTTGTAATTTGATGACTAAGTTTTTATCACTTTAAGGTAATCTTCAAGAGTTTTGATATTATTCAAAACATCTGGATAAATATGTTTTTAATGAAAATTCATTGATTTATACAAACCGTGTGATGATAAAATCAATTTTATATTTTTTCAAAGATATGTATTATTTAGTTAAACCAATATAATAATTTATTTTATTGGGTAAATATTCTATAATTTTGAATATTCATTAGATATTTTTAACCCTACAGAGTTTCATATATTGATAATATAATCAATGTTTCCATATATATAAATAATGAAAACATCTATTATACATAATCCAAATTTATATTTAGTTGAATTAAAAATAAACCCTTTATAATAATATAATTTTTATTCAATACTCTTAGCGGTTTAGATAACCAATCCCAAAAATTATATTTTCAACATAGTAAATATTACCTCAAATTTTTTATCCAGTTATTTTGATATGGATAGCTCTCAAAGTAAATTGTTATTTATGAGTTTTGAATGCATTAAAAAATGGAAATATATCATCAAAAACATTCAATGTGATATCATAATTTATCTGTAACCTTTGTCACTTCTGAGACATTATTAAAAAATACATATTGTTGTTGATATATTTGTTTTCCAATTCAGAAAAAATTTTATTTATTGCATTCCACTCATGATGAAAAATGATTTTATATAATCAATTCAATCACACTTTTGGTGTGTATAATAAATATAGCTAACTATTTATTTTCAACACTTTAAAATAGAAATATTTATATAAACATTGTGAACATTTTATAATTATTTTGCAAGATCATTTTATATATGGCATGTGTTGTTAAATATTTATTTTAATTAACATAAAAAACATGAAATATGTAATCACTAGTAAATAATAATATAAGTGAAAATTTAATCTATGCATCTTTATTAAAAGATTTAAATTTTTCACATAGTAGGATGATGCACCCACATATATTCCATAATTGATACCTCATATAAATATTATAAATTTAATTTCAATATAGTTGATGATAATATAAATAATTTACCTTAATAATAGCTAAATCATGGTAAATCATCATATATTGACCATTCATAATATCATGAGGGGAAAGAAAAATTATCTTATAATTTATAATTTATTAAAGATATTTCCATTAATTAAATTCAAGGTTCATTAATAAATTGATGTCCATGTATACATTTATCAATATTTTCCATTTAACTGATCTTGGATGGACCAAATGATCATGTCATATAATTAATGTTTTATGATTGGTAAAATTATGATTTACCCTAATTAATTATATTATACATTGTAAAAAGAAAATCTCAAAAATTCCTTTGAATAATTTATTTTATTATAAATTCTTTTTATTTAGAGAGGTATTCAACATCTCCTTTATTCATGTCTATATATGATATTAATTTTCAAGAATATCATTAATTCTAAACACTTTGAGACTTAAGATAAATCAAAGTACTATTTATTATAAATTTTATACCACTTGGTAGGAATATATTCTCTTTTTGAAAGTCTTCAATTATTTTTTCACTACTTGTTAATATATTTACGTCACCATGTACTAACTCTTCATGAAATTTGATTAATAATAAACTTATATGAGTTATTCTAAATAATTTAATCACAATAATATTTATAAAACTTTTTCTTCAAGTATATGCATATAAGAACTTCACCATCTTCCATTATGTATATTTAAGGAATTCATGTCATATGGTAAAAATATGAAATACTCACATATGTGATTATTATTAATATAATTTAAACACCTCATGATTAATCATTAATTAATAAATGAGTTCATAATATAATCAAAAAGGGTTACACCCATCACTTAGTAGATATTGTAAAATGTGTCTTCTAGGGAGAGTATCCCCCATGTATTTTAAGGAAAATGGACTTGAGAAGTGACATATGAGTATTTTCAAGATTCACATCACATTAGTTTTAAAAAACATAATTATAATTATTATTTTTGTAATATTATTCACTTTATGTAATGGATGAAAAATAAGTTGATTAAATTTTATCATTTCTAAAATATTCATTATTGATAATTAATTTTTTATAAAAATTATCACGAATAATTTCATTCACTTATAAGAATGAAATAAAATCATTAAAATTACATTCACTGGGAATAAATTTGTGAAATATTTTATTATATTTTATCACTCATGAAAATTCATTATTTATTAACAATGATAATTTAATCATTTAGCACTTATTTTATTTATAATGATGATCATTGTTTAACTACTTCTGGTGGTAAAATTAATTGTATAAAAAATTTAGGTTTCCAAAATGAACACTAAGAAGATAATATTCACTCTACTGGATGATATTTATTCAATTATATGAGATAATATTATAAATCCATAAGGTCATAATTATATTTTTTGAATTTTTTTTCAATATTTCTATAATGTTATGAACATTGGATAAATATAATTATTATTTAATATAATATGAAATGAAATTAATTTTGTATCATCCTTCAAGGAAAATATATTTCATATTCACCGTGACATTTATTTTAATAATATTTTCATTTTCTTTTAGAAATGAAATAAAAAATTTTAAAATGTATTTCATTTAATTCAAGGAATGGAATGATATTTTTTTAATTGAGAATTATGGTGTCTTTAAACCAATAACATGATGATATAATTCAACATTTTAATAGATGTTTAATAAAAGTAAAATAAATAAATAAATATATATATATAAGAAGTAAAATAAAAAATAAATAAAATAAAACATATAATATGTATTGAATTTTTTTATAAAAAAATAACATTCCTATCATGAGAATTTATATATTATTATTATGCTCAATAACTGCATGGTTTATAAAGAAATCAAATATGTCAAAAATCATTCTATTATTATCTTATTTCATGACCTGGTTAGAAAAGTTTGTTTAAAAACATTCAATTTTTCTATAATTTTTTTTGATAAATATAAACAAAATACTTTAACATATGATAGGTAAGTGACTAGTTCCCCTTAATTCCACATTGAAATCAATTTCTTTTCAAATGTTTTTATTTTATTGGATGTAGTTGATCATCATTTGACCACTTCTAATGGCATTCTTTTATCTATTCCTTCATGTTATGACCACATTGATCATCATATTTGAATTGAACTTGACCATAATTATTTTTAATATGATATTAACTACAATAACATATGATTCAAGGGATGGAGTGGATTTATTTGATTGGGTTTCATGATTACTATTCAAGAGTTGACGATGGAGTATTATTTTATAACATAATAAAATGGAAAAAGAATATTTTTAATGATTTTAGAGGGGGAAAACATGTTTAGAAATATTCACCATGGAAAACATGACTTACAGGATTAAAATAACCTTTCCAGTATATTAAAACTCATGCTGATAATGTATTGTGAAATAGATTTTGAAATTCTTATAGAAAGTGAAAATTATGTCAAAATAAAAATATGAACTTAAGAATAGATGAAGTGACTTTGAGTGAAGGTAAAGTAATGATGAAGGATTATGAATGTATATCTGCAATAAAATAATAAATAAATAAGGACCATAAGAATAAGTATATGATACTATAGGATGGTCCTTTATTAGTCCTTAAGAAGTTATTTATTAGTGCTTTAAAAGCATTAATAATGTTAGCACTAATAAAGGAATTTTTTTTACTAGTGATATATTATATCACTGATAAAATCATATCACAACTACTATAGTTTTCTATAACTCAAGAAATAAACTAAAATAGCCAACATCAAACAAAAAAACAATTAGATTGAAACAATTTAATATTTTCTGAATATTTTCATATAATAAAAATATACTTACATTTAATCATTTTAGTATAAATATATTTACATTGAATAATTTAAATATAGATATTTTAACAATTACATTGATATATAATACGTAAAAATAAAAAATGTTATAACTAATACAAAAATAATGTAACTTATAGGATAACTTGTCCATATATCAACCAACCACATACAAAAGAATCACAGGTCTGTAGTGTAAACAATGATTATTTTATTAATACTATATAAATACATAAATACGAATTATAATTTCAATGTTATAAAATACATGATAAATTTTAGTTATTCACAATAATTTTTTTATAAGATATGATATATAATTAATAAAGGATAACATAACCTATAAAAAACATCATAAAGTAATACAACAAAATCATGATAAATACCCAATATAGTTAAAAAATGAACTTTGAATCATTCTGAATAGTTTACAAATTTAATTATTGCATGATTGATTTCAACATTTCATAAATAAACAAGTAAATGTTATCTTAAATTTTCATCAAAATATAAAATTTGTTTTTGATAATTTAACAAATGTTTATAAAATATAAAATATGTTTGATTAAAAAACACATTAGATCTATAATTTCATGTCATAGGTTAAATTGATGTATACCTTTTCCTTATGACTGATAGATTAGTTGACAACTGTTATCCATTTTTTTTGCAAAAATATAATTTTTTTAAGCATCCATGATCATTTTGTATATATTTATAAAATTAGAAAAACTTTTAATAGTGAAAATCACATATTGGTTTAACATATAGTTTTTTACTATAGGTTATAAAAGATTCAACGATTATTGTCTTAAATTTTTATGACAATCTAATATTGTTTTCTCAACTTTGATCATTTTAGGATTTTTTGGATAAAAATTAACTTTTAATCATTTTAATCACATCAAAATTTAGATGGATGTGTGTGTTTTTACTATAGGTTAAAATGAATAAAATTTTGTTGTCTTAAAATTTTATGATAATATGGTAATGTTTCATTATTTAGTATTGTTATACATGTGTTTAGAGAAGTAGATACTCTTTTAATAGTACAAATCAATATATATCATGAGTAATTATCCTTGGACACAATTTTAGAGGCAATAACACTTCTAAGTAAAATCTAAAAGATTTATTTATAAGATATGTTTTGATATATAATATTACCAACCAACCAACACCCCTATTTTAGATATTATTGAAACTTTTTTTGGGGGTTATCATCCATTTTCATATAAATTCACTATAAAAACACTTAATGATAATTCTCATTAATTTTCACTCAACTTACTATGAAAAATGTACAACCACTTTGGGGTGTATTTATATGAAAAGGAGTAGAAAATATGGTTACCATTGATATTAAATCGATTATATCATGAATTAAATATGGGTAAGAGCATACTTAGGTAAAAAATCCCTTAAATATTTACTTTGGTTAAAATAGGGAAATGTATTTTTAATATTTATTTAGTTGTATTGTGTATGTTGTTTATATGAAGTTCTAATTTAGACCATGAAGCTGAAAGGTAAGTGGATGGGTGTATAAATAGAAAGTGAATGAATCAAATAGATGGTGAATATTGACTATTTAAAAAATAAAAAGAAGTGAAATTGAAAAAATTTACATATGTGATAGGAAACCACCTATCAATAATTTCTGTAAACATTTTGATACCTTATTAGCTTCCCACTCATTCTTGAACAAATATATATCATCATATGAATATTTTATTTTTCTATAATCCTCATGTTACTGGATATATATATATATATATATAGATAGTCAATACTAATTTTTAATGAAATTGTATTTACTATTATAAATACCTCTCTAGGGATGTGAGTTTTTGAATGAGATAAGATATATTTTAAAAATTTATAGATTTAATAATAATAATCAGAAACATTTATTTGTTTTGGACACTATAAAAAATTGATAATTTTTTTATGATATATGTTTTTATATTGAAATGTTATTTTATATACCTTAATATACATCCCTTTATAGAAATTAAAAGGTTTCTTGTGTGCACTAAATGTTTTTATACCATGTAATTGATGATAAATAAACACCATGATATCATAAATAAAGCTTTTTAAAACATATTATATGGAATATAATTAGATTGTTTAATAAAATGTTGAATATTGTGTATAAGGGGCATCAAGTGTGGTCATTTTTTTGGATATCCAAGCATTGAATCAATAAAATATATTGTTAGAAATTGGAATCAATATACAATGTTCCCTATGAAAATAAAAAAATAATTAATTAATGTTAAATAAATAAAATTATATTAAATAAGATTCAATATAGAATTTTAATTCTTCATTGTAGGTATTAAGAAGTGTGTGTCACCTATTAATTTATATTCATATACTTTATCTACTTCATGTATTCTTGCTCGAATTTCATCTTGATACATTTATTTTTGTTGTTTAGAAGTGACATGAGGGTTAAAAAATACCAAAATATTATCAAAATTTCCCCCTTTATGTAGTCATGATATAAATGCCTATAAAAATATTAATACAATCAAGTTGTAATAAAAATAGTACATAAACTATTATACATATGTTTCATGGAAATATATCTTATGTATAAATTCACAACTGAGGCTCTTAACTATTCAAACTTTCATTTAAATTCTTAGGACAAAAAATTTCATGAAAGTTTGTGTCATACATTTTCTCTTCAAATTCAATGTATTAAGTATTTTAATTTTCCAACATTGTATCTTAATAAAAAAATAATTTCAATAAATATGGAAGATAGAGTGGTTAGGTCGAGGTATCCTTAGAATGATTTTTGATCTAATAGTTGATCCCTTGGATTATCTTGATATGATTTTCAAGTTCCCCTTTTGTTTTTACATAAATTAGTTCCTAATTTTTTCACTCATTAAAAAATATTTTGAATATAATATTAGTTGAAAATGACATACCCATTTATTATCATGTTTCTTTATAATATTAAACATCCATGTGATCAATGTTCTAATAGCATATTCCATTTTGTTAATAACAACATCATAAAGAGGAGTAGGTGGATTATATCTCTATTAGAGTTGGTGCCCTAGAACCATCTATGTTTTACTTCATATTTCTTTCATATTAATTAACATGAATTTTTTTAAATACATTTTCACATATTGATTGTTCTTCAGTGTAAATTTAAGGTGATAATGTCTTAGAGCATCTATCATACTAAAAATATCATAACAGTTCTCTGATATGAATATCCTTGAAATGATATGATGATATAATTAATTTTAGGGACAAATATGATTTCTATTTGGTGTAGTGATAATTAAAAGATAAAAATAAACTGAAAATATATGTAAATAAATGGAAACTAGATGTAACGTTCAAAAAAAATTCCAAAATAAGTGGGGTAAAAACCCATGGCCAAAAGAAGGATCTTGATAGGTAAAAGTGGGGTTTATCTCTCTCTAAATATTAAAAAGAGAACATTATTAGAAAATCTCATTTGAATAAAAGAGGAGAACTCCTCACTAATACCGTACGATCAAAATTAAAAAGGGAAATTAAATGTAATAAAGTCATTGTGTAGCCCAAGGTGTGATGTGAATGTAATTTCCACAAACTAGCTTGAGAATGATAATGTTAGATCAATTAAAGCATGTGTATTTATGGTTCCTTATGTAAAAAGTTTTATTTATATCAATGGCCAAGTGGTGAGTCTCTATGATGAGAAAAAAGTGGTTCATGATGTTTGGATCTGGTGAATTATCATTGAAGGGGAGGCCTAATTTTGTTATCTTTGGTTTTATGGGAGGATTATTGGGTTTGGAAACCCAATACCACATTGGTTTCCATAAGGAGTGGTGGATAACATATATTATTAGATGGACTAATCCTCCTATCACAAATTGGTTTTAGGATAGAACCCCATAAAGGCTTATGTGTTGGGAATAGAAGGCCTAGACTGGAGGAATTGGGTCATGACACTTAAAATATATGTCCTATGGTTGTATGGTGTCACATTATGGGATAGAGATGATAAAGACTAATAGTTTTGAGTAATCATAAGCATATGATACTTCTTCTCATGAAGCTCAGACTTGGTAATCTCTAAGACAGGAGAAAATGAGGACACACCCACCAGAAGAAAATTTACATGTATGTGTGTTATTGAATATTCATATCTACGAGCGTGTATAATGATACTTAGAATTTAAGATTATTATTATTTAATATAATGAGTCATGTAATTAGATATATTACTATAAACCATAACAATATATGTTCATGATGAATTCAGGTATGTTGTATGAGTCACAAGTGATATGTTATTAATAAATAATTCAATGAAGGATTTGTCCCTTCTTTCTTTATGGAATTTTATGTCTCAAACCTTTGATTGGAATGAAATATTCAAACTAAATTCCATGGACATGGTTTATTGACTAGTTCATTTTATATAGTCAAATAAAGACAAGTTAAGCATATAGTTTAATGACAAGATTATGCAACCTACTTGATGAGATATCAAGACAAAGGAATTATATTTCACAATGAGTGTTCCTATGTGATTGTCAGTGTTATGAAATTAAATTCTTCCTCTTAGATTACATTACATGTTTCTAGACACTGATATTGTACTTTAGGTGAACCCACCTAATTATTCAAAGGTATATTCCTAAAGGGTCACACACTTTTTATTTCCATTGATCTCAATTAAATTCCATTTAATTTTAATTATTGGAATAAATATTATTCTTCGGAACATGGAATAATATTTATTCAGAATTTATAGTTCACATTTATTATGTCACTATTTATATGTGATCTGAATTTATAAATAACACACACACATATATATATTAAACAAGTGAATAATATTTTTTATTTGAGATTTAATAAATCTAGAGGAGGAAATGAGGACCATGTTAACAGGTCCTGTGGAAATGATATATAAAATATCATTTTAATAAATATTAATTTATTTAAAAAATAATATTAATTTTATATGTGAGACATCCTCACATCAATAAAATAACAATAACTATAATATTATCATTATATTTGAGTTTGAGTAAGTATTTCTAAAATAATTAAGTGTATACATGCAATTAATTATTTGCTAACTGAAATCTATAAATACCTGGTTATGTTATTTCCTTAGGTTTGATATAATTTAGGAAAAATAATTCCCTATTTAGATAATTATTTCCATAAATAACTTCTTTAGGGTTTTATTTGAAGCTCGAGAGAACCTCTTTGACCACCCTCTTCTCTCTTAATAATGATAGAACAAGAATCAATCCTTCAAACCCAATGGATTTTCTAGAAATCAAAGGTTAGAATTATAAGATTATTTATTCCACTATTTTAACATTGGAAATATCACTGTTGATGCTTCAAGATCATATGAGCATTCATGGATCACTCCTAGAGGGATTCTATCCTTGAATCCTCACAACACAATGACATAAAAACCCAAATGATATTAAGATGATCAACATCTTCTTTAAATAAAGTACTAAATATTGAGGTAATTTTTTCTTTTAAATAAATTATAAATTTAACATGAATGATCCTCTCTCTTAGTTCTAATGATATTTATCAAATTTTATCAGATTAATTCATCCATCACGTTATTTATCGTCATTTACATTGTGTTTTATTCATTGAATCCAAAAAAATGTTGAGTTTTCCTCAATCCAAATAGGTGATTCTATTGAACTTAGAATATTGAAGTGGTATCTGGGTGGTCACATTCAAATTTATAATTATTTAATTTGTTGATTTTAATATGCATTTTTCATTAATGTTTAATTTATAATAAATTTATTCTTTAATATGAAAGTTTAGTTTTATTCCTCTTTCACCTACATATAACCATGAATAGGTTAAAAAACTATAAAGAACATACAAATAATCCATCAAAATGTGAAAACTATTCTTTAAAGACAACATAGGATTACATGGCATGTAACCTAAAGGCATGTGATGTGAATCTTAGTTCATTACACTGGGAGAAGTCATGATTTTTTTACACTACCTCATTTAATAAAGAAACATGACATAATTAAACACCTTGTTTTGACTGGGATAAGATGGAACCTAGATTTTCAGATTACATGACATGTAGCTAGTGTATACTCCATATAGTCTATACATTTTCACAGTAAAAAATTCACAGTTATAGACACATACTGTATTTATTACATGATTCATGGGACTAAAATTCATGCAACATCAAGGTTATGTAACATACAACTAGTGTACAAATTGTGTTTCTCATTAGTTTATATGGATGAAATACATGCCCAGTCCCTATGCATTTTTCACATACATGGGAAGAAGTCATTACACAACGTGTTTCCATCTATACATGTTGTGTAACCCATACCCATTTAAATGGAGTACACACAAAGCCTGAATATACATCATGTAATTAATTTAATCTGGAATGAAAATTAATTGTGTCATTAAACCTAATAAACATGTTTCTATGTGCCATTTATTTAAAATACACACCATATTATAGGATATATAGTTTATTAAATAATAAATTAATTTTCTATGTAAAAATTAGAACATCACTCTATGTATGGAAATAACTTTTTATGGACTCTAGATTTTATTTTATATAAACCCTATAACCATTCCATTGTTTCCTGTCACCTATGAGTGAGTAAATCATATTTAAGGATGAAGCTCTCAATCAATTAGAGGTTGTTCATGACACATATGGGGTGAAATCAACCTAGGTGATACACATGACAGAGGTGGAATTATACAACTCATGCTAAGATGAATCATAGAGTTTTCCTCTATGGTCAATGGTTTGTTTATTATCAACTAAGAAAAGTAGATAAAGAACATGATTATTCCACATATTGTATTCTTTATTTTTCATGGTTATTTATTTTATGGATACTTTATCATGATCAAATAAATAAATTAATTAAATAAAAATAATGTTTAGATATAGTAAAGTAAATGGATTATGGGAAAATATTTTATCAACACATGATTAATCACTTAAGTAAAGTCTAATCAATATTTAGAAGGCATGTAAGAGGAAAAAAAAATAAAAATTATGCATAATAAAAACCGTTAAATAAAACATTAAATCATAATAATCCTTCCATCATTTGAATGAAGATACTACTATAGTTAAAGTTTCATTCAGGGTAAAGTCAAGAGAACTTTCAATTATTTGGTAATCATAACAATGATAATTGGTTGACTTAAATTAATTGGTATTAAGTGTAATGGAAAAATTCTATTCAATGTGTATTTGGAGGTATGTGTTGAGGAAATTTGAGTTAAAATTTTTGTATTGGGGAGTCTACTCAACAGATTAAGGAGTTGTGAACTAGTAGTTGGTAAGAGAAAATAATTAAAAATATTCTTATGATTTTATGTCCAAAATTATTTTTCATGAGATGTGAAATATATATCCTTTATACTAGAATGTCTATATAATAAGAGATTGCAGGTCCAATGGTGAGGGCCATTGAGGCTTGATAAAACAATTGGAGACTAATAAGATAATTAAATTTATTTTATCTCACATATTTTAATAATCATATAAAGTACTAAAAATATTCTTTTATATTATTGTTTTTAAATGAAAACTTCATCAAGCATGCTATACCTATGATCAATACTCAATAAATAAAACATCATTACTAGTAATAACTTCTAGGAATAATATAGGTTCTTGTGCATTCTATTATTCCATCAATATAAGTTTTACATGCTATAATACCCAATTTTTGATATTCATTCTAAAGATGTAAGTGATGAAAAGGTTTCTATCTACAAAAAACACTTAAATTATATACTAGATGTTCAGTGTTTTATGAAATCACAAATTTCCAAAAAAATAACGATGTTTCATGAGAACATAGATGACTATAATATTGTCAACCATCTTCTTGATCCTTATAAGAAGAGAGATATTCATGGGAACTTTGAGATATCTAAATAATTCATGATAAAATATGGAGAAATTTCACCAGATATTCCTCATGTGGTAAAAATTAATGGTCTCATTGAGTATCTAGAGGTTATGGGGTTTAATCTACTCAAAGAATTCTTCAATGATCACGTACTTACATCACTCCCTTATTTCTTCTCCAACTTTGTAGTAAAATTAAATATAAACAACAATGAGAAGCCTCTCCCTTATCTACCCACTCTAATTTACAAGGTTGATAAGGACATGAAAAAAAACCTTTCATTCTTATAGTAAATAAGAGGAAAATGCAAGATAAAATCCCCAAGTTTAGCATCAAGTCTTAGCCTTTTTCAAAAAAATATTCCAATAGAAGGAATATCATGGGTCAAGCTTGGGAACAATATCTTGTATATTTCACAAGTGGACAGAAGGTCCACTCGAAGAAGAACCACACCACTGTTAAGAAGCAAGGGGAATATTTATATGCATTCATTATCAAGTGAAATCTATATATTTCTACAAATTGGGTATTAGATACAACATGTGGTCCTCACATTTTTATCCAATTATAAGAACTAAGTATATTTATAACAGTTTCATGAGGTGAGGGTGATATATTAACTATTAATGGAGAAAAGAATGCTACAATAACTATTAGAGACTACCACCTCACATTTTCAACTAGAATGATCTTAGTTTTAAATAATTATTATTATGTGCCTTTTTTCACCAAAATAATAGTCATTATGTGTTTTATTTTGCAAAAAATGTAATGGAAATGGATAAAAATCTAGTTTGTGTGACTCATATCACACCCCACTATGGAATCACCACTTAGGTCATGTAAAAAATGAATTTTACTAAATTATATCAAGATATATTTTTAAATTATTTTAAACTAAAACCAATTGGAATATATCATACCTGTTTTGAAGGTAGAATTACCAAAGACCCATTATATGGAAATAGTGAAAGGGATATAGAGCTTCTTGAGTTGGTTTATAATGATGTGTGTAGAGTATTTCCAGTTGAAGTAAGGGGTAGAAACTCATACTCTAGAACATTTGTCGATAACTATATAAGATTTGTATATGTCTACTTAAAGAGGTATAAGTCAAATTATTTTGAGAAATTCAAGGAATGAAAAAATAAATTTGAGAATCAACATGGTAAGAGAACAAAGAAACTATACTCAAACCATGGTATAGAATATCTTAACCAAATGTTCACTGATTATCTATGAGAGTTTGAGTTATTATCTAAACTCACACCTCCTTATACACAAAAATGGATTGGTAAATGAAAGGAGGAATGAAACTATTCTTGAAATGTTGAGATAAAGGATGGGTCATAAAAGTATTAATTTTCCTTTTGGGGATAAATGTTAAAAAAATGACCAGTAGACTAAACTGAGTGCTAACTAAAGTGAAAAAATAATTTTTGAATCAAATTATGGAGTGGAAATAAACCCATGTTTCCAAATTTATTAGAGTATGGTTTAAAATCATTTTTAAGGTTATCTATGGAAACAAACTTTCACCCTAATGAACTAAGTGTATCTTTATAAGATATATTAATGATACTAAAGGATATTACCTATATGATCCCTTGAGTAATGACATTGTGGTTAACAAATGTCCCATCTTTCTTAAGAGAGAAAACATCTCTAAAAGAGATTGTGTGAGTGAAATAAATGTCTATGTGGTTATGGATCAAGATATACATGAGTTGGAAAATGAATATATTTTTCAATGAATCAGGGAATAAGACATTCCATAGATATAAGAACTGTGTAGGAGTACAAGTGAAGTTATAAAACCTGAAAGATATTCCTTTATAATCACTGAAGATGTTGACTTATGATTAATTGATAAAAATGATCATGTAATATACAAATAAGAAGTAAGTGGTATAGATGATACCAAGTGGATATAATCCATGAATACTAAAATTGACTCCATATACCAAAAACATGGATGGAATTTTCTATATCCTATAGGTGATATAAATACCATTGGTTAAAAATGAATATTTAAGAATAAACTGGACATGGATAGATAAGTTAATACTTATAAGACAAGAATTATTGAAAAATGGTCTAAACAATGTCAAGGAATAAAATAAAATGAAACCTTTTCACCAGCTTCTTTTCTAAAATTCATTATAATTAACTTACTCACAATGAATATGATATATATAAGATATACATAAAAATAGTTTTAATTAGCGGGAACCTTTTGTAAGATGTCTTCATGACAAAAACAAAAGGGCTTGTGAGTCCAAATAGTGAAAATAAGGTATGAAATCTATAGAGAACCATTTATAAATTAAATAAAGAATACAATTAATGGAAAATTATCTTTTATTAAGCTATAACATAATTTGGTTTCATAAATAATGAATGCAAGCCTTGTTTCTACATGTGTCTTAGTGGGAGTGAAATCATTTTCTTGATAGTATATGTTGATTACATACTAATGATAAGAAACAAGATACCATTCTTACAAGTCATTAAGATTGGGTTAAACTAATACTCCTCCATGAAAGACTAAGTTTAAGCAACATATATTCTTGGGATCAAGATCCATTGTGATATACAAGAGGTAGCTTGTACTAAGTCAAGGTAAATAAATTGACAAGATATTGATGTGATTTATTATGAGAAAATCGAAGAAGGGATTGTTTCCAATGTGACATGGTATTCATATTTCTAAGAAAAAATTTCCTTAAACACATGAGAATAGAAAGAGTAATTCAAGGATTCCATACACATCAACTATTGGTTCAATAATGTATTCCTTATTATTTACCCAGACAAAAGTTTGATACCCCTTAAGAGTGATAGGAATAAATAAAGAAGATTCAGGAGACCACCATTGGATGAAAACCTAGGTCATCCCTGAATAAGACTGTCATGAACCAGATCTAGTCGATATAAAAACTAGAACCCAAAACAATCCACGACAAGGCCCAAACGGGATTTTATGATCTGTACAGAGTGGTACGAGTTTATCAGCATTATAAAATAAAAATTGGGAACAATTTAACTGAATTTATAAACATTAAACAACAAATAAACACTAATAAAACATATCAGAATTTTTCAAAACAAAAAATCCTTTACAAAATTCATAATTGAAAAACATAGGTTTATATAAACCCCAAAGTCTACTACAAAATAATAAAGTAAAAAATAATATCCCAAGAACCACCACATGGCAAGGGGCAATTCCCTAATGCCATCTCCATGACACCATGTCACGAAGGGATGCTAGAAACCCAAAACACTGGTTCTAATAGCTTTACCCAATCCTAAAACAAAAATTACCAAGTATACTTACCCCAAAAGGTGTAAGTAGGGTGTGAGACTAATCCTAGTAGTATTACAACCAAATGCGATTCCATGTGATAAACATTTTAGGATAAAAATCTTGCAAGTTTTATAATAAGAATACTAGAAACAATTTATAAACATGAAACTTTAAATGAAAATAGTTTTCAAGAGGGATACTTAAAAGAATGTACACTTTTAAATAAAACAAAATGATACTGAATTTTCCAGACAAAAAATACCTTATTCCAATGGTTAGTATAATAGATTAAATGAGCACTAGTCATGGGATCAACCCTAGGCACTAGCGAGCTGTGGGCCCTAGGTACCTCGTATCTTGGTGAAAAGTTACAATAACAAATATCCATTATCGAGAATGACCCACTAGTAGGGATCATACCCATAAACTACTGGTCCCTAAAATCATCATAATATTTTAGTTAGTGTTGTCATCGTCAAACATTCTACATAAAATAGGGATGAAACCACTCTGGATCACTAGTATACTAGTACACATCCGCCCACCTAGATACCCGGGTTTCCCTATTTGTGCTCAATCAAGTTCCAAATGTTTTAAAATACCATTTTCAAATGAAAATAAATTTTCTAATTTATAAACACACCAAACATCCCAAAACATGTCATATAATACTCTTTCCACATTCAAATTAATTTTTATCATCATACTCACACACAACATCCCACAAACATATTTCACACCTTTTTACAATTTAATAAATCATTTCAAAAATTCATAAAATGTTATCAAAACGTTTAACATCACAAATCAAAACTTTCCCTTTCAAAAACACATTTTTAAGAACATAAACCCAACAAAATAGTACATAAACATCTTTTTCACACTTTTTGTAACTCAATAAACTATTAACAATTTTCATAAAATACTTTAAAGAAGAATAACAATTTTTTCCACATAAAACCCATTAAAAAATTCTATTTTTAATCCAAAAGAACACCAATACCCAACAAAAATATAATTTTTAGCCCTATCAACATTTGATAAACCACTTTTATTCATTACAAAATGACCCCAAAAGATATCAAAATAGTTAGAGATGAAAAACACACAATTTCAAGTAATCATGCAATTTTAAAACCAAATGCTTTACTAACTCTACCAAAAATGATTTACACACCACACATAATAGGTAATAATCATGCTAAAAATGTTAATAAATCAAATATAACTCATCAAAATATGTTTACACATGTAATCACCTACCTTTTGTATTTAAAACCCCAAATTGTTGTGAAAAACTTCAACCGCACCATCGTCGCACCACAAGGGAGTGAAAATGAACCTAAATCCACATGATTGAGCCAAGAAACTCAAAAGTAAACCCTAGGTACTAAAACCTATCTGTTGGACCTTTTTAAATCTAATAAAGAGGGAATGAACTATAAGGAAAAGTAACAAATCAATGAGGGAATCACTTACCTTGAAGAACCTTGAAGTT